>CM076577.1:1179734314-1180121011 GCA_034641835.2 Pinus albicaulis | reverse complement strand
TCTTGATTTCTGAAAACAACATTCCTTGGATATTGTGAGTTTCAGAAATATCACTGCCTTCATTATCCTTTTGGAAAATTTCTCACTATTCCATCAACTTGCCATTTCATGGTCACCCTATCACTCCTACAAACTCCTTATGGGCTATACCTTTCATTTTCACCCTCCATTCTTGCATATAACTTCATTGGCCTATTTTCCCCTTGTCCATAACTCCCCTTTCCCTCTAGGGTTTCCTATAGTTTAGCTCATTCCCATGTTCCCCAGGTCCCTCAAGCATTGATGGTCTCAAAACCTCTCACAGCACTACTGAATAAATCAAGTACATTGGATTTTGGATCTTCAATATATCACTTTGAAAAATACTCTTGTTTTTCTTGAAGCCTCCAAGCCAATTTTTTAATCAAGATCGAATTAGAAGAACCTCTCGGTAGGTCAATTAGGGTTTCACATGTTTTGAGGTCATCATTGGTGTTTCGAGCCTTTGCTTTTCCTTTTCTAGAAGCGGCTCGAGATGTAATAGAATTTCAAGACATGGTTATTCAAGAAAAGACCTAAATAATTTCCAAAGAAAACTATCCTTAGGTTTCGGAAGTACGCACATGAGGAAATGGATAAACTTTGGCACTTTTTCAAGAGTGTTGAAGTTTCCATCGGCCAGAAGATATTGATAAAGGTGGATGGTTTGTTCCTAAGTAAAGACAACTTACATCAGAATAAAGGGAAACAATTTGGTCTTAAGGAGAACCCAAGGTTTTGCACTTGCGGGTCGATGGGGGTGCGAAACGAGTGGTCAATTATAGAAATGACACGGAGGAGTCACACAAAACCAAGCATAAATAAAATTTATCAGGAGGCTATTGATGAGATAGGGAAAAATGTGAGGTATTTGGACATAAATGAATGAACTTGAAAGGGCTATGAAATTAGAATACAACACGATGATTTCCTTAAAGCACTCCGGATACCTAGGGTTTTACGAAAATAGCCATAGAGGTGAAATGATGAGTTGAACTCCATGGTATAAGCGAAGAGAGGGTTTTGAAAGTGCGCCGTGAAGTCCTCCCAAAGGTGTTTAATGAGATTCCATGTCTAAATGAACAAAATATTATTTTGAGCTCGAGGTGGAGACGAAAAGAGGATTTGAAATTTCTTGATATGTCAAAATAAATATGTCAAATCTTCGGGATCAAGGAAAATGAATTTCATAACTCCGGCAAATTTCCGGCCAAGGTGAACAAGATAAGTTGGTATTGTAATGGAAACCACAAAATTTTACGAAGATTCCATCATGTGTAATCTAGCCCTAAAGTTGTCAAAAAAAATAGACTTTTTTTTATGCCTCAAGGAGCAAAAATAGGGTCAAATTCATCATTTCGGTCACACCGCATGCAAACGGTGTAAAAATGTTAGTGAGAAAAGGTGACAAGTTGGTGACCTTCATGATGGAAACCACATAAGGTTTGAAGATTTTGCTACGACGCATGTAAACATCACAAGGTTTTCAAAAGTGAATTCATCATGCCTCGAAAGGAGAAAAAGGAAGAGCCACCTCAAATGTTTCGGTCACCTACGGAAGAACAAAAGTGTTAAATGACATCGATGAAAAATAAAAGGACTTTTAAAAAATTATAAAGTGGGTTGGAAAGTTAAAATAAAATCCATGAGCCTATAAAGCACATCTTACACTTCATATGATTCATTTTTCATTTTCAAAGAGTTATAATTTTCAAGGAGAGAAGGTTTTAAGTTTTCAAGTCAAAATTTGGCTAAGTGTCTTGTGATGCGCGCACAGGACGGGTGCTACGCATAGCAAAATTTCCCCATACGAAATTACAAAGGCATTGCATGCACAGGTAGAAATGATGCCTTCTTGCTGGCTCACCGGTGAAGAAAACCTTTGGCGCCCCGCACGGGATTGAGCATTGCGCCCTCGGCTAGGCGTAGAGCCCTTGGCCGAGCACTTTCCAAGTGATTTAACCCCTCAAACCACTTCAAAATTACTTCAAATCATTTCCAGGGATGTCAAACCATTGATAGAGGTAATCTGAGGTCATCGGCCTAATTTCAAGCATTTTTTTCTTCATTTAATGAAAATAAATTGAAACCCTAAATCACACCTGGGCTTAAACTTTCCTGATTATTGTTTGTCATTTCCTCATCTGCCTATAAAGAATATCAGTCAAGACAAGGGTGAATTAATGTGTTGTGGAGGTTTCTCATTCACACAGAACTCCCTACGGCCATCCCATTCATAACACACAATCCCTCACTTGCACAAAGATTGGCTTCCATTGCCTCTTTCATCTCAATTTCACATTTAGCCCTAGTGTTTCAAAACGAGTTTTAAAAGTGCCCCGAAGAGGAGAGCCGGTGAGTGATGTGAGCTCAAATGCCAGAGGCATGAGCACAAAAGGTGGAAAACTCAATAGGTTTGAATCCCCCAACATAAGGGAGCTAATGGCATCTCCCCTTATTTATTTCATATTTCAAGCATGTAGGATGCTTTTATTTTTGTGAAAAAGTGCGAGTGGTGCAAAACCACCCTGAGCTAACTAGGTTATTTATCATTAACATGTGAAAAGCAAGTTAATCTTGCGAGGTCACCTTTTGAGTTATCTACCAATGCTATTGCCAATGCTGCTTGGGATACCAAGTGTGGGTGAGAAATGGTTGACGAGTCAATCTTGACATGAGCTACTTTAGACCCTACTTAAAACCTAGATAGAAAGACCACATCCAATCCTACATTTTCATTTTTCACATTTTCTTGATATATATGCACACATGATGAGAATCATTATGGATTATTTTACATGTGAGGGGAAGCTTCTCTTGGCACACTCCTACCACATGTCGGGCTACTTATGCACTTTACTAGGGTGAGGATGCGCCTTTATTACCTCTACAGCTTGATCGTCGTTCCTATATTGTATAAAAGATAGACTATCCTCGGTATATGCAAAGCCTATTTCATCACTCTCTTATCAAAGTAATTGTTATGCATAATTCTGACGGAAAGGTATATCATGGGAGACCTTCATTGCACATGAAGTATTTACTACTCCACCCGACCCATAATCATCAAATGCACCTTCATCATCCATCCTCCCATTCCCTTCTCCTCCATCACCTCCTATGATCATACTCCTCCATCCAATCACATTCCTTTACCCCATGAGGACCCTCGTTCATCACCTTTTCACAATCCTCATCATCATCTCATGGTACTAGTGCATCAACGACAAGGGAGATGGCAATGAGAATCGAACGTGAAGAAGAAAACGATTGAGGAAAATATCGGTGAGGAAGATTCAATGAGGAAGAAATTGGTAAGGAGATGGAAATGAGAATCAAACAATAAGAGATAAATTAGTGAAGAAAATGGCAGGTGGGGGCGGTGGGGCAAGTGGCAGTGAGGAAAAAGAGCAGTAAGTGAGAGCGGTGAGCGGTGAGGATGATGGCGGTGGGTCGAAAGAGCCAAGATGGCGGTGATGATGGAAGTAAATAAGGTAGTGAGGCATATGGCACTGAGATGAGTAACATTTAGCCTTTTCTTTTGACCTACCGAGGAGGGAAATAGGCATGTGTTTGCGCACGAAGGGTAGGGGGCCATGCATACATCAACCATGGAGCTTGAAAAAGGTAAGGAAAGGTCATTGATGAAGAAGAAGAAGACAAGCATGAAGGCGAACAAGAGTTTCAACTTATTCACCTTAACTATGATGATGAAAATGAGGAGAGGATCACCGGCATGCGCTTCGCAAATATGCTCAGATTAAAGATGCGAAAACCAATCTGGGTAGGGATAGGAATGTGATCGACTTCTTTGAGGTTGAAAACCAACGATTAGAGATAGAAGTCCATCTATTAGATCGGAGCTATCGAGAACTCGGAAAGAGGCTAGAAAATCCAAGGCAAAGCTAGATGAGGTCTTGGGCACTCGCAGTGACTTTGAAGAAGAGGAGAATGGCTTCTAGGAGGAGGCCAGAATGATTGGCTTGAAGGCTCAGCCAAGGAAAGAGAACAAGAGATAGAATTGGCGGGGAGTAACTCACTCCAGAAGTGAGTTTCTTGCCATGGAAATAGACTATGATAGGGAATATTGATTATATAGGGCAAATTTTCACCTAGAGCGGATCGGCTAGAAGACCAAGAGAGACCTAGACATACGAAAAGAAGGTAGCGAGCATTATGCCTTAAGAAACAAGATTGCAAGGACGAGGAGAGCTCAAGATCCCTTGAAAATATTAAATCCCTAAAGGATGAAAAGGACAAAGAAAAACTTGGCATTCTTGTTGATGCATCCCTACAAGCATCCTAGATATGATCCATGAAGACAAATCCAAATTTTGGAATCATTTTGAGTTTGGAAATTTTGTTGTTTTGAAGGGCCAGCGTAACCAGCGCCCTTTGGTGCTGCACTCTTTTTTGGGGCACATTTGGAGGAAAAATTGACATTTTAAGGATCCTTAGGCCAAGAACATAACCCTCACAAAGTTTCAACTCATTTGGAGCAAAATTGGCCCTCGAAAAGTGCCAAAAACATGCAAAAATCAGCTTTACTTTATTTTCTAAGCGGAGTTGCGCCCTTAGAAGTCTTGGGAGAATGAGTTTTGAGTAGGTAATGGACTCAAATCAAGAAAATAAATTAATTTTTGGAACCTATATAGGACATGCTTTCCAATGAGCTATCATGGCACTCATTTGGACACCGAGGAAGGCCTCCAAATATTAGGCGCAAAGCAGGCTATTTTACGAGTGTTGGCGCTACACCACGAGTCAACAAAAGACACTTGGAGTTAATGAAAAAGACATTTTGAGGGGTTTTTTGAGGCAAATCTGGCAAATTTAGTTGAGGATTTATGTTAGCATTTATTTTTGCATTTATTAAGTTAGGATATTTGTGCCTTGCGCCTTGCATGGTCTCTTTGGACAAAAATGGCATTTATGATGTAATTAATGACATTTTGGAAACCTAGATAGGGTTTTTTGTCCTCATTTGAAAGGTAAGCATGTTGTTGGTTGATTTTTAAACTCAATATCATAGACTTGGAGTTGAGAGGAAATTGACTTTGAGTTTATGAATGATTTGATTTGAATGGAAATGGAAATGACACATTTGCAAGATTCATGAGCATGGTTAATGGTGATTTCTTTACGATTTAGTACTTTTCTTCTTATTTTTTCATATTGTTTCATCTTTATCTTGCATTATAATAGAAATTTTAGGCTAAGATATGTTGTTAGGGGCACCTTAGGTCTGTCGATTCTATTGCTCTAATGTTTTCCCTCTGCTAGATGTGAGATTAGAGAATTATTAGTTGCTCTCTAGTTTCCTTACCTTGTTTATCTTAAGAATGATTTAATGGAGCCAATGCCAAAGTATTTTATGGTTAGCCTGCCCTTTGGTGTAACTTAAAACATTGTTTTTGAGGTATTTTCTTTGAAGTATTGCTAATTGGAGTTTGTGTTGAATAGGTTTATGGTTTTCCCTACCCTTTTGTCCATATTAAATGGTTGCTGAAGGTATTTTTAGTATGATTAAGGAATTTAGGGAGTTCCACTTCTTTGATCATTACGATATGTTGTCTTAATGTTTTCTTTGCTTGAAGGTGAAATCACTAGAGACTTTACAAAGTTTCTTGTACTCTCTAGAGTTCAACTGATTGTTGTCTTAATGTTTGCTTTCTAGGGTTTGGTCAAAGAAGCTTATGGTATGTCTTACTGTCTTTTATTTATTTCTTTATGCATAGTTTTCTTAAAGACTTCTCTTGTTATATTACATGTTAAAGGATTCTTAGCGCCCTTTAAACCTACTAATCTCAAAATTTAATGTTCACTTCACTCACATAAGCCTTGAAAGTCCACATTTTGCTTTATTCAGCGCCTCAAACACCCTTGACCTATTTGTTGTACTTTTCGGGACTTTTTGCAGACTCCATATCCCAATGGTTTAAACTTCTCTTACTCTATATATTCTACTTGACAAGAAACCCAACCAAAAAAAAAAAACAAACAAACCCTATTACGCATAACTAGCCTAAAATCGAACCTAAAAAATCAATAAAGTTACATCTTTCACACAAATATAGAGAGATTCCTCTGCGAGTCCAAGAAAGGCTAGGTCCTAGGACTCAAATATTGGTGTGATGTTACCCTTGTACATTTTGGTTTTCCAGAAATATGATGGGGGACTACGTACAGAATTATTTCAGCGGAAAATCATGCACGGTCGAGTGAACGAAGTCCCAACGGTCGTGGTATATTTAGCCACACGAGTGTATTAAAAGGGGTTCGAGTTTAATTGGGTTGACTATATGTGAAAGGAAACGGTAAGTCATAGTTTCCTACGAGTTGAACCGGATGTGTGTGCGAAGCTGCGGGGGTACACCTCGCTGCGGACTTGGAACGGTACACACGGAAAGAAAACGGGGCTTTTTTGGGTATTAATGCGGATGGATCTACACATGGTGGTGAATCAACGTCTGACTATCGCCTAGTTTGTATGAGCAATCGAGCATCACTAATTTCAAGGCTGATTTTCATAGGATATACATGAAAAAAAATGGATCCAATGAAGAGATAGATATTTTTCCATATTTGGTCACATGAGGATGATCTTGTAGAGGTCCTTAAAGCGATGGTCAATAGATTGGATGAATCCACTGTGGGAATCGAGAGAAGAAGAAAAAGACACGAGTGCATCATTCATGATCCATTGGAAAGACATAAATGAGGGAAAGATGCAAACCAATAAAAAAAGAAGGATAGGGAAGAAACCCAGACTGAAGAGCTAGATCGATGTGCTGGATATACTAACGATGTAGAACGGAGAATTTCACCATTTATCATAAGGAAGAGAGTACCTATAGTGTCTATATCGGGTGCACGAAGGAAGAAGCGGAAAAATGACGATCCAAACTTGTAGCAGAGCCACTGGTCCCTCACCAAGTACCCAGTGAGAATTGGAGACAAGGTACGTCACATTATAGAAGAAACATGGAATGTAATTGAGGATTACTACAAAACGATGATAGAAGTGAAGCAAAGGCATGCAAGAACTCAAGGACGCAGCAGCAATGTCTGAAACAACCAACCAACCAACACACGCAAGCAGACGCTAGTACGCTGAGAGGTTGAATAGAGACCCAAATTTGTTTGAAGTTTTGGGTACAGGAGGAGCACTACGGGAGCACGAGTTCCACCAAAGCATCACAAAATAATTGAGGGGGTGTACAAACATTTGCCTTCCGATTCATATAAAGACAGAAGGAAAGGTGAGTGCAGGATGGAGCTCTATCGGGTGCTCAAGGAAAGAGTTGATGTGTGCCGACGCGACAATAGTTGAAGAAGCCATCGTAAAAACTTACGGTGGATTTCTGTATGTTTAGGTGCATACGTGGGAAGCACTACATGAATGAAAGTTACAAATATTTCCCTCATTGGAAAATCAAAGAACAAAATTGATAGTTAGATTTTGAGTATCGGGTACATATTCTTGAGCTACAACTAAGGCTACAACCGGTAACACCACAGAGGTGTGAGCAAAAGGGAAACAATATCAAAAGCTTGCATTGAAAATCATTGACGATACAATGGTGGAAGTGAGGGTATTCAAGATGACACTATGGAGATTTGGACCTCACTACGGGAGGGATCGAAATTGATTGATTGAGAAAATCTAGATGAACGAACAATTTAGGATGAAAATTGGGACGCTACAAGGACCATGCATGATCTCATGAAGGCTTGCCGAGGATCACAAAAGGAAAAATATTTATAGTGAGATCGAAGATCTTCGGATGAGAAGGATCGACATAACGGCAAGGACTCAACCATGGAAGGATGAGGCGATTAGATCTGACAGATAGTTGATGGAATTCTTAAGGAGATGCGATAGTGGTGGAAAAATGGCTGCTGAAGACAACAGGATGTGTAGGAAGGTACTTGAAGAAGTGTGCCAGAATAACAACGGATTGCCTGAATCTTAAGCCCTATAATAAGGCACAATAGAATGCGGCAAGATGATGGAGCTTAGTGAAATGAAGTCGCCTTCTTAAGTGGGCCCGCGAGCCAAGTTACGAAACAGTCTTTTCGACACATCTGAAACATGGTGGGGGTGCGGAAGTTCTGGAGTATGCGACATGTCGAGGTAAAAATAGATGAGACCCTTATTTTTAGGACCCAGGCTATTTTTAAGAGTAGTCTCCTAAAAATATGGAAGTCAAAATATTATTTACCCATGTAATATTTTATTTATAAACAACGATTTACTCTCTTAGCGCATAGGTTTGAGTCATGGAGGTGACTCCTGCAGCGACAAAGATGTGTTCCTGAGGTTTGATAGCATCTTGCATGGTTGGCTTCGGTTAGACTTGATGGCGGGGTTTTGGAGGAGTTAACGGGACTAAGTAAAGTGGAGTTGTGTTCTGTTTGTTTTGATTGAATAGTTGGGATTAGTTAACTAACTAATCAACTAGATATAGTGGAGTAAATTAAATAATATTTAATTTACTAAATAACTCTAGTAATTAAACAAGAACACTTGATTCCTCAAGTTGTGATAGTTAGAACAGACAGGTGGAAGAGGTAGATGAAAGGGTGAGTAAAGCTATCGGTTGGTAGATTTGTTTGCACAGTTTGCATTACACTTGGAGAAATTGTCCATGACAATTCCTTAGTCAAGGCTTTCAAGGGATTCGAACCTTGAACCTCTTCATATACGAGGCCATGATTGCGCAATAGAGGCAAGGCGATTGGTGGTGTGTTTGAACCGAGACTTGTTCAAAACCAAGCTAGATTGTGAGTAACTTCATGAGAGAAGTCTTGGTACTTGTGAAAGATGTTGTACTTGTTTGGTTACTTGATTCTCATTATAATATACACAATAGGCTGAGGTTTTCAGCTATGGTACCCCATACACATGCGAGTTAATGTGTGATTGAATTGATGTGAGATTGTACATTGTTCCGCATGTGACAATTAATTGTGAAGAAGGTTATGTGTTATGTGTACAATTGAAATTGTTGATATATGACCAGGTTAATCTTCGGTGAATAAGTGATTTATTCGGCTAATTTCTACATGGTATCGGAGCGAGAGATTAATTGTCGAAGTCTATTACGGTGATTGCAAACTTATTTCCTCGGACGGAGATGCCATGCGGGCCGGGTAGCCTCGGAATATTCATCCTTCTTTGTAAGGTGAAAGATCGAGTGAATGCCCTTTGCGGTCAATCTGCGATTTGGAAATAATTTGTTTTCAAGTATAGTCGGAAGCGATAGAGCTTGGAGTTTGGAATTCAGATTTTGCGGTTGTTCTTCTTGGTGCCGGTGTTGAAAGATGTCTTCTTTCAGTAGTTGCGACTCGAATATGCTCTTGGAAAGGCGGTTCGAACTATATTGCATGGAAGGATCGAATGGAAGCGGTGTTAGAAGATAATGGTCGAAGGAGTTAGTGGATACGGATGTCCCAAAGCCCACGGTGCGGCTTTGGTCGATGCATGGCAAAGAAGATCGCGAAATGTCGAAGGATCCTGTTGGAGGGCGTCGAGGATCACATGACGTATCCCGGCACATGGAAAGGCTGCTCCATATTTAATGTGGAGAAACGACGGATCTATTCCGGAAGTAAGAGTGACGAAAGGAGCGCTCAAAGACAAGCTCGGGGAACATCAAGATGAAGGTGGCGATATCGCTAAATACCTCACGAAGTTCACTCGATGCGAGAGATGGTAGGTATCAGGAGTTGCGGCGATGAAGGATATGGTCGACGGCTCTCCTTGGTCTTCGAAGGCTTGGCACTCATATCAAGATAGTGTCAATGGTCGGGGGCTGCCGGGATGGGACGCCTTTGGGCGGATCTCATGCGGGGGAGGGAGATAAGGAGGACTACTCGAAGTGGATCTTCATCGAAAGGAGGCTGATGAAGAAAGCTGGCTTTTGGTGTCTAAGCTAGAAAGGGAAGGAGTAAGAAAACCTCTCATTTGGAGCTAAGGGCAAGAAGCGGATATGGCGAAAGTGAAATGTTTTCAGCACCGCACGATCACGGACATTATGCTACCAATTGTCCCGAAGAAGAAGAACAAGCAAGCGGGAAGATGCGGATGGAGAAGCTTTGGCTTCACGGTTCGAGCTTGACTTTTCAGCGATTGCATGCTTGGTTTCAGGTGTGATGGGATCGGTGTGGTTCTTGGACGGCGGTGCGTCATTTCACATAGCGGGAGATCGGGAGTTGTTCTCGGTCCCGGAGGACAAGGATTTGGGTATGCACATCGAGATGGGCGATGACGGTAGATACGGTGCGGCGTGTCGATCACCGTATCCTTTCGGAAGGGAGTACGGTAAACCCTTTGTCTTAAAGGATGTCATGCATGTACCTGGATTGAAGAAGAACTTTGATTTCGGTAGCGATGTTGGAGGATAAGGGTTATGATGTGAGGGTCTTGAGCGAAGGAAAGCTTTCTGTAGCAGGTAGGACTCTTTGGAGGAGACACGGAAGATAGGGGTTCGAACTGGAGCCTTTATCGGTTGCGAACGGTGTTTGCGCGGCTATGGCATGCAAGGGAAATTTGCGGAGATGTGGTGGCGGGATGATGAGGGCGAACTATGGCACGGGGAGGTGGTGTGCTCCTTCACCATGGAGCTTTGAAGATTAACGATTTCTCTTGGACTTCCTAAGGGCACCCTTGCGCGGTCGGACGGGTGCGGGGTGTACTTTGAGAGTATGTGAAAGCCACCTTTCACGAGAAGGATAGTCGCGCCACGGCAGAGGTGCGGGAAGAGTTCACACGGACGTGTGTGGTCCTTTCTCTGTTGCTTCGACAACAAAGCACGGGTATTATGTGATCTTTGTTGATGATTTCTCTCGAAAGTCTTTGGATCTTCTTCATGTCGAAGAAGCGATACATTCGCCGAAGTTGCAGCGGAAGTTTAAAGCCTTTGGTCGAGAAGGAGTAGGGAAGAGGTGATTGCTCTAAGGAGTGATAACGGTGGTGAATTCATCTCGGCTAAATTCAAGGAGTTACGCCAGCGCGAGAAGGGATTCGGAGAGAGCTCATCGCACCCTGGCACGGCGAACGGGGTGGGCGAGCGGAAGAACGAGAGCGATCGTAGATCTTTGCACGGGCGATGTTGCATGATCGGGGGCCTACCCCTTCACTTGTGGGTGAGGCATGCAATACGGCGGTGTATGTGCGAGAACCGTTGTCCTCACAAGGTTCTTGGCATGAGTACACCGGAGGAGGAAGCACAATGCAGCGAGAGGCACGATATTTCCCATTTGCGGATTTTCGGATCTCCTGGCTACCATGCATGTGACGAAGGATGCAGAAGGAAGCTGGATCCAGCGTTTGCTGAGTTGGAATATTTGTGGGTACAACGTGCACCTCACAACTATCGGGTGTATGTGCCGGACGATCATTGTTGTGCGACGGGGATGTAAAATTTCGGGGAGGAGAAAGCCATGCGGTGTTCGCTTCGAGAGGGAGCACACTTGCATGCGGATGAGGAGCGTTGTTAGTTCCTAAGGAGGATCTTCGGATGTGGATCAGCCACAAGAGGAGGTTCGGGGAGGTGGAAGAAACCACCCGGCCGGCGCCAACCATCGAGAGGCGCATGCGCACTACGAAGGGCGCGGCGGCGGCTCGGGATGCGAGAGAAGGTTGTAGGACCACCTACGGCACGGCGCGACGAGAGACGATCCTTAGGATCGGTACCCAGGATACATGGCTCTTATGAGTCGATGTGTTGTGACGGAGCCATCCTCTTTTGAGGAAGGCGTGGAGGAACCGCATGGGTTGATGCCATGATCGAAGAATATGATTCGATCATCGGGAACGAATGCATGGGAGATTGTCCCAAGGCTAGGTTGGGAAATCGATTGTAGGTTCGCGATGGATCTGAGGTGAAGCGGGCGGGCGACGGGAGTGTGGAGAAGTACGAGGCGAGATTTGTCGCCGTGGCTTCTCACGGATGGGGGATTGACTATGAGGGGAGACTTTTGCACTGTCGCAAGGTACTCTTCCATACGGACAATCCTTGCTCTCTCGACGCGGATGGGGTGGCACATTCATCAGATGGATGTGAAGGCTAACGTTCCTCAATGGAGTTATTGAGGAAGAGGTGTATAGAGCCTTTGAAGGTTTTGAGATCTTGATAGGTAGGTCGCATATTAATGCCCGACTCAAGGAAACCTTGTACGGAGCGAAGCGAGCACCTCGTGCTTGGTACACTCGGATAGACGAGTACTTCACGCCGGGCAGTTCTCCAAGAGTGAGGGCGGATCCGAGCACATGCGGTGCTGATGGAGGGGAAGAGTACAGTAGATACGACAAATACTATGTAGATGATCTGATTTTGATGGCGACGAGCGATTCGATGCTCGTACGAGGAGGATCTTGCGAGAGTTTGAGATGAAGGACACAGGCATCCTTCATTATTTCCTGGGATTGGAGATTTGGCCGTGCTTGGGTGGAGGGTTGTTTGTTTCTCGGGGCAAGTATGCCGAGAAGTTACAGGAGAGGTTCAGCATGCAAGGCGTTGCCAAGCCTATTGATACCCCTCTTCCTGGAGGTTGGAGGAAGGGAGATGCTACTTCGGAGGAGGTAGTGGATGCCACTTTGTCTATCGGCAGTTTGGTGGGGTCGTTGATGTATCTGGTCAATACTCGACCCGATATATGCTATGCAGTTAACCAGCTTTCGCAAGCTATGGTTAAGCCTACCAAGCTCTTTTGGAAGGCGGGCAAGCATGTATTGCGCTATATCAGAGGCACATTGGGATATGGTCTATGGTACGAACGGACAGATGAAGCACACAGTTTTCAACGATGCGAATTGGGCGAGGCAACGAGACCGAAGAAACACTTACGGAGGAGTTTTCGACATTAAGGTGTGTGGTTTCTGGTCTAGCAAGAGGCACGAGAGGTCCATGGGGACGGTTCGACGGGCGGGAGTACATGGCAGCTAGCTTGGCTGCATGCGAGGCTTTTTGGATGAGGAAGATCCTCGCAGGTTTGTTCAGGTTGCATTTGGAGCCTACAGTGATCTACTGTGATAACCAGAGCTGCATCAAGCTCTCGGCTAATCCGGTTTTTCATGATAGGTCCAAACATATCGACATCAGGTACCATCACATCAGAGATTGTGTTCAGCGGAGGATCATGATGCTTTCATATGTTCCCACGGAGGATCAGGATGCCGACATCCTGACGAAGGCGCTCACCAGGAGCAAGTTCGAATTCCACAGAGGCAGGATAGGGATTGCGGATAATCCATATCTTGCTGAGAGGGAGTGTTGAGAATGCAGCAAGATGATGGAGCTTAGTGAAATGAAGTCGCCTTCACTAAGTGGGCCCGCAGGCAAATTCTGGCGCAAAGTCTATTTTTAGACTATGTCTATTTTTAGACATACGGAGCATAATTTGAGAATTCTACTTGGAGATTCTTGGAGTATGCGACATGTCGGTAAAAATAGATGAGACCCTAATTTTTAGGACCCAGGCTATTTTTAGACTGATCTCCTAAAAATATGGAAGTCAAATATTATTTACCCTTAATAATATTTTGACTATAAACAGCAGTTTGCTCTCTTGGCGCACTTCAGTTTGAGTCATGGAGGTGACTCATGCAACTGACACAAGGAATCACGTGGTTCCTAGGGTTTGATGGCATCTTGCATGGTTGGCTTAAGTTAGACTTCAGTGGCAGGAGTTTTGGAGGAGTTAACGGGACAAGTAGTGGAGTTGTGTTCTGTTTGTTTTAGTTGAACTAGTTGGGATTAGTTAACTAACTAATCAACTAGATATGAGTGGAGTAAATTAAATAATCTTTAATTTACTAAATATTAACTCATTAGTCAACTCAAGAACACTTCAGTTCACTACAGTGCATGATCAGTTCAGTGGAGACCAGTGGAAGAGGTAGATGAAAGGGTGAGTAAAGCTATCAGTTGGTAGAGTTGTTTTGCATGAGATTTGCATTACACTTGGAGGAATTGTCCATGACAATTACGCAATCAAGGGAAGGGGATTCGAACCTTGAACCTCTTCATATACAGGCCATGATTGCGCAATAGAGGCAAGGCAATTGGCGGGGAGTTTTGAACCTCGGACTTGTTCAAAACTGAGTCAGATTGTGAGTAACTTCATGAGAGAGTACTGAGTACTTGTGAGGAGTATTGTACTTGTTTGGTTACTTGATTTCTCCATTATAATATACACAATAGCTGCGGGGTTTTCAGCTATAGGCTTTCCCCATACATATTGAGTTAATGTGTGATTGAATTGATGTGAGATTGCTTATGTTATTTCCGCATGTGACAATTAATTGTAGAAGAAGGTTATGTGTTATGTATGCAATTCGAAATTGATATATGACCAGGTTAATCTTCAGTGAATAAGTGATTTATTCAGCTAATTTCTACAACATGTGATAATTAATTGTAGAAGAAGGTTATGTGTTATGTATGCAATTCGAAATTGATATATGACCAGGTTAATCTTCAGTGAATAAGTGATTTTGTTGACTAAATTCTACGGAGCTGACCAGGATGAAGGCGACTTCATTTCACCAAGCTCCATCATCTTGCTGCATTCTCAACATCATTTATTATACTTGATCACTAAATGAAACTATTGTAGAAACTCCATCCACTTGTAATGCATGGTATGTTGTAGCATAATCTAGACATGCAAGTATTGTAGTGGATTATTGTCTCCTTTCCCATTGTATAGTGTTTCCACTTCTTCACAGCTTGCACCAGGGAACATATATCCTTGTTGTATGTAGTATATTTAATAACTGGCCCATGAAATACTTTAGAATAGTAGCATACATGCCTTCCTCCCTACATTAAGAACACACCCATAGTATACCCACTCACATTTGTCTCCACTTTGAAGGGCTTCTACAAGTTTGGTAATTCAAAAACTAGTGCTTAACTAATATTCTTCTTTAACTCCTCAAATTAACTTTACTAAACCTTTACCCACTATAAAATATTTCCATTTCTTGTTATGGTTTGGAGTGGTGTTTCTACTGCTGAAAATGTAGGCTATGAATTTCCTCAGGTACCGTGTTTCCCCAATGGAAATCCTAACCTAAAACACATTAAGAGGCATTGACCATTTCATTATGGAATCTGTATTGGAAGGATCTATCTTAAGCTCTACTCCACCTATCACATACCCTATATACACTAAATACTTCTATACAACAAACTTCTTCAAATTTCCTAGCAGGTGTTGCTACTTAATGTCTCCATCACTGGTGTTAATTGTGACATGTGCTCCTCCTAGATAACATTGTATACAAGTATATCATCTATATAAATAATAAAAAATGAATCTATAAAAGGGCACAATATGTCATCCATTAAATGTAGCCAATGTATTTCACAGGGGAACAAGCATGACTAACCACTCATACAAAACTTTCTTAGTTTCGAAGGTGGCCTTCTAGATATCTTCTTCCCTGAATCGAACTTAGTGATATCTATACTTTAAGTCTAGCTTGGTGAAGCATGTCCCTTGTTTCAACTGATCCAACATATCATCTATTCTAGGAAAAAGGTACCTATTCTTGAGCATAGTTTTGTTCAACGCCCTTTAATATACACCTATCCACCAAGTCCCATCCTTATTTGACACAATGATTATGGGTGATCCACATGGTGATGTACTTGGTCGAATGTCACCGTGTTCTAGTAGTTGCTACAATTTTTTATTCACTTTAATTGCTTCTATAACAACCTTATTATACAACCCATTGCTTGTCAATGGGGAGTTTGGTAATAACTAAATCTCATCTTCCACTTCCCTCTTGAGTTGTAGAACTTTAGGATTTAGGAACACATCCTTATATTATTATAACAAATCTTTCAGCTGTTGTTTTTGTGTCTTAGTAAACCCCTATAGGGATTCCTTTTCGCTCACCAAATATTCTACAGATTGTTTCTCTCTTGAAAATAGTAAAACATACTCCTTTCTAGAATTGATCAGTTTTTTGGATAGCCTTGCACTTACTAGCGAAATATTTGACTTACCTTTGTGCTTTTCATGGTGAAATGTTTTCCATCCTTTACTGTTTGATATTGGTTGGATTTCCACATGAAGATTACATCATGCACGAACATGTAAGGACTTCCAAAAATCACTCCACATATAGTAAAGGGGACAATATATAGTTTTACTTCATCAACAAAATAAACATTTGTAGCAAATATAATTTTCCCTATCTTGTTACCAATATCTCTACATCCTTGTTCACCCATCCCAATGGATATGGGATTGGACGATCAAAAAATTTCAATCCCAATTATTTTACTAGATTTGGTGCAATGTGATTCACCTACTATCCTGAGTCAAATTTAGCATCAATATTTGCCTTCTTGACCTATATCTTTATGTGGAATATTTTGGTCATTTCCTTCTCTTCATGTTGCTGAAGGATACTCATATTCACCTCCTTCTACACTAATGTATAGATGATATTCTCATCCATGTCCAAGTTTCTTTCAACCTGGTTGATCCAATTAGTGCCCATGAAATTCTTCTCCTTATTATCTTGATTTTTGTTCTTGGGTTTATCTCTGGATGCAACTTCCAACACTTGTCCTTTGTATGATTGTTAATGTTATTGTGGTTGTAGCGTTTAATAGAATATTTTCACTAGTGTTTTGTGGCCACCAATTTTTATATTTTCCCCCTTTCCACTACTTCTTCCCCTCCTTAGAAGTGTCGTATTGTTCATGCTCCTTAAATCCACTTGATTTATCTTTCTCTAGCCCTATGTTCTCCATGTATTGTGCATGTACACAATCCTTGTCCACTAATTTAGGATTGAACACCATAAGTTACTTCCATATATGGTTGTGTAGACTTAACATATACTTGAGGAGTATATATGGGTTCCTTGGGGATATATCTCACATTATGTCCATATTTCTAAATTATGTGGAGTATGTGTACTCATGTACACTCTACCCTGCTTCTGCCTAAAGTAGTGCTACTTGATCCAATAATACTCTACATACCTAATAGGGTAAACTTGTGACTTTATGAAAAATTTAAGTCTTCCCACTTAGTCATTGGAGGATATCCCTCCAACATCAAGGTATGCATGTGGCATTATCACTAGGTCATGCCGGCATGACCCTTTAAATTTAGTCATGAAAAATGAAATATTTTATTATTTCTCTATATGATGAACACTAAAATAAACTTTGAAAATAGTGATTTATCTTTAGAGTGTTGATATCACCTTGACACATATTTATATCAACTTTTTCCTCAATTCTAAGTAGGAACTATGAATGGTTCATGAAACTTAAACTGGGTTGCTATTTTTTTTTCTACAATGATATTTTCCTTCGATCCTAATTTATATAGAGCATAAATCTCTGTCTTCTTGACCTATATATTTATGTGGAATACTTTGGTAATTTCCTTCTCTTCCTATTGTTGAAGGCTACTCACATTCACCTCCTTTTTTATTGATATACATATAATCTTCTCATCCATGTCCGAGTTTATTTCAATATGGTTGCTTGAATTAATGGCCATGATATTCTTCTTCTTATTATCTTTCTTTTTATTCTTCAAGTTAAGCTCTAGATGCAACTTCCAACACTTCTCCTATGTATGACCGTCGATGTTACAGTGGTTGGAGTGGTTATTGGGATCTTTTCATGGGTGTGTTGTGGCCACCATATTTTTATCTTTTCCACCTTTCCACTTCTTCTTCACCTCCTTAGAAGTGTCCTATTTATATTCTTGCTTCAATCCATTTTATTTCCATTTTTTTAGGAATATGTTCTCTAGGTACTATGCTTATACACAAGCCTCATCCATTGATATGGGCTTGGACATCATAAATTTCTTCCATATGGCTATGTAAAATCCTTATATACTTGAGGAGTACATATGGGTTCTTTGGTGAGATACCTAAAATTGTTGCCATGTTTTTAAATTCAATGGTATACTCATTTATACTCTACCCCTGCTTATGCATGAAGTAGTTCCATCGAATCCACTGGTCATCTACATACCCAATAAGGTAAAATTGTGACTTTATGAGGGTTTTAAAGTCCTCCCACTTAGTAACTAGAGGATATCCCTCCAACCTCAAGGTCTCCATGTGGCTTTCCCACTAGGTCAGGCACGCCCCTCTAATTTTAGCTGCGCAAATGAGATCTTATGTTCTTCCTCTATATGATGAATACTAAAATAAACTTCTAATTATTGAAACTTGATATAAATTTTTTTCCTCCATGTTGAATAGGGACTATGAATGGTTCAAGACACTCAAAATGGGTTGATATTTTTTGGGTTTGTTATGTGGCTTCTTCTCAATTTCTTCCCAATCTCCTGTTCTCCACTCTGATAGGAAATTTATGTTACAAACACCATCTTATCTGAATAAATTGAGATTATTGGTCATGGATTCCATGTGGAGGTTCATGTTATGATTTATATTTGAAAATTTTGCTTCCAGCCTCAAAAACCTCTCCTCTATAGGATCAAGAGGGTTATTCACAATTTCATTAGCCATGGCTGGGGTTTTATAAATTTTGGCTTAGCCGATCCATATCCCCTGAAAATATCCTTAATATATCTAAGGAAACCTACTCTAATACCAATATGATACATAAAATTCCATGGATATTCCACTGGATGGTTTTCCATAATATATTTGATAAAATTATACTAAAAATTACAAAAAATGCACAATGAGGGTTGATTTCTCTTTAAATTTCTAGATTTGTCAATTATTGTTTATTGTGTATGCATACAAATTATAATTATAAAAAAATAGATACAATGAAATCAAACTCACAAACCATGATTGACACAAGATATAACCTGTGAAACCCTTTTGGGAGAAAACTTAGCTACAAGGTGCAACCACTCTACTCTCTTTATCTAAATAGAAAATGGTTGTGATTACAAAGAAGTAAGGCATGTGGCCCATGGGCTACTGAAATGAAAAAATCCTACCCATGTTCTATTTTCCTATCCCTCATAGCTAATATGCCCATCTATGGAACAAATGCACCTGAAAATAATGGAACCCCTTTTCCTCCTAGTGGTTTGGTTATAACACATCCCAATAACCTACTAGTGGTTACATTTGACTCCTTCAACTCTTAACTAGAGTTACAATATAGAATATTCTATAGTATTCTTCATCGTGATCATGTGGCTATCCCCTTTCCCATAAATAATGGGGTTTATTTGCCATCTTCTCAAATTATAGTTGCTAAAACAAGGTTAAATTCCAAGTCCGATAAATTTTGCATACATACTTTGACTAAGGAAATTATTTTACCATTGTAAAGGTATTTGTGTGTATAATGGGAAAATAAATTTCTCGCTAAAGTGGAAAAGTTTTACCCCAAAAAAACAACATTTTATGCCTCAAACTTCTTCGGTGAGGTTTTAGACCCTAATCTTCCAAACATGGTCCCACCAGTAAAAATGGTCCTTTGAGCTGATTCCTCCACCTTTTCCACTCTAAAATCATTGATATGGATAAAAAGAAAATATAATTATGCAATTTGGATCAGTTAATTTCCACAAAATATTTAATATATTGTTATATTTACTCATAGAGTATATTTGTTATCTCCTTTATAATTGTAATGTGTAGAGTTAACAATGCAATTCCCTATAAAATTGAACCATTAACATGGGAAAATAAAGACACTCAATCACCATGAGAATGTAGGTAGAGGACATGAAATACACATTTACGATTGATGAAGAGGAGTAGAGCTTCAAATGTGGATATTTATGTAAAAAATAGATAACTTATTCTAGATAATTCCTCCTCCAAATATATGAAATTGAAGTATTTAAAAATTGTAGACCTATATTGGCATATGGAGTTACTTTCTTGTAAAATTAAGAGTAGAGTATTGCAAATGTGTCTTTTTCCTTTACATGATGGAAAAATTAGAATCCATGCATGATTATATTTATAATGCTAACGAGGGAATCATAATAGAAGTGCAAAGGAAATGGTGGGGAGGAAGAGGTAGAGGAACCAATAGAAACAAAATATGTGGATGTAATGATACCAAAATAATATTCTTATGTTGGGGGGGCAGGAGGAACTTCAAAAAATCCAATGAATGTGGAATTTAACATTGAGGACTAGTCCCAAAGTTATAGATCTCATGGTGCACTTACCTCTTGATTTTTTCAAAGAATTATTTAATCATAGTCTCTATAAGAATTTGTATAGATTTAGTGTTAATAATCATCAATTTTGTCTGAAATCAACCATAAAGTTACTAGATAAGTTATTATATAGAAAAAAAAAATTGTCATACATGAGGGAAAATATATTTCTATATTCCATATATCAGGATGTTAGATTTTTGGAAATCTCTCTTCTACAATGCTTAATAACAAGGCAATTTATACTTTTATGTGAATATGAATAGACAACTAACTAATATACCAAAAAAACTACAAAATAAAAGTGTATCAATATATAATGGATACTTTCTTATAGGGTAAAAAAAATCCACTCTAACCAATTTTTATTTATTTATCTTTATATATTTATTACAATAATTATCCATTGAACCCTTAAACATAGAGCCTATTACAGGCCATTTTTTCACATCTGTTCAATAGGCCTCCTAATGGTATCAATCAACATTCTATTATCCCTTGTCAACATCATTGCACAAAGCTCTAAGCATGACTCCTTCATTTCCTAGAATTTCTGCCTGAAACTACATCATCTGAGATAGTTTTAGGACCAAGCTAACTGGCCTGCTTCTGGACAATGTTCACCTACAGGTTGCTCCATTATGGCCTGCGTTGATCACCTACATGTTTCTCCCCTTTTCACATGCGTTGGTTCTATAAATTTATTATTCTGGAAGCTTCCTCTTCCAAAAGCTTCCAGAATTTTCTACAACCATTTACCTCAGTTAAAACATTCGTATCCTATCCTATCCCTCTTTGGACTTTCCATCCCTTACTCTTTGATACCATGCTCCTATCAAAGGTTGATCTAAAACCTTATATTTGTAATTGGATAATAACTCGCAACGTACCCCACTCCTATATATATTTACAACCTTCCATATGCAAGGGGTTTGATTTTCAAGAGTGATTATACCCTTATGTTGTTGTGGTGAGAGGTATTATTCCATGCATTTAGGGTGATTGGAGGTGCACATTGTGACAAGGAAAGGACAAGACAGCTTGGAGGAGCTCTTCTACAATATCAACACATATTTATGGTTTTAATCTCTCTCCAGTTATATTAATGTAAATAATTCTCTGTTTTCCTATATGTGATGTCATTATTTCATGTATTTTCAATACCATGTTGATCTATTGAATAAATTACTTATATGATACTGCATAGATCTTGTAGTTTCTTGGCTTTTGTTATCTACCTATGAAGGTTCTAATTTTTTCCATCATAGATGGAATTGGAGAATTCGAGCCAAAGAAGGGGTGAATCATGCGACGAGTTCCAGTTAGGCTTCATTCCGTCATCTATTTACTTTAATTAAAAAATTGGTTTCCTTGTCTCTGTGTTATTCTATGTTGGCCACCAAACCTAGGGCAGATACTTTTGTCTGCAATAGTAAATCCTGCATAATGGAGCCCTTTATTTGATTGACACACATAATTTCATCAATCTATTATAAATAATGATTCGTAATGGGATAATAATGGACTTAAAACATCCTCAATACATAGGAATTAATATTGTGAAAAAATGAATGTAGGATAACTAAAATTCATATAAGAAATAATTTAGATATTAGCTTGAAAAAGAATGTTAAGCCCTATATAACCCCCATGTTAACCCTAAAACCCCTTGCTAGGCCATAGATATTGATTGGTTACATTTCTATGGTTATATTATTATCTAGGATACAAATTTCATGGTCTCATTTTATTATAATTGTATCCTTTGTCTCCTATACACACACACACACACACACCCACACCAATGATACCTAGTATTAGGATCATCAAATCTTGTCTTGTACATTATATTCATTATAAAATGAACTTTCCCCCTCAAAGTGGACAGAAATTATTGGTTTCATATCATTCTTAAGGTGCAAGGTTCATAACATTTCATATCAAAGCATACGAACCTTGAGTTTCACTGATTCAAACAATTCATCTTGATATTTTCACACACCCTCACCAAGGAGACCTAGTCTTAGGATCATCAAATCTTGTCTTGTACATTGTATTCATTATAAAATGAACTTTCCCCCTTGAAGTGGAATATAATTATTGGTTTCATATCATTTTTAAGGTGCAAGTTTCATATCATTTCGTGTCAGAGCATAAAAAGCTTGAGTTTTATTACTTCAAACAATTCATCTTAGTATTTTCACACACCCACACTAAAGAGACCTAGTCTTAGGATCATAAAATCTTGTCTTGTACACTGTATTCATTGTAAAATGAACTTTCACCCTCTAAGTGGACTATAATAATTGGTTTCATGTCATTTTTAAGCTGCAAGGTTCATAAAATTTCATATCAAAGCATACAAACCTTGATTTTTGTTGCTTCAAACAAGTCTTCTTAGTATTTTCACTATAAAAAAAAATTTATGGGACATTTCATATGGTGAATTTTTGAGCATAAAGAGTATAGATATTAAGGAACATTTGTTTATAATTTCATTTTTTTTTTCTAATGTTTCTTATATATGTGTTGTGTAAGTTAAGGTTGGTGAATGGTTCTAAAATCTAGTCCAAACGAATCATCTTGGCATTTTCACTAGAATTGTTTTTTTGAGAAGTTT
This sequence comes from Pinus albicaulis, assembly GCA_034641835.2. NCBI lineage: Eukaryota > Viridiplantae > Streptophyta > Pinopsida > Pinales > Pinaceae > Pinus > Pinus albicaulis. Next base: position 1,180,098,207 of record CM076577.1, on the reverse strand, counting down.
CAAACTGTGAAATTTTGAGTAGATTGAGAAGGAATCGTAGGGTAAAAAAAAATTAGATCCCGTTTCACTACAATTTATGAGATATACCCTATATAAGTTAGGGTTTGTGAATGGTCCTGAAATTAGTTTCAAATGAGTGATCGTAACATTTTAACTATTTTTTTTTTTGAGTTTTTTGTGGGGAAATTTAGATCGTGAAATTTTAATATATCTAAGGAGACATAAAAAAATACCTCAAGAAAAAATTTTACAATCATATTTGAATAATTTGTAATGTTCCCAATTTTTCATGAAGAAAATTGGAACATTAATTTTTTCTTATTGCATCTAGGAGATGAAAAAATGGGTAAAAGGCCCATCAGTAGGAATAAGATCCTTCATAGTGTGAAAAGGATCCATGGAGCAGCTTTATTTTTCACCTTCTAGTGTTAAAAGGGGAAAATGCATGAGGACAAGGTCAAGTTTGACCAAGTCAACAATGCTGCCTAAAGAGGTGTAGCTTGCTTGAGAAGATAGCGCAGTTTTGGAGGGAGAAAGATTCCTTGTGGATGAAACCCTAATGTGTGGGGTCCATAGCCAAGAAGCATTCACTTGTATAAGAAGAGGAGGAGGCAACCATAGAGGGACATCTTGGATCATTTGATTATTTGTTCAGCAAAGTTGCAGTGCCGCTTAGAATGAGGGATTCATGTTTAGGATTTCCTCTCCTTCTTGAGAGGCCTCTTGGAGGATTGCACTTCATCTTCTCCACATCTTGGCTCAAGGCCAAAGCCATTCTTCAGATACTGTGTTATTTCTGCTCAAGTATAACGCAGTGTTGCTATGGCATTGTAGTGGAGGGTTCCACAACACTTCTCTTTGGCTTATCTTTCAGAGGAGGGATTTTCTCTTGCTCTAGGAGGTTAATGAAAGGGATTTCATAGCTGATTTTCACATATTGGCATCAAGGCCAGCTTCTCCCATAATTAGCAGCGCAGTTTATCTCTATGACTGAGTTATTCTAGAGTGCATCTATAGTGAGAGGTTGCACCGTCATTTTGGAGGGCAAGATTTCCTGTATTAAGATCAGCCTTATACTTGGAAAATATATTGGAGGAGGTTTGATGCATATTGGAAATATTATTCAGACATCTCCATATTGTATTAGTTTGAGTTGCAGCTGCTTCCCAACAACTCCTACATTTCTGCAGATTTTCCAATTTCATGTATATTGTAGCCAATCCTTCCAAGGATTGTGTATTTTGTTGTATTAGTGTTTTTAGGGGTTGAGAGCTTGCTCCCCCTCATTTCTTTGAGATGATATTGTCATATCATTTTATTCTCATTTTGTATTATGCAGTAACTCTTATAAACTGCATTATTTTAGCCAAGGCTCTCTCTCATGTAGCAGTGTTTTCCATTATCATGTATATGTCACATTGAGGCTTCCGGTGCCAAGTTGGAGTGATTGGTTCCTCCACACATTGTATACATTTTCTGCTATATAACATATATGTTGGCTATCTACTTCTTCATGTGTTCATAGATACAAGAATAACGTTATCTTTCCATTCTATGTGATTACATTGTTGCAGTCCCTCACCGGGCATTTTCTGAGGACATCTAAGTGTGGTAGATCTATTTAACCACCTTAAAAGGATTTCTTTGGAGCCATCTCTTGTATTTCAGTCTTAGATGCATTGATCTAAGGGATCCAGGTCCTAGTTTCAAATCTTGTTGCCTCCATTTCTGGAAAATACGTTTTCTAGCCATGGATTGCTAGCTGTTCTGAAAAAGGAACATTACATAATTGGAAAAGTGGCACACCATACAAGTATGCTCTTAGGGAGAGGCCAAAAATTAGCAATTTTTGGGAAAATTACCATAAATTTCAATTGACACATCAAATTTTGGTCAAACATGTGGAATTGTATAGAAGCCATATTTTAGTATTACAGGCCAGTATTTTAGATTCAAAAGGGCTCACATTTCATATATATATCAAGTAAAAGGTCATCCATTCATATATTATTCAACGCATAATTTACAAGTAACATAAATTTAATTAAAGATCCAATTTTTGTTGGTGACTACAAGTTTTGATAAATAATGGTACAATTATTATGCTTCCAAAGAAAGATACTACACCAATTAAACCTCCTAAAGTCTCACCCAAGATTCATGAAGAAAGTGAAGACACATAATTTAGATTCTCCCAATTAGAGAAGGAATTTGATGAAATGGTTGGTAGTTTGTTGAAAATGGTGGATTTATTGGGTTCTCATGAAAACTTTATAAGAGAAATTATGGATGAAATGGCCAAAAATATGAATTAAAACAAGGAATAAATACGAAAGTTCTTGAATACCATGGAAAAAATTATCTTATAGAGGTTTCCTAAAAGGGATATTGAGATCCAAGGAAGTTGTGAAGATACGGAGAACAATTATGTTTGAACTCAATTACCTATGGGGAGTACCTTATCATAATTGGAGAGAAAAAATCTTGAATCACTGAACCATAATCATGGGTTTTCACTCCAATATATGCATCATTTCATGGCTTCAATTCAACACCAAGGAACTACTACATTTCAAATATTGATGTGATGAATTTTGAGGGTAATGAACCTATAACATGGATATTATAGATCGAGTAATACCTTGATATACACTAAGTGGTAGCCTTATAAAGGTAAATATTGCAGCCATGTTGTTATAACAATATCAACATGTATTTTATCAATGACTTGTGAAAAGAAAAATGATCCTATTGTATCTTGGTCCATTTTTAGAGACGAATCGATAGCACATTATGGGGATATTAAGAGAAATACATTATTTAGTTAATTGGTAAAAATTCAACAAAAAATGAATAGTTATAGAGCACATTCATCAAATTCAAATTTTGAGTTTTAGGGTAAAGAATATTTCAAAATATAATTTGCTATACCTATTTATGGGAACTTTAAAGGAAAGAATCCAATATGAGGTGTGTCTCTTTGAACCCAAATAACTAGATCATGCTTTAAAACTAGAAAGGAAAGTTGAAAGTAAAAATATGGCTACTTTAAAATTTGTCACTTATAACTATAGAGAAAATCATACTCCCTCTCCTACATTTACAATGTTTACACCTCAACAAATGGATGCTTGGAGGGAAAAGGATCTATGTTTCAATTGTGACAACAAGTACAATAAGGGGCATAAATGAAATGAGAATAAGTTATTCTACATATAAAATGAAGATGAAGAATATCAAAAAGTGGAACCATCACATAATTAGAGCTAGAAGAGACTACTCCAATAATATCTTGTCATGAATTGGTTGGCATTAGTACTCCACACACCCTTAAGATAGAAGGATATATCAGAAATAAAAAGGTAACATTATTGATTGATTCAATAAGTACACGTAAATTCATCAATTACAATTAGATCTACTTATTAATTGATTTGTATATCTAGCACTATGATATCAAGTAATAATTGCAGAAGGAGTACCATAAATTATTTAGGGACGTGTCGAAATATTAAGGAGAATATGGGGGGGAATTTGTTAGATATTATCATGATTGTAATCCAAATGGGCGGTGTTGACTTTGTATTAGGTGTCCAATTTCTAAAATGGTTGGAAACACTCACCCTTACTTTCCAAGATATTTTCCAAATATTTTCCTCAGAAGAAAAGGAAATTGATCTTAGAGGTATCCAAATCAAGCTAAAAAATAGGCACCATGGTGTAATTGTACACTTTTATATATATATATATCCTCTACTCCTTACTAGTATCCATATGCACATAAGAGTGAAATTCAACATACAGTTAAGGAAATGTTAGAGTTTGGAATCATTCAACCTAGCTAGAGTGCTTTCTCTTCATTAGTGGTGATGGTTATAAAAAAGGGATGGATCATTGTGTATAATCCCATATTATAGAAAACTCAACAAAATGACAATAAAATATGAGTTTCCTATTCTTATCATTAATGAATTATTATACGAATTTCATGGAGAAATATTCTTTACTAAGTTGTATCTATGTTTTTTATATTTTCAAGCTAGAGAAGCAAGAATAAATTCCCAAAACAACCTTTATATTTAGGAGTTTTTGATTATGTCGTTTGGACATACAAATACACCTTCAATATTTCAAATATTTATCAATTTTATTTTCAAACCCTTCCTTAGAAAAAAAATTAGTACTTTTTGATGACATTCTAATATACAAAAAATCTTGGGAAGAGAATGTAAAACATGTTGAAAGGGTCCTAACAATATTGGAAAAGAAAAAAGTATATGCAAGGCCTTCAAAATGTGCCTTTGTGGTTCAAGAAATGGAATATTTGGGTTGTATTGTATCCCATGAAGCTATAATTGGACCTAAAAAAATCAAAGCTACGAGGGAATGGCCAATCCCAAATACTTTTAAAAAAATCAAAGGATTCCTAGGATTTACAAGATATTACCTCATGTTTTTTCAAGATATATGGTTAAACAACAAAACCTCTAGCAAAAATTATTGAAGAAGGAAGATTTTTTCTAGGACTAATTAAGAAAATAAATATTTTGAAAAAATTAAAGAGCTTGTGTGTATAACTCTTGTCCTAGTGACACTTTACTTCTTAAAAATATTCATTATGGAGTGTGATGTCTTAGGCCATGGAATTTGTGTAGTTTTGATGCAAGAAGGAATACTTGTTTCCTTTGAAATTATCATACTTAAATGAAAGAACTGTAGGTTTTAACCCAGTACAGAAATTATTTAAAAACGAAACTTAAAAACAGAAAATAAACAATAGCGAGAGAATAAAACATAAAATATATATACACAGAGATTTTCCTTGGATCCCAAATCGGGACTACCAGCTTGATTTTTCATTATATTCCTATTAGTGTTACAAAACATATATACACGTTGAAGCATTCATAAACCCCAATCCATTAACCTTGGATTATAACATAATCGTAGTTTCCTTATCCATATCTACAAAATACTAGGGGCCGAAAACCATCATGCCCCAAAACCATGTGCAAACATATGCACAAAACCATGGGCACGTCTGCCCACTAAAAATAGGGTCCAAAATATTTTTCCCGAGGCGCTGCCCCGGACCTTGAACTGGGGGGGGCTGCTACCCCCCCTGTGGCCCCCCTATTACGCTTGGTGCAACGTACAGTGGGTGCTATAGCCCCCCTGTGACCTCCCCCCCCCCCCTCCCATGCGTGTGACTAATTGTGGAAAGAATATAACACATACCCAACAAGAACTTACTCAAACCCATATATGAAATATAAATTTTCTATGCTAAAATGTAGTTAAAAAGGGGTGTCCATGCCCAATAGGAAGACACTTCAAAGTAAAATTAGATCATAATATTTTCCATTACTTATTAGAACAACAACTATCTTTAGAAGAGAAGAAAAAATAATTACAAATATGTTGAGTTGTGACTTTGAGATTATAAAAAAAATGGAAAAAAATTTGTGGTTGATGCACTCTTGAGGAAAGAGGAAGACAAATATTTTTTACTATGTGCTATTTCCAATAAAAAATATGATTAGGTGGAAAGAAAAAGGATAGAATGGAAGCAATCCAAGGAGGTATGCAAGATCATTCAAAAACTATAGGGGGACCTTGATGTAGTAGAAAAATTTATGTGCAAGGATGATTTGTTGTAGTATCACTATTGCTTATACTTATGTAACACTTTTAAATTAAAATAGAAGGTATTTTTGGAATTACACACTTCTCCTAGAGAAGGAAATGTAGAGTTCTCGAAGATATACCATAGGATCATGAAATATTTGTTTGGGGTGTTATTAAAGAATATGTGAATTTTTTTTTTATTGAATGTGTAGTAGACCAAAAAAATAAGGGAGGGCCAATCAAGACCCCATGGCTCCTATAACCATTAGCCACACCAAATCAATGTTGGAAATAAGTTGCAATGGACTTTTTTATAGGTTTACCCAAATCTGAAGGAATATTTTTAATATGGCAATGGAAAAACAAATGAAAAAGTATGCCCATTTTTTCTCCTTTTCTCATCCTTTTAAAATAAGTATAATGGAAGGGGTGGCAAGAGGGGGAGGGATTCCCATTAATCCTAAAGAAAATCATGAAATTAAGTATTGCTGGATTTTGGGAAGAAGGTCCAATAAGCTAGAAGAGATGTATGGACTCCTATTAAGACTTGAACTAGCCAAAGAATAATCCTATTGAAAATGGAAAGAAGAAAATATTCTAATTTAATTTTCCCTTGAATTAAATTAGAATAAAATTGTAATTACACATCACAAGACAACTTGTATGAGTAACTAAGTTAGTATGACTTAGTTGGTTTAGTTAATTTGAGTTGAGTGTCCAACATGAGTCATGTAGAGTGTATCCTAAAAAATAGGAGCCCTGGTTGAGTTTATTTTGAGTTTTAATTAATTAAATGAGTTTATCTAAGTTAAAATCAATTTATCTGAGTTAAAATTAGTTTAATTATTTCTAACTGATGGAGGAACTAGTGAGAGGTCAAAGAGTGGAACTTGGACTTGAACCACATCTAGTGATCAATTATATAACTGATGATTCACTCATAAATAACTCATGCATGTTAGTTCTGAGAAAGACCCATTTGAGATTGGCATTCAAGGGCAGTGTACTATCAGTTGTATAATCATCCAAATTGTACAGGTGATACATGAAGTCATAGGAAGGACCCTAATGGATTTTGCAATATGAATTTGGAATTTCCATAATTAATATGACCTAATCACCCAAGGAAACAACGAAAGTAAAGATGGATTCTAGAGGGAAGAAGATTGGTTAAGTATTGAACTAGGCTTGTCTAGGAATGAGTAATATATATAGAGATAGTGCAAAGGTTTCTCTTGTTGGAGAAAAGTATGATAATATTCTCATAATTTTTTACTTACGAAAAATATAGATAGTGGTGATTTTATTTGAGGCTTTCCCCAGGAAATCTTTGTGTACAATGTGATTGAAATTATTTCTCTTTCATGTTTTGTGACTTTGTAATCGTACTTGGTTTCTGCAATTGGTAGAGTAGATTCAAGTATATTATTTTAGCATATTACAATTATCAATTTGAATCTATGTGGATTTTCCACATGGTATCAGAGCAGGAATCACTATATAAGAGAATAATATTATTTTTCTTTGTGCAGGTGAATCAAATTTGCAAATCTACTCTTTAGGACTAGTAGTAGGATCAAGATGTCTTTCACTGGATTGAGACTCAAATATTCCCTTGAGGGTAGTGTTGGTGTCAGTATTTGCATCTTGCCATCAATGATCAAAATTCCTCTTTTCATATCATTTTAAGGGTCCCACTCAAATTTATTTTATCATTCCACTGGTTCATGCAAAAATTTAGTCACTGATGGTAGCCCTAGTCCAAAAACATCACCCTTCCTCAAATTTGATTACTTGCTGGCATAGTTTCATACCTTGATGACTATACATCATCCATAAATTCAATGTCATCATATCAACACATCAGTCATTTTATTATGAAATCCAGTCTTTCAAGGTTTCATTAGGTCATTAGGTTTTCCAAGGTCCAATAAAATTTCATTTCCATTACATAGACCAACAAGTAAAGGGTGATAAAATAATATCTCTTCACCATATGAAGATGATTTGTAAAGAAGAAATTCTTGTTTCAGCATGTAATTTTGGTTGTAAGATGTAATTTTATGTCATTCAAAATGTAATAAGTTCTCATGGTTCCAAGGTAGTTGCATACTCAAGGTTCCATCAAGAAAAATAGTCAAAATTCCAAAATGCATCAGTGTTCCTAAACAATTCCCATCACTCTTATCCCTCAAAATCATCATTTTCCACAAGCACTAAACCTTAATTTCCTCTCCCATCGAGCTAGGGTTTTCTATGGAATCAAAGACATCTGAGTAGAGGAGGAACAAGAGAGGTAACCTCAGCAAGTATGAGGCCAATATTTCAACTCATAAACATCATGTCTCCATCATTTTTCAAGAATTCATTCCAAGGGACGAAATCATTTTCCACACATAAGGTAATTTTTTCTTCAAAGTTTATTTCCAACCAAGAAGAGATGAATTTTACAAAATTGAAAGAGGGATTTTTCCATCATAATCCAAGCAACAAAAACCTCCTTCACTTTTTACACAGGTGTTATGGTTTTGGAGGAATTCTAAAAACATGGTTGCTACATGAGAGTGCTGCACTTATGGAGTGACCTTGATAAAATCAAATTTTATCCTAGTTGGAGTGTCCCAATGACTTTTCTGATAAGTCAAATTATAACTCGACAGAGAGAGATTTCCAATGAGCTATCATGATCTCAATTTGGAGTTGAGGAAGGCCTCCAAACGTGGCCTACAAAAGCACATTTCATTTTTGCACCACCATTATGCACTTTTTGACTAGTCTTGGGAGAATTGATTTTTGGGGGATATGCTTGATCATTTTCAATTCTTAATAGGTCTATTGTGTAGCCAACATAGATATATTTCCAACGATCTGTCATGAGCTCAATTTTGACACTAGGAAGGCCTCCAAAAGTGACCTGCAAGGTGGCGCTACGCTTTCAGAGAGTGACATTTCACTTTCGGAAGTGGTGCTGCACTTAGAGCATGCAGTACTACGCTTTTCTCCCATTGGCACTGCACTTCTGGGCAAGGCGTTACGCTTTTTCCTAATGAGCTCTCCAGGCACCAAAACTCAACCAAATTCTTCCAAACCTTCAACAAATGCCTCTAACACTCTCTAACAAGTAAGTACAACAATTTTTTTGACTCCTTCAACTCCTAAAAGATGATTTCATAGTGTTTTTGTTTCTAAGTGAAATTGGCATTTATCTAGTGAGAAAACCCTAGTTTTAATCCTAATTCCCAAATTTTATTCCCTAATACCCTGCATTTCCTTCCCACACATCTAAAAACGCTATCCCTACCCCTACACTACCATTTCCTAGTCCCTAAATCCCTTTCCCTTAAAACCCTAAGTCCTAGGTATTTCAAATTCCTAGGCACCCATACCGAAAACCTGTAATTAAATTACTATTCCCAATTCCATAAGTATTTTGAACCACTATCATGTAGAAATTATAAAACAAGAATTTCTATCATGGATTCAATCCAATATAACAATGTACTAAAGTTAAATACTGAATCGCTTCTACAAATCAATTGCAGAATTAAAAAACACAATCGCCAATCACATGAAGCAAAGAAGAATCAATCAAACCACAACACAAATAATTTTCCAGGGAAAGCTTGCTGCTCAAAACCCCAGTATCTTCTATTGTATATTCATCATGGATACATGAAAAAATTACATAAAACTCCTCTCACAAGAGCCCTCCTGTAATCGGCTTATTGTCTCACACTGTCTCAGATAAAACTAACCAATACTTATCCAATTTACTGCCTCTAGAGAGTCTGACTTGCTTACACAATCCCTATTATTTATGAATTTTTGGCTTCCTTGACTGCACAAGTATCATGGGCACTCTAATGGGTGTTTGGTTGCATGGGTGAAACACAATAATCCTACAACTGATAGTCAACTTCCCTTTCACCTACATCTCAACTGGGTCTCTAGTGGAACTAACATGCATGCAGCTAATAATAGTAAATCCTCAGTTGCATGTAAGATCACTAATTGTGAATTAACTAATATTTAATTCACTTGATCTCTCACTATTGTATCTAACAGTTATAACTAGCACAACTGAGTTTAACTCACTTAACTGAGTTAAATTGATTACAACGTGCATTAACTAATGCACCACTACACTTTAACTTTGTTAAAACTAGAATTACTTTGCATGCCTCACCAACTACCCTCAGCTTGAAATTCATGATATAACTGAGTTTATCACACTCAGTTAACTATTACAAGCTATTTTTTGATTAGATTAAATTTTATTGTCCATCTTAATTTTGGGATAGCTAAAATATACATGTACCAAATTTAGCCCACACCAATGTAGGTGCTACTAAGACCTGTGGTCCCACACTAGTGTAAGTGCTGCTTGGACCTCCTATTCCCACACTAGCGTGGGTACTGAAATTTCTTCTTGAACTTCAATACTCCCTCTAAAAAAGAAAGAGATTATCCTTCACCCCGATCTTGCCTCTGTGGTATTCGAATTTTCTCCTGGTGAGTGTCTTCGTCAAAATATCTGCATCCTGATCTTTCATGGGAATGTACTGAAGTAACATTATCCACCTCTTCACACAATATCTGAGATGGTGGTACCGGATATCTATGTGCTTGAACCTACCATGAAACACATGATTAATCGAGAGTTTAGTGCAACTCTGATTATCACAATGTATCACTGTAAGATCCATCTGAGAACCAAACAAACTAACCAAGATCTTTCTCATCCAGATAACCTCACATGCAACTTGAATTGGTGCCATTTAATCTACTTCCACTGAACTGTGTGCCACAGATCGATGCTTCCTATTGTACCAAGAAACTGTTGTCGATCTTATGTTGAAGATCCCTCCTGATGTGCTCTTTCTGTTTGATGGACTACATGCCCAATATGAATAGGTGAAGCCTTGAAGCTTCACTCCCTCTGTTTGTCTATACCATAGACCATACTTTGATGTTCCCCTCAGGTATCTCAAGACATGCTTCCCTACCTTCCAAAAGAGCTTGGTAGGCTTAACCATAGCTTAAATCAGCTAGTTAACTACGTAGCAAATGTCTAGTCCGGTGTTCACTAGATACACAAGTGAACCAACTAACTGCTTGTAGACAGTAGCATCCACTACCTCTCCAGAAATAGCATCCTCTTTCCTCCAATTTCTTGGAAGAGGAGTTTCCATGGGTTTGCAGCTCTCCATGTGAAACTTACCCGGAATCTCTTTGGAATACTTGCCTTGAGAAACAAAAATTTCACCATCCTGCTGCCATATTTCCAAACCAAGGAAATAATGAAGGAGTCCCATGTCCTTCATTTCAAACTACCTTTCAAGATCCTCCTTGCATGAGTGTATTAGCTACTCATCACTAGTCAAAATTAGATCATCAACATAAATAACAATAATAAATAGCTTACCCTCAAACACAAGCTGGTACATGTTTGCATCAGCTTCAATTTTGGTGAAGTTCGGTCTGGTGAAATAGCTGTCTATCCGAGTGTACCAAGCATGAGGTGCTTGCTTCAGCCCATATAGTGATCTCTTGAGTTGACACACATGCGACTCACTGTGGAAGATCTCAAAACCTTCTGGCTACTCTATGTACACTTCTTCCTCAATAACTCCATTGAGAAACGTAGTTTTCACATCCATCTAAAGAATGCGCCAGCCCATCTATGCCGAGAGTGCAAGGATGGATCTCATGGAATATTACCTTGGAACTTGTGCAAAATTATCATCATAATCGATCCCATCGATCTGTGAGAATCCCCAGGCCACAAATTTGACCTTGTATTTCTCTGCACTCTAATCAGTAGCTTTCTTTACCTTGTAGATCCATCTATATCCAACCACTGATTTTCTAGTCAGTCTTGGGACAATCTCCCATGCACTATTCTTGACAATGGAGTCATAATCCTCCATGATTGCATCAACCCAAATTGGTTTCTGCACTGCCTCCTGAAAGGAATATGGTTCAGTCACAATACATTTCTCATAAGAGCCATGTATCCAGTAAACCTGTCTAGAGATTATCTCTATCTACATTGTGAAGTAGGGGCTCCTACATTCTCTATAGCATCATATCTCAATCTATCAGCTTCCGTCGTGCACATTCTACCATTTCTGATGGATGGATCAGCATGAGTGTTTTCCACCACTCCATGATCCTCCACATGTGGCTGCTCCACATCTTGACGCTCATCCTTGGGAACCAAAAGTTCCTCCTCTGAATGCAATTCCAACACCCTCTTAAGGGACAACCCCATGGCTTTCTCCTCGTCAAAATTTATATCCCTTCGCACAACAGTCATTCTGCTATTTGGAAAATACACTTGATAGTTGTGGGGAATTTCAGTGTACCCCACAAAAATCCTGATCTCAACTGTCGATTCTTAAAATGTGAAACATCAGGTTTCTTAACACTGAAAGCCTCTTCTAGTGTACTCATGCCAAGTATCCTATGAGGAAAATGGTTTTGTACAAATACCGCAGTGTTTCATGCTTCTACCCACAGATGCATCGGTAGGCCTTGATCATGCAACATCGTTGTTGCTACACCGACACTTGTTCTATTCTTTCTTTCAGTGACTGCATTCTGTTGTGGGTTTTGAGGTGCTACTAGTTCTCTTATAATTCCTTCTTTGCTGTAGAAGTTCTTGAATTTGTTAGAGATGTACTCTCCACCATTATCACTCCTAAGAGCCTTCAATTGATTCCTCGTGTCTTTCTCCACCAGTGCTTTAAACTCAAGAAACTTTGACAATGTCTGACCTCAAGAAACTTATGTTTTGTTGTCGAAGCAATAGAGAATGGTCCACACACGTCTGTGTGAACTCTCTCAAGGATCCTTGACGCTCAGTTCTCCTTCTCATGAAAGGTGGCCTTTACATATTTTCCCATAGTAAATTCCTTGCATGTGTCTGACTGCACAAGTGTACCCTTGGGAAGACCAGTAGAAATATGTTGCATGACTTTCAAGGCTCCATGGTGAAGATGTCCCAATCTCATGTGCCATAATTTACCCTTATCCCGTCTCACCACTTTGTCTTCCTTGCCCATCAATGTTACGCAGCAATCTACATCTAGCTTGTAGATATTCTTAACTCGAATCCCAATCTTCTTGGCTTGTCCTATTGTTTTGTGTCGTAGGAAAGCTTTTCCTTCACTAAAAACACCATCATAGACTCTATCCTCCAACATTGTAACTGAGACTAAATTTTTCTTCAAACCTGGTACATGCATTACATATTTTAATTGAAAGAGTTTACCTGACTACCTCTGGAAGGAAATGGTACCAATCCCAGTAGCACTGTATTGCCCGTCATCACCCATTTGAATATGCATCTGGAGATCCTTCTCCTCCAAGCTACTGAAAATTTCCTTGCCCCCCATCATATGAAAGGAAGCACCATTATCCAAATACCACACAGATCCAAATGAATTTGACACCATGTATGAGATCAATGAGAAGTCAAGCTCAAATTTTGAGGCCAAAGCCTCACCAGCTGCAGATCCTCCAGCCTCCTTGTTCTTCTTATTTTGTGGATAGTTAGTAGCATAATTCCCATGCTCGTGACAGTGAAAAAAATTCACCCTGTACATGTCCCTCTTATTTCTATCTTTGGACTCGGATTCGGAATGGAATTTCTTCCCCTTCCCTTTCTTTGCCTTGGCATCCAAAGTAAAATCTTCTTCATCTTCATTCTTAGATGAAGATCCATCTCTGGTGTTTCGTCTGAACTCTTCCTGCACCAAATCTGACCACAGTCATTCCCAATCTAGAAGCTTTTCCCTTCCATTGACAAAGTCTTGATAACTGTGCCAACTCTTGGGAAGTCCTAGGAGAGATAAACTCACCAAATCATCATCAGTGAGTTATTCCAATGCTCCCTAGTTCATCCCAAAATTGGACAAACTTTGTTAAATATTTTTTCATGGAGTCACCTTTCTCTATCTTGATATTCCTGAGTTCATTTTTTACTGCCAATTTCCTATGGTAACTGCTGCTCTAAAATAGATTTTTCAATTCCTTCCACATTACATATGGTGTGGCTTTCCATGGAGGCTTGAGACAATGTGGTCTCGTACTCCCTCTAATAGGATCCTCCTCACCTTTACCACTTTCTTTTGCCATGCATCAAGATTTGCAGCATCTGTCACAGCGGGTTTAGGAACATCATTGTCAATGAATTCCTTCAAGCAATTTTCTTCGAGTACTGCCTCCATCCTATCCTTCCAAGAAATATAGTTTGACATTCCCTCGAGTGAATACTCCTACCTCAAGCCATTGAAATCCATTTCGATCTTGAATCAACTGTAGCACCAAGAAATTCAAATTCTATTCAGTCACGAAATCAACTCCTCCTTCACTATTATGATTTCCTGTGCTCTGATACCATGTAGAAATTATAAAACAAATCATGTATATCATGTATTAAATCTAATCTAACAATTTACTAAAGTTAAATACTGAATCACTTATACAAATCAATTGCGGAATTAAAAAACACAATCGCCAATCACATGAAGAAAAGAAGAATCAATCAAACCACAACACATATAATTTCCCAGAGAAAGCTTGTTGATCAAAACGCCACTATCTTCTATTGTATATTCAACATGGATACATGAAAAAATTACATACAACTCTTCTCACAAGAGCCCTCCTGTACTCAACTAATTGTCTCACACTGTCTCAGATAAAATTGACCAATACTTAGACAATTTACTGCCTCCAAGTAGCCTTCCTTGCTTGCACAATCCCCGATGAATGAAATCCCTATTATTTAGGAATTTTGGCCTTTCTTGACTGCGCAAGTATCATGGTCACTCAAATGGGTGTTTGGTTGCATGGGTGCAACCCAATAATCCTATAATTGATAGTCAACTTCCCTTTCACCTAGATCTCAACTGGGTCTCCACTAGAACTGACATGCATGAAACTAATAATAGTAAATCCTCAATTGCATGTGAGATCATTGATTGTGAATTAATTAATATTTAATTCACTTGATCTTTCACTAGTGTATCTAATAGTTACAACTAGTACAACTGATTTTAACTCACTTAACTGAGTTAAACTGATTACAACCTGCATTAAATAATGCACCACTGCACTTCGAACTCTGTTACAACTAGAATTACTCTGCATGCCTCACCAACTACCCTCAACTTGAAATTCGTAAGAAAGATAGAGATTATGTGGAAGAGGAGGAGGACACAAGATGGAAGAGGAAGAAGATCAAGTGCCAAGAAAGAGTCCTAGGACTAGAGGGCTGAAAAGAGCTCTAAAACTAGAGAGGGAAAAAGGAGATTGAGCTTGCTAATGATCTAACTTTGAATGAGAAGCTTGCCTTCATGGTCAATGAGAACTAGGAGCATTGGCTTGACAGGGCCAACCAACATCTTTAGAATCTCCTATAGAAGTAAAATAAGGACAATGACATACTGATAAAGAGGTAAAAACACTACTTCAAGAGAAATCAAATTGCAAGGTCAAAACTCCAAAAGGCCAAATCAAGACTTGATACCATAACCAAGAAAAATGGAGACAAGCTTGATATTATTGTTTAGGCATCACTTATTTCCTAACACACCTCATCATCATCCCACAGAATAAATTTTGAAATATTTTTAGCAATTTTTTAAAATTTTGGACATTTTTTTGTTTTTGACAACTAAGCACAATCACACTCTCAAAAGCGCAACGCCCTAGGCGTTGCGCTTTTCCTAGGGACCTCCAATTTCCAAACTGAAAGCACCATTGGATTCAAAATGAAGTTTTCAGTCAGGAAAACAACTTTTCTAAGATTTCTTGGGTCAACAAGGTGGTCAAAAAGTTAAAAAATGACATTTTCTAAGTTTTGGAGGGTAATGTTGCGCTTTTGACTAGTCTTGGGAGAATCAATTTTTGGAGAGACAAAAAAAAACCCTTTTGGAAACCAAGAATATATCTAGAAATTAGAATGCTATCATGAGATCAATTTGGACATTGGGAACCCCCTTAAAAGTGGAGCTGAAGATGGCATTGTGCTTTTGACAAATTTTCTCAGTTTGCTGATATTTCCAAATTTTCTCACTTTTTCTCAGTTTCACTTGGAAAATGGAGTTTTTACAAATCTAATTCATGATGTAAATGTAATTATGGTGTTTTTACACTTACCTAGGGTAAATACATTACATGAAAATTTTTTAGGATGATGTAATGAATCAGTTTCAAAAAAGTGAGGGATGATTCAGTTTGACCTCCCTACACTCTAGGTATCAGTTCAGTTTTTTGTGGAACTGCTCCTCCACTCAGGGATTCGACCCCTGAGGTTAGGAGAATTTGTTTTGTGGTCTATGTATTGTAATTTTGGACTCATTTTAGTTTTTGGATGTTGTTTCATTGATCAAAGACTCTAGTGTAATCAATATTTGGCAGGAAATTAATGAAAGAGTTGCAGCTATTTATTTGGGATACCTATGGTATGGAAATTTAGTATAGTTTCTTCTTATGTCACATATGTATGAATTTTTTGTCTTTATGATCCATTTCATCTCTATTATATGCCTATTTTAAAGTTTATAAGAATAATAAATCTCTCATGCTCTGTTTTGGGAAAATCTTCATAATTTGTTCATTTCCTTCAGTTTAGAAAGAATACATGTTTTTCCTTGCTCTTTCTAGCTCCTCATCAGTTTGATCCATCTCACCCTGAAACCCTAAAGTGTTAACCTTCCTAACTCCCTTGACCCATTTAATGGACTTCAATCCTAATCCTATTTGCTCTGACCTAGCCTCTTTGACCTAATTCACTCATCCAGCAAAACCAGTTCAGAAAAACAAACTCCTGTACTCATACGTAGCATAAAACCCTAACTCATTCAGCCCTCTTGGCTGTAATTTTGTGGAGATATCCCTCTCCAGTTTGGTAGGGATAGCTTCCAAGCTAAAATATTGGTCTGTGGTTACATTTTTTTGGACTCTTTCTCAGCCGTAGAGATCTAGTGGAGTGATAACATACTGATGTAGTTTCCAGGGAGGCGAAAATACAAATCTTCCCTAGGAAAGAACGACAAAGATCATATCTAATTGCTGATGGTGGACAGTGATTAGGTGCATTAAGGCTGAAATCATCCACCTGGAGACTCCAAATCAGTTTCAAAATCAAATCCAAAGACTCCACTGGAGGATGAGCTTTGCCAAGAAATATGAAAGGACAACATGGGAAGATCAGGTATTCAACTTGGACATTTATTCAAGACATCATTTTATTTATCATGAAATGTTTCTTCTATTTTTGTTAGAATGTCCAAAAAAATTTCCAAAGTATATTATGTTTGAGAAAAGATCATGGAACTCCATTGGATTCTTTTCCTTTGAAGGTTGTAAATAAAAATTCCTCATACGCCTTTGATCTTGGCTTAGACCCTTTTTCTGAATCATATGATGACCATATTCAAATTGATGAACCTCAAGAGATCAAGATTGATCCTAAAACTTCTGTACATACTCATACACCTTTTAAAATTCTAGATAGATACAAACCACTCATCTTACCTCCTATACTCTATGCTTTCCCTGAAAGTCATTACCTATATTTTCCAAGGTTTGATGGTGAATGTGAAAACATCACTGCTGAGAGACATATGGAGAGTTTTGAGACTTTCCTAGACCTTTTTCATGTTGATGAATAGGGTTTCAGTATTAGGCTATTTGGTCTTTCTTTTCTAGGCAAATTCAAGAATTGGTTAAAAAACCTGCCTATCTCATATTTCCCGCAGTTCGTCAAAGTTCTCCTCGAAAATTGGGTGGTCAAAGAAAACCCTTTCCTAATTCTAGAAAAGTATGAACAACTGAAATACAGCGATGGGAGACAACACAATAGTTTTCTTCCAGATTCAATCAAGTCTATTTTTTGATACCTGCTAATATAATACCTCCTCCTGACTCAGCTCTCTTACATTACCCAGATGCCTTTGATCTAGAAATGGAGTTTCAACTGAGAGAAAGGAAGCTTGAAATACTTGAAGAGATGCAGAATAGTGGAGTAGATGTAGAGGCTAATCTTTTGATCAGAAGGGAAAAGTTGAAGGAAGAGGAGAGGGAGAACATTGCAGAGCACTTGGCATATTCAGAGGTAAAGCTCGAAATTTTGGTAAGTAAAATAGAGGAAATAATGCAAAAGATCACCATGATAGATGGATTTTCCATTCAATATCACCAGGACCCACTTATTGCAGAAAAAGAAGAGGTTGCTAGCCCTAAAAGCTTTCCTGCTAATCCCAGCTACCATAGATCATAAAATGGAAATGTAGATCAATTCGAGGAGAAACAATCTATTGATCTAATGTGTATGTTTGATTACAATCCTTCTTTTGATGATTTTCCTAAGTATGATTAGTATGATGAAAATTATGTTCTCCAAATAGAAAGTAATCTTGCAGCTAAATCAACATCTCGTTTGTGGAAGAAGGAAGTTTAGTTTCAGCAGCTCAAATACAGTGATTATCCAACACATATCAACTATTGTAGTGCGGAGGAAAGTGCAGAAAATTTGGATGTAAGTGAAGGATATTTGCCTCTTTTTTTTACTTCGTTTCAGTTCATCAAAGACAACTGTCATGCAATCATAAATCAGCAGTCATTAAGTTTTTAACTTGACAATCAAGAGGACAATGAAATCCTTGATCAAGACTCCTTAGCTCTGGATTTGCAGCCACCAAATTCCATTGAATTTCAAATTGCAGATGAAGGCTTGGAAGTTGAAACATATGATCAAATGATGCAGGATGATTCTGTACCATTATGTTTTGAAGCATTTCATTTTTTAAAGGAAATTTTTTATAATGTCTCTAAAGAAAAGGATGAGCAACCTGTAGAAATTCATGCAGTCTCATTAGAACCAATGGAAAATAGCTTGTAACAATACTTTCAAGTTTTTCATGACCCTATAGCTAATGTGTTGGATGATATCTACAGTAAAATTCCTTCTCCATTAGCGAATTATGAGCCTGAAAAGAGTTTTGATATAAACTTGATCTGACAACTGGCTTCTTTGTCATTTTCAGTAGGAGTCTCATTACAAATCTCATCCGAACATTTGAATCCATATCAATAAAATAAGGGTAACGATGAAAGCTCATATTCATGTCATGAAGACAACCTAGAATATAGTAGTAATGTATTAGATGGGCTGGAAATCAATATGCATTCCTATGAAGATCCTTTTGCAGCATTATTGGGGTCATCTGGTGGGCTCATGCTTTGAAATTTCACTAAGATTCAATCTATTGACAAATTTTCATGGGAGTTTCCTTTCAGTAAATCTCTCTTCTTTCTTATAAGCAAGCACTTGCAAAGAATTCAACTAGCAACAATAAATCTTATATGGTTGCATTGGTTTTTCCATTTCACTTTATCTGGTGATGAATGGATCAGTTAGAGTAGGTTTTGTTGAATAAGCTCAATTCTGAGCATCTTTTTTAGTTATTTTTCAGTCAATTTTAGTTTGTCTTGAGTGAGTCTATCTCTTCAGAGTTATCAGTTTTAAGTCATGTTTTTTTAGTTTTTTTTTTTTACTCTATTGGCCCAATGGATAAGGTTTTCTGGTCTACGGTGTTTTTGACACCTCTTTTAGAGCTATCATCCCCAATAAGGCCAATGTTAGTGTCAGTATTTGCATCCTTCCATTAGTGTTCAAAAATCCTCTTTTCATTTCATTTTAAGGGTCCCACTCAGAATTTTTTTATCATTCCACTAGGTCATGCAAAAATTTAGTTACTTATGGTAGCCCTAGTCCAAAAACATCAATCTTGTAGGTTTTAACCCCGTACATAAATTATCTACAAACGAATCTTAAAACATAAAATAAACAATAGCGAGAGCGTAAAACATAAAACCGATAAACACAGAGATTTTCCCCTGGATCCCAAATCGGGATGACCAGCTTGATTTTTCATTATATTCATTTTAGTGTTACAACACATATATATACATGCCGAAGCATACATAAACCCCAATCCATTAACCCTAGATTAGAAAATAACTGTAGTTCCCTTGACCAAATATACAAAATACCAGGGGCCGAAAACCATCATCCCCCAATACCATGTGCAAACTCTGCACAAAACCATGGGTGGGTCCGCCTATGAGTGGGTCCACACACCAAAAAAAAATTCCAAGGGCACTGCCCCGGACCCCTACGGGGGGGCTGCTACCCCCCGTGTGACCCCCCTGTTGCGCCTGGTGCAACATACAGTGCTTGGGGCTAGTTGTGGAAAGAATATAACACATACCCAACAATTATTCCTCAAATTTTATTACTTGCTGGCATAGTTTCATACCTTGCTGAATGTACATCATCAATGTCATCATGCCATCACATCAGTCATGTCAATATGAAATCCAGTCTTTCAAGGTTTCATTAGGTTTTTTATGGTTAATCAAGGTTTCATTAGGTCATTAGTGTTTCCAAGGTCCAATAAAATTTCATTTCCATTGCATAATACAAGCAAGTAAAGGGTGATCAAATAACATCTCTTCACCATATGGATATGATTTGAAAATAAGAAATTCTTGTTTCAACATTGAATTTTTGTTTCGAGATGTAATTTTTAATTTTCATTATGTAATTTTATGTCATTCAAATAGTAATAAGTTCTCATGGTTCCAAGTTAGCTTCATACTCAAGGTTCCATCAACCAAATTACTCAAAATTCCAAAAGGCATTGGTGTTCCTAAACACTTCCCATCACTCATATCCCTCAAAATCATCATTTTCCACATGCACTAAACCTTAATTTCCTCTCCCATCGAGCTAGGGTTTGCTATGGAATCAAAGACATATGAGAAGAGGAGGCATAAGGGAGGTCATATTAGAAAGTATAAGGCCATTCCAACTCATAAACATTACGTCTCCATCATTTTTCAAGAAGTCATTCCAAGGGACAAAATCATTTGCCACACATAGGGCCAGTTTTGCTTCAAAGTATGTTTCCAACCGAATAGAGATAAATTTACAAAATTGAAAGAGGTTTTTGTCCATAATAGGCCAAAAAATAAAAACCTCTTTCAATGTTTACACAAGTGTTATGGTTTTGGAGTAACACTAAAAACATGGTTGCTATAGGAGAGTTGCTTCACTTATGGAGTGACCTTGGTAAACTAACATTTTCTCCTATCTGGATTGTCCCAATGACTTTCTTCATAAGTCAAATGATAACTAGAGAGAGAGAGATTCCCAATGAGATATCATGAGCTCCATTTTGAGTTTAGGAAGGCCTCCAATAGGGGCCTACAATATCACACTGCATTTTTTCACCCCCATTCTGTACTTTTTGACAAGTCTTGGGAGAATTGATTTTTGAGGGGCTATACTTGATCATTTTCAATGCTTGATAGGTCAATTGTGTATCCAAGAGAGAGATAATTCCAATGAGCTATCTTGATCTAAATTTGGACACTAAGAAGGCCTCCAAAAGTGGCCTTCAAGGTTCCGATGCACTTTCAGAGAGTGGCATTGCGCTTTCGGAAGTGGCAATGTGCTTAGAGAAGACAGTGTTGCGCTTTTCTCCCACTGGTGCTGCGCTTCTGGGCAAGGCATTACGCTTTTGCCCAGTCATATCTCAAGGCACCAAAACTCAACCAAATTGTTCCAAACCTTCAACAAATTCCTCTAACACTCGTTAACAAGTAATTACAACAAATTTTTTTCCTCCTTACACTCCTAAACAATGATTTCATAGTGTTTTTTTTGCTAAGTGAAATTAGTATTGGTCTACTGATAAAACCCTAGTTTTAATCGTAATTCCTAAATTTTATGCCCTAATACCCTATTTTTCCTTCCCACACATTTAAAAACCCTATCCCTACCCCTACACTACCATTTCCTAGTCCCTAAATCCCTTTCCCTTAAAACCCTAAGTCCTAGGTATTTCAAATTTCCTAGGCACCCATACCCAAAACATGTAATTAAATTACTATTCCTAATGCCATAAGTATTTTGAACCCCTATCATGTATAAATTATACAATAAGCATGTATATCATGGATTCAATCTGATCTAATAGTGTACTAAAGTTAAATACTGAATCACTTCTATAAATCAATTTCGGAATTAAAAAACGTAATCGCCAATCACATAAAACAAAGAAGAATCAATCAAACCACAACATAGATAATTTCCTGGGGAAATCTTGCCGCTCAAAACCCCACTATATTCTACTATATATTCAGCATGGATACATGAAACAATCACATACAACTCTTCTCACAAGAGCCCTCTTGTACTTAGCTAATTTTCTCACACTCTCTCAGATAAAACTGAATAATACTTAGCCAATTTACTACCTCTAGACAACCTGCCTTGCTTGCCCAATCCCTGATGAATGCAATCCCTATTATTTAGGAATTTTGGCCTTACTTGACTGTGCAAGTATCACAGGCACTCCAATGGGTGTTTGATTGCATGGGTGCAACCCAATAATCCTACAACTGATAGTAAACTTCCCTTTCACTTAGATCTCAATTGGGTCTCCACTAGAACTGACATGCATGAAACTAGTAATAGTAAATCCTCAGTTGCATGTGAGATTACTGATTGTGAATTAATTAATATTTAATTCACTTGATCTCTCACTAGTGTATCTAACATTTACAACTAGCACAACTTATTTTAAGTCACTTAACTGAGTTAAATTGATTACAAATTGCATTAACTAATGCACCACTACACTTCAAACTCTGTTACAACTAGAATTACTCTGCATGCCTCACCAACTACCCTCAACTTGAAATTCATGAGCTAATTTAGTTTATCACACTCAGTTAACTATTAAAATATATTTTGAGATTATATTACATTTTATTGTCCATATTAATTAATGGATAACTAAAAATACATACACCAAATTTATCTCGCTTCAGTGTAGGTGTTGCTAAGACCTGTGGTTCCACACTAGTGCAGGAGCTGCTTGGAACTCTTGGTCCCACACTAGCGTGGGTGTTGAAATTTCTTGTTGAACTGCAACATATCAGTCCCAAAATTTTCCTAACCCCTTCCCTCCTCTCCCTAAATTTTCCTACCCTAATCCCTACTCCCTATACCTATCCCCACTTCCATTTCCCTCACTTAGGGTTTCTTGGCCAAGACACCATGGAAAAAGACAGAGATTACGTGGATGAGGAGTGGGATAGAAGATGGAAGAGGAAGAAGATCAAGTGCCAAGAAAGAGGCCTAGGACTAGAGGGATGAAAAGAGCTCTAGAACTAGAGAGGAAAAAAGGAGGTTGAGCTTGTTAATGAGCTAACTTTGAATGAACAATTTGACATCATGTTCAATCAGAAATGGGAGCATTGGCTTGACAGGGCCAACCAAAATATTGAGAATCTCCTAGAGAAGGTAAATAAGGAAAATGACATAGTGAGAAAGAGGGCAAAACACTACTTCAAGGGAAATCAAATTGCGAGGTCAAAACTCCAAAAGGCCAAATCAAGACTTGAAACCCTAACCAAGAAAAATGAAGGGGAAAAGATTGATATTATTTCTAAGGGATCACTTATTTACTAACACACGTCATTAATATCCCACTGAAGAAAATTTGAAGAATTTTGAGAAAATTTTGAAAATTTTGAATTTTTGTGTGTTTTTGACAGCTTAACACAGTGACACTATCAAAAGCACAACACCCTAGGCACTGCGCTTTTCTTAGGAACCTCTGATGACCAAAATGAAAGCACCATTGGATTCATAATGTAATTTACAATCAGGAAAACAACTTTGCTAAGTTTTTTTGGGTCAACAAGGCAGTCAAAAAGTCAAAAAACACTCAAAAATGACATTTCTGCCTTGTTTTGGACGTTGGCACTGTGCTATTGAGTAGTCCTGGGAGAATCTGTTTTTGGAGGGTCAAATCAGCACCATTTTGGAAACTAGACTGGACAGGATTTCCAATTATCTATCATGATATCAATTTGGACACCTGGAACCACCTCAAAAGTGGAGTTGAAGATGGTGCTGTGCTTTTGACCTTAGCACTATGCTTTTGACAAATTTTCTGAGTTTGCTGATATTTCCAAATTTTCTCACTTTTTCTCAGTTTCACTTGGCAAATGGAGTTTTTACAAATTTAATTCATGATTTAAATTTAATTATGGTGTTTTTACACTTACCTAGGGTAAATATATTAGATGAAAACTTTTGATGATGATGTAACAAATCAGTTTCCAAAAAGTGAGGGATGAGTCAGTTTGACCTCCCTACACTCTAGGTATCAGTTCATTTTTTGTGGAACTACTCCTCCACTTAGGGATTCAACCCTTGAGGTTAGGAGAATTTTTTTTGTGGTCTATATCTTGTAATTTTTTACTCATTTCAGTTGTTGAATGTTGTTGCATTGATCAGAGACTCTAGTGTAATCAGTGTTTGGCGGGAAATTAATGAAAGAGTTGTAGCTATTTATTTGGGATACCTGTGGTATGGAAATTTAGCATAGTTTCTTCTTATGTCACATATGTATGAATGTTTTGTCTTCATGATCCATTTCATCTCTATTATATTATATGTTGATTTTCAAGTTGATAGGAAAAATACATCGCTCATTGTCTGTTTTCGGAAAATCTTCATAATTTCTTCATTTTCTTTAATTTAGAAAGAATACATTCTTTGCCTTGCTCTTTCTAGCTCCTCATCAGTCTGATCCATCTCACCCTGAAACCCTAAATTTTTAACCTTCCTACCTACCTTGCCCCATTGAATGGGCTACAATCTTAATCCTATTATCCCTGACTTAGCCTCTTTGACCTAGTTCACTCATCCAACAAAACCAATTAAAACAAACAAACTCATGTACTCATACCTAGCCTAAAACCCTAATTCATCCAACCCTCTTGGCTGTGATTTTGTGGAGATATCCCTCTCCAGTTTGGTAGGGCTAGCAACCAAGCTAAAATATTGGAATGTGGTTACCTTTGTTTGGACTCTTTCTCAGCCTTAGAGATCCGGTGTAGTGATAACATATTGGCGCTGTTGTCGGGGAGGTGAAAAGACAAATCTTCCCTGGGAAAGAACGACAAAGATTGGATCTGATTGTTGATGGTGGATAGTGATCAAGCACACGAAGGTTGAAATCATCTACCTGGTGACTCCAAATCAGTTTTGAAATCAAATCGAAAGACTCCACTAGAGGATGAACCTTGCCAAGAAATATGAAAGGAAAACATGGGAAGATCAGGTATTCAACTTGGACTTTTATTCTAGACATCATGTTCTTTATCATGAAATATTTATTCTCTTTTCCTTATAATGTCCAAAAAGTTTTCCAAAGTATATTATGTTTGAGAAAAGATCATGAAACTACATTGGATTCCTTTCCTTTGAAGGTTGTAAATAAAAATCCCCATACGCCTTTGATCTTGGTCTAGACCCTTTTCTAAATGATATGATGACCATCTTAAAATTGATGAACCTCAAGAGATCAAGATTGATCCTACAACTTTTGTACATACTCCTACACCTTATAAAATTCCAGATAGATAAAAACCACTCATCTTACCTCCTATACTCCATTCTTTCCATGAAATTCATTACCTATATGTAATGTTCCAAATTTTTCCTTCAATAAATTGGAATATTAATTTTGTCCATTTTCACTTAGGAGATGAATAATTGGGTAAGGAGGCCCAATGACAATAAAAACATAGATAAAATAACTCTAGTATGAAAAGGGATCAGCCATGGAACTATATTTCACACCCTCATGTGTGAAAGGAGACTTTTGCAAAGAGGCTTTGTTAAGTTTGACCAAGTCAAATAGCGTTGGGTATGAGGTGGAAAGCACTACATGGGACAACGCAGACATAGAGGAGGAAATATTCCTTTATGGAGGAAACCCTAATGGATGGGTCCAATGGAGATAGATCCTTCACTTGCTATATATGGAGAGGAGGAGAGCCATTGTTATTCATGCTTGTATTATTCATTTCATGTCTACTCAGATATTGTGCATTCTTTGTTGTTTAGAAAGAATTGCCGGGGAATTACTGTTTAGGATTTCCTCCTCATTTCTTGAGGGCCTCTTGAAGGAGTTGTACTGATTTGTCTCACATATAGGCTTGTGGCCAAGCATCCTCCTCCAGAACAGCGTTATTGCTGCAGCAGCATAATTCTGTGTTGTAGGGTGTTGCAGTGAATAGTTACAACACCTCTTCCATTGCTTGTTTTTCAGAGGAAGACTCTTTCTTTCCTTTGGAGGATTATTTTGGAAGCATTGGAGCTTATTTGTAGATCTTCGCACTTGAACAATTCATTCCATTCCACCTACAGTGTAGTTACCCTTTTGGACTGCGTTATTTTCATAGAGCACTTGCAGCGAGGGCTTGTAGTGTTGTTTGGAGGGGGAGAGCTCAAGTGTAAGGATCAGCCTCCCACTTGGAGATCCATTGGAGGAGGTCTAATTCAAATTTATCATCATATTCAGCCTTCTCTATTTAGTTCTAGATTTGAGTTGCTACAGCTACCCAACAACTCTGGCATTTTTTCCATTTTGCATATTTCAGCCAATCCCTTGGAGGATTGATGTTTTATTGTTTCTAAGGGTTAAAGCTTTTATCCCCTGATGTATTTGAGCTATATCATTTCCATATCAATGTATTGACATTATATTGCAGTAGTACTCCATAATAGATGGCATTGTCATAGCCAAGGGTTTCATCTATGTAGCAGTGTTAGTCATGTCATGTACATGTATTGTTGAGGCTTTCATTGCCTTTCTTGAGAGGTTGTTTCCTCAAGATATTGTACTATTTCTGCTGCTATAACATCATTTTTCGGCTGATCAAATCTTCATGTGTTCATG
Source organism: Pinus albicaulis (assembly GCA_034641835.2). Taxonomy (NCBI): domain Eukaryota; kingdom Viridiplantae; phylum Streptophyta; class Pinopsida; order Pinales; family Pinaceae; genus Pinus; species Pinus albicaulis. Next base: position 1,180,071,733 of record CM076577.1, on the reverse strand, counting down.
GTTGTAAAATAATGTTGTCTTTCCATTTCTTGCTTAAGAATTGTTGCAGTCCCTCTCCGGGCACTTTTTGAGGACATCTAGTAGTGGGAGATCTGTTTAACCACTATAGAAGGATTTATTTGGCCCCAACTCTTGGATTTCGGTCTTAGACACCTTGGTCTAAGGGATCCAGGTCTTAGTATCAAATCCTGCTGCCTCCGTTTCTGGAAAATGCATTTTCTAGCCATCGATTGCTAGTTGTCCTGATTTGGGAACATTACAGTGGTATCAAAGCAACTTTCTTGGCTCAGCCTGTGAGTCTAAGCCCAAGAATATCAAAATGTTGAAGACAATAAGTTTCTTCTCATCTATTTTTAGATCCAGAGGATACCTCTCCAAGGAGTTCAAGAAGATTGAAGAAGAAGAAGAGGAAGTACCATGCACTTCCTACTCTCATCAAGAGGAAGACATTGAGCATGGAAGACACTTGAATCACCAAATTCTGAGTGATTACCTTGTTGAGTATAGATCTCAACCTAGAGCCTTCAAGTAGACTCTAGATTTTCCTCATTTCATCCAGTTGAAGGAAGATAAGAGACCATGTAGCAGAAAGGAAATCAAAGGCAATAGATTTATGTTGTCTACCTATGATGGGTCATTTACTGCAAGAACTTGGGTGAAGGAGTTGGTGGAATTTTTATTTCTACATCCCTTAGTAGAGAAAGAAGCTGTTGAAATCTCAGCGCTGCACTTGGAGGGTGAAGCCTATGATTGGTGGAGCAACCACTTGAGCCATGAAAGGGAGAAAACTTTTGCAAAGTTCATCCAAGGGTTAGTCAAAACCTTTGATGATGAAAGAGCAAAGGAAGGGGAGACCACACCACCACTTGAGGAACCTTGTGATAACGTTGTCAAACTCATGGAGGAGCAGCCACATACATCAAAAATTGGAGCAGCCAACACTTTGGAGGAGCGAACTCTTGCAGCCCTACAAGAAATTCCAAATGCACATCAAGGTATGAAAATATTTCCCCAATCTATTGTTGCAGCAACTTCTTTTGAAAATTGTGGAGATTTACTCTTGAATGACCAAGGGTCAAATCAAACTGCTACCATAGAGCAGCTTGGTTGAACTGCATTATGTAACATGTAAATATTCAAGGGATAAAACCATCATTCTCATGAGCCATTGTTGGGTTGTATATCACATTGGAGGTTGGGGTTTGAAGCCTTGAAGGTTGACAGTATACATCTTGAAGTAAGAAACCATTTCTCCCTTCAAGATGACACTTTATCAATGAGCTTCTCTCATCTCAATGAGGAAATTCTACTTTTAGATCCAAGACCTCATTGGTTTTGGAAGAATATTGATGAGAGGGAGGTCTCAAGGAGAGATCTCATTAGAGGTTCACTTCAACACACCATGGAGTGCAAATATTTTCTTCCTTTCTCACAAGAGCAAATAGAAGATGGAGGACATCTTAAGATGGATAACATCTCTCATGCTTGTGTTGGACATTCTTTGAGACATACACATCATGATTGGAGGTTTTTGCCTACCACCTATTTGGGTCTTGATAGGGTCTCATTGATCCTTGAGAAGATTGCATTTCAAAATCCCAAGAAGTGAAAATACAGGAGTTTGATTTAGGAGGATGGTAGCCCTCATGGGAGGAGTACCAAGATGAAGAGAAGAAGGAAGCATCCACAAGTGGTTGAGTGGATGTGGTTTATGAGCAAGGAGCTAGGAGGCTACTTGCAAATTTATGATACCAGGCAGCAGGAGGCTTGGCTGCACTGGTTACTCTTGAAAGAGTTTGGCCATCACTTGGAAAACACTCTTCCTAAGAGAAGGAGGATGGATACTTGCATCATTGAGCAGCATAGAGTATGGATGCATGGTGTTGATGTGATACTCATATTATTCATTGTGTCTTCATCACATGAGTTGTATGATGTAATTATGGGGAGGAAACAAAATGTTTTGTTTCTTTTCTTGTTCTTGGGAGAGCAAGAGCAGCTTTTCTCTCACACTTTGCATGATGTTGCAGGAGGAGGAGATGGAATTATCTCCTTGGATTTTGATGATAGAGGGGTACTTCCAACTTGGGAGGAGCTTCTTATGTATTTCAGCATTATGGGAGATATCTTTGACAAGGAGCATGTCAAAGAATGGAGCTATGAGTTGGCCAGAGATCATTTGCAGAGGCCAACAACGTTGTCACTTGAGAGCTTGGGGTTATTGATGGAGTTTCCCCAGGATCACTTCACACTTAATGCTCTTGGAGGAAAAAGAGGAGGTGAGATTGATGGAGTATTGGATGGAGACATCTATTACATTGGTATGACATCACTTGATATGATCTTCTTGACTTGGATTTCCAAGTATAAGGAGGGTGATATTTATGCCACATATGGTTCAATTCTCTTCCTAGGAATGTGCCATATTACTATGGAGGGATCATTCATATACACATGCATAATTTTTCTCTCAACATATGGTAATAATATTGTTTTTACATCCATGGATTATATAACACCACATTTTGATGCTCTTACCATTCATATTCAATGCATTTCTCCACAAAGGGGCAAGTTTTTCATTAGGCTCCATGGACAAAATTGGGCCAATTTGTATGATGGAGACAACCATCTTCTATATGGCCTTGGGCAAGTGTTTTCTTTCATGTATGATCAGTTGATATACTCAGCCATTTTCTATTCATCAGTAGAAATCATGACATACATAACTATTCATGTAACACAAAACAACTTGCCATGTGATTTTCTAAAGCAGCAGTTTGGAAAACTGCACTGTCACTACTGGGAAAGTTGTTGGTACCTTCTTGCATCACTTGAAACCTTCAGAATTTTCTTCATTTTTTTTCTGATCATGAACTAAATTTCTGATATGGATCAGATTTTTATGAGAAGCATGATTAGGAGAAAGACACATGAGTTGGATGTGTCCTTGAGGGGAGAAAATTCCCACATTTTCTGCACTACATGTTCTAATGGGAGCATGGGAGGAGATATGGCCACCACTACTACATATGTGTTCTCTTTTGAGGTGGACCATGGACTTGATAGTCATCCATTGTACAGCCATGGGCAAGTGTTTGGTCTTGTATTTTTGTTATATTCAGCCATTTAGTATTCCTTAGTAGATGTGATGGATTTTGTATGTCACTTGCTATGTTTCTTTCTAAGATTGTAGTGGATGAAACTGCGTTGTATCCTTGTGAGACATTGTTTGTATCATGTATCATTATGTAAAATATTCAGAAAAATCCTCATTATGATGTTCTATGATGACCATGTCCTATTCATCATGGATGGATTTTTTTGGGCCAGCTTGTTCTTCATTGTTGGAGGAGCATTCTTTGGAGGATTGTTCTTCACTTTGCCATTTGAGGGAAATAATTTTGCAGCCCGAGATCAACACACACTCTACACTTATCATGAGTGGAGAGAAGGATAGCTTGGGGTAGGCTATGATGATTACCATGTTCAGATTTTCAGCCCACCTTCATTTCCAGAGCTTGAGGTGGAAGGATATTTTCAGGAGTTGTCTTGTTGGGAGGTAACTCATTTTGTTTGGATGATTGCTTGGGGATGGAGGATCCATATGGGGAAGATGTTCCTCATCACATTTTAGACTCCATGCCTTGAGTGGAGACTTTCCAGTTCTATCCTTGCAGTTGCTTGAGGACAAGAAACTTTTGGGAGGAGGGGACTGTAATGTTCCAAATTTTTCCTTCAATAAATTGGAATATTAATTTTGTCCATTTTCACTTAGGAGATGAATAATTGGGTAAGGAGGCCCAATGAAAATAAAAACATAGATAAAATCCCTCTAGTATGAAAAGGGATCAACCATGGAACTAGATTTCACACCCTCATGTGTGAAAGGAGACTTTTGCAAAGAGGCTTGGTTAAGTTTGACCAAGTCAAACAGCGTTGGGTATGAGGTGGAAAGCACTACATGGGACAGCGCAGAGATAGAGGAGGGAATATTCCTTTATGGAGGAAACCCTAATGGATGGGACCCATGGAGAGAGAGCCTTCAATTGCTATATATGGAGAGGAGGAGAGCCATTGTTATTCATGCTTGTATTATTCATTTCATGTCTACTCAGATATTGTGCATTCTTTGCTATTTAGCAAGAATTGCCGAGGAATTTCTATTTAGGATTTCCTCCTCCTTTCTTGAGGGCCTATTGAAGGAGTTGTACTGATTTGTCTCACATCTAGGCTTGTCACCAAGCTTCCTACTCCAGGACATTGTTATTGTCGCAACAGCATAATTCTGTGTTGTAGGGTGTTGCAGTGAGTAGTTACAACACCTCTTCCATTGCTTGTTTTTCAAAGGAAGACTCTTTCTTTCCTTTGTAGGATTATTTTAGAAGCATTGGAGCTTATTTTTAGATCTTGGCACTTGGCCAATTCAGTCCATTCCACCTACAACGTAGTTACCCTCTTGGACTGTGTTATTTTCATAGAGCACTTGTAGTGAGGGCTTGCAGTGTTGTTTGGAGGGTGAGATCTCAAGCTAATCTTGTAGACCAGTCAACATTTGGTTTGTGGGAGGAGGAAGTTCAGTTTCAACAGCTCGAATACAGTGATCAACCCATGCATATTAGCTATGGTAGTGAGGATGAAAGTGTATAAAATTTGGAAGTAAGTGAAGGATCTTTGCCTCTTTGTTTTACTTCGTTTTAGTTCATCAAAGGCAAATTTCATGCATTCAGAAATCAACAGTCATTAAGTTTTGATCTCGACAATCAGGAGGGAAATGAAATCCTTGATCAAGACTCCTCTGCTCTATATTTGCAGCCACCAAATTCCATTGAATTTCAAATTGTAGATGAAGGCTTCGAAGTTGAAACATATTAAATAATGATGCAAGATGATTTTGTACCACCATGTTTTGAAGCATTTTAGTTTTTAAAGGAAAATTTTCATAATGTCTGCAAAGAAAAGGATGAGAAGACTATAGAAATTCATGCAGTCTCATTAGACCCAATGGAAAATAGGTTGCAACAGTATTTTCAAGTTTTTCATGACCCTATAGCTGATGTGTTGGATGATATATACAGTAAGAGTCATTCTCCATTAGCTAAATCTGAGCCTGAAAAGAGTGTTGATATAAACTTGATCTGACAGTCAGTTTCTTTTTCATTTTCAACAAGAGTCTCATTACAAATCTCTTTCGAACATTTGCATCCATATCATGAAAATAAGGGTAAAGATGAAAGTTCATATTCATGTCATGAAGACTGCCTAGAATATAGTAGTAATGTATTAGATGGGATGAAAATCAATATGTATTCCTATGAAGATCCTTTTGCAGCATTCTTTGGGTCAGCTGGTGGGCTTATGCTTTTCAATTTCACTAAGATTCAATATGTTGACAAGTTTTCATTTGAGTTTCATTTTAGTAGTTCTCTCTTCTTGCTCATAAGCAAGCATTTCAGTAGTTCTCTCTTCTTGCTCATAAGCAAGCATTTGCAGAGCATTCAACTAGCAGCCAAAATGCTTACATGGTTTCATTGGTTGTTACATTTCACTTGATCAAGTTATGAATCGATCAGTTAGAGTAGGTTTTATTGAATAAACTCAATTCTGAGCATATTTTTCAGTTAGTTTTCAGTTTTTCTTGAGTCATTCTATCTCTTCTGAGTTATCAATTTTCAGTGATGTTTTTCTAGTTTGAGTTTTTTACCGTATTGGCCCAATGGATAAGGCTTTCTGTTCTATGGTGTTCTTGACACATATTTTAGAGATATAATCCCCAATAAGGCCAAAATTAGTGTCGGTATTTTCATCCTACCATCAATGATAAAAATCCCTCTTTTCATATCATTTTAAGGGTCCCACTCAGAATTTTTTTATCATTTCACAAGGTCATGCAAAAATTTAGTCATTGATGGTAGCCCTAGTCCAAAAACATCACTCTTCCTCAAATTTGATTACTTGCTGGCATAGTTTCATACCTTGCTGACTGTGCATCATCAATGTCATCATGCCATCACATCAATCAAGTCATTATGAGATCCGATCTTTCAAGGTTTCATTGGGACTTTTAGGGTTAATCATGGTTTCATTAGGTATTTTAGGGTTAATCAAGGTTTCATTAGGTCATTAGGGTTTCCAAGGTGTAATAAAATTTCATTTCCATTTCATAAGAACATAAATTAAAGGGTGATCAAATAACATCTCTTCACCATATGAAGATGATTTGTAAAGAGGAAATTCTTATTTCAGCATGTAATTTTGGTTTTAAGATGTAATTTTTAATTTTCAATATGTAATTTTATGCCATTCAAAATGTAATAAGTTATCATTATTCCAAGGTATTTGCATAATCAAGGTTCCATCAGCCAAATTAGTCAAAATTTCAAAAGGCATCAGTGTTCCTAAACACTTCCCATCACTCATATCCCTCAAAATCATCATTTTCCACAAGCATTAAACCTTAATTTTCTCTCCCATTGAGCTATCGTTTTCTATGGAATTAGATACATCTTAGTAAAGGAGGCATAAGGGAGGTCATCTAAGCAAGTATGAGGCCATTCCAACTCATAAACATCATGTCTCCATCATTTTTCAAGAATTCATTCCAAGGGACAAAATCATTTGCCACACATAGAGCCAGTTTTGCTTCAAAGTATGTTTCTAACCAAACAGGGATGAATTTTACAAAATTGAAATAGGGTTTTGTCCATAATAGGCCAAGAAAAAAAAAACCTCCTTCAATTTTTACACATGTTTTATGGTTTTGGAGGAATGCTAGAAACATGTTTGCTATAGGAGAGTTGATGCACTTATGAAGTGACCTTGGGAAACTCAAATTTTCTTCTATCTGGGGTGTCCCAATGACTTTGTTGATAATTCAAATGATAACTAGACATATAGAGATTACCAATTAGCTATCATGAGCTCAATTTGGAGTTGAGGAAGGCCTCCAAAACGAGCCTGTAAGAGAAAACTTCATTTTTTCACCCCCATTCTGCACTTTTTTACCAATATTGGGAGAATTGATTTTTGAGGGCTATACTTGATCCTTTTTAGTGCTTGATAGGTCCATTATGTAGCCAAAAAAGTGATATTTCCAACGAGATATCATGAGCTCGTTTTGGAAACCGGGAAGGCCTCCAAAAGGGGCATGCAAGTTGGTGTTTCACTTTTAGAGAGTGGTGTTGCGCTTTCAGAAGTGGCATTGCGCTTAGAGCAGACAGTGCTGCGCTTTTCTCCCACTTGCACTGCGCTTCTAGGAAAGGCATTGTGCTTTTTCCTAGTGATCTCTCCAGGCACCAAAAATCAAGAAAATTCTTCCAAAACTTCAAAAAATTCCTCTAACACTCTCTAACAAGTAAGTACAACAAATGTTTTGCCTCCTTGCACTCCTAAACAATGATTTCATAGTGTTTTTTTGCTAAGTGAAATTGGCATTTGTCTATTGATAAAACCCTATTTTTAGTCCTAATTCCAAAATTTGATGCCCTAGTACCTGAATTTCCTTACCAAACATATAAAAGCCATATCCCTACCCCTACACTATTATTTTCTAGTCCCTAAATCCCTTTCCCTTAAAACCATAAGTCCTAGGTATTTCAAATTTCCTAGGCACCCATACCCAAAACCTGTAATTAAATTAATATTCCTAATTCCCTAATTATTTTGAACCCCTATTAGTCCCCAAAGTTTCCTAACCCCTTCCCTCATCTCCCTAAATTTTCCTACCCTAATCCCTACTCCCTAGACCTATCCCCACTTCCATTTCCCTCCCCTAGGGTTTCTAGACCAAGACACCATGGAGAAAGACAACAATTACATGGAAGAGGAGGAGGATAGAAAATTTTAGAGTAATAATATCAAGTGCCAAGAAAGAGGCCTATGACTAGAGGGCTGAAAATATATCTAGAACTAGAGAGGAAAAAGGGAGGTTGAGCTTGCTAATGAGCTAACTTTGAATGAATAGTTTGCCATCATGGTCAATGAGAAACATGAGCATTGGCTTGACAAGGCCAACCAACATCTTGAGAAGCTCCCAGAGAAGGAAAATAAGGACAATGACATACTGAGAAAGAGGGCATGCAAGGTAAAAACTCCAAAAGGCCAAATCAAGACTTGAAACCCTAACTAAGAAAAATGAAAGGAAAAGCATGATATTATTGTTGAGGCATCACTTATTGACTAACACACCTCATCAACATCCCACAAAATAAAATTTGAATAATTTTGAGCAATTTTTTAACATTTTGGAAATTTTTGTGTTTTTGACAGTTTAGCACAGTCACACTGTCAATAACGCAATGGCCTAGGCACTGTGTTTTTCCTAGGGACCTCCAATGGAAAAAATGAAAGCACCATCAGATTCAGAAGAAAATTTACACTCAAGATAACAAATTTTCTAATTTTTTTTGTTTCAACAAGGCAGTCAAAAAGTAAAAAAACACTCAAAAAATGACATTTCTGCCTTGTTTTGGAGGTTGCCGCTATGCTTTTGACCAATATTGGGAGAGTGAGTTTTTGGAGGGTCAAATCAACACCATTTTGGAAGCCAAGAATAGATCTAGAAACTATACTGGACAAGTTCTCCAATGAGCTATCATGAGCTCAATTTGGACACCTAGAACCCCCTCCAATGTGGAGCTGAAGATGATACTGTGCTCTTGACCTTGGCACTGCACTTTTGACAAATTTTCTCAATTTGCTGATATTTCCAATTTTTTTCACTTTTTCTCAGTTTCACTTGGAAAATGGTGTTTTTACAAATTTAATTCATGATGTAAATGTAATTATGGCGTTTTTACACTTACCTAGGGTAAATACATTAGATGAAATTTTTTGATGATGATGTAATGAATCAGTTTCCAAAAAGTGACGGATGAGTCAGTTTAACCTCCCTACACTCTAGGTATTAGTTCATTTTTTGGTGGAACTACTCCTCCACTTAGGGATTCGATTCCCAAGGTTAGGAGAAGTTACTTTGTGGTCTATATCTTGTACTTTTTGACTCATTTCAGTTGTTGGATGTTTTTTCCTTGATCAAATACTCTAGTGTAATCAGTATTTTCAAGGAAATTAATGAAAGAGTTGCAGCTATTTCTTAGGGATAATTGTGGTATGAAAATTTAGCATAGTTTATTCTTTTGTCACATATGTATGAATTTTTTATCTTCATGATCCATTTCATATATATTATATGATTATTTTCAAGTTGATAAGTATAATACATCTCTCATGCTCTCTCTTGGGAAAATATTCATAATTTTTTCATTTTGTTCAGTTTAGAAAGAATACATGTTTTTCCTTACTCTTTCTAGCTCCTCATCAGTCTGATCCATCTCACCTTGAAACCCTAAAGTGTTAACCTTCCTACCTAACTTGCCCCATTGAATGGACTGCAATCCTAATCCTATTTTCCCTGAACTGGCCTCTTTGACCCGATTCACTCATCCAGCAAAACCAATTAAAAAAAACAGACCCCTGTACTCATACCTAGCCTAAAACCCTAATTTATCCAGCCCTCTTAGTTGTGATTTTGTAGAAATATCCCTCTCTAGTTTGGTAGGGATATCTACCAAGCTAAAAGATTGGTATGTGGTTAATTTTTTTGGACTCTTTCTCAACCTTAGAGATCTGATGGAGTGATAACATACTGGCGCCATTGTTGGAGAGGTGAAAATACAGATATTCCTTGGGAAGGAATGACAAGGATCAGATATGATTGCTGATGGTGGATAGTGATCAGGCACAAGAAGGCTGAAATCATCCACATGGCGACTCCAAATTAGTTTCGAAATCAAATCCAAAGACTCCACTAGAGGATGAACCTTGCGAATAAATATGAAAGGACAACATGGGAAGATCAGGTATTCAGCTTGGAATTTTATGCAAGACATCATGTTATTTATCATGAAATGTTTCATCTTTTCCTGAGAATGTCTAGAAATTTTTCCAAAGTATATTATGTTTGAGAAGATATCACGAAACTCCCTTAGAATCCTTTCCTTTGAAGGTTGTAAATAAAAATTCCCCATACACCTTTGATCTTGATCTAGACCCTCTTTCCAAATCATATGATGACCATATTCAAATTGATGAACCTCAAGAGATCAAGACTAATCCTACAACTTCTGTACATACTCCTACACCTTGTAAAATTCAAAATAGATACAAACCACTCATATTACCTCTTATACTCCATCCTTTCCCTAAAAGTAAATACCTATATCTGTCAAGGTTTGATGGTGAATGTGACAACATCATTGCTAAGAGACATATGCAGAATATTAATACTTTCCTCAACCTTTATGAAGTTGATGAAGAGGATGTAAATATTAGGCTGTTTTCTCTTTCTTTGCAAGGCAAAGTCAAGAGTTGGTTCAAAACCCACCATTACAGCAATTTCCTCGCATTTTTGTAGCGAAACAAAGTTTTCCCCGATGTGCGTAGGGTCGCAGGTTCCTCTCATCTTTAAAAGTATGACCTGAATCCGAAAAGACGTTTTAGGGAGACAAGATGATATTTTTTCTTCTCTTCCGACTAATCAATTCTCTTGTTTGATACCTACTAATATAATACCTCCTCCTGGCTCAGCTCTCGTACATTACCCGAATGCATTTGATCTAAAAATGGAGTTTCAGCTAAGAGAAAGGAAGCTTGCAACACTTGAAGAGATGTAGAGGCTAATTTGATTATCATAAGGGAAATGTTGAAGGAAGAAGAGAGGGACCTACCCTCTTTGACCTAATTCACTCATCCAGCAAAATTAATTCAAACAAACAAACCTATATACTCATACCTAGCCTAAAATCCTAATTCATCCAACCCTCTTGGCTGTGATTTTGTGGAGAGATTACTCTCCGGTTTGGTAGGGCTAGCTACCAAGCTAAAAGATTGGCTTGTGGTTAACGCTATTTGGACTCTTTCTCAGCCATAGAGATCCAACGGAGTGATAGAAGGTAGTTTGAATTATATAGCTTGTAAGGACATGATGGAAGCAGTTTTGGAAGACATCGGGCTGAAGGAGTTCATAGGTAGTGATATTCCTAAGCATGCAACAACAGATGCTCAAGATCTGGCAGCCTAGAATAGAATGTAACAAAGGAAAGAATAATTATTTTGGAAGGTGTTCGAGTTCATATTGTCTCAAACCTCCATGGAAAGGAAACTCCATATGCTATGTGGAAGGCCTTAACAGATTTGTTTCAGAACAATAGCGACCACACAAAGCTGGTACTAAAGGAAAAGCTTAGAAAAATCAATATGGATAAGGGTGATACAATAACAAAGTACTTGAAAAAGTTCACCCAATGTCATGATGAGATTTTAAGTGTTGGTGTTACAGTTACCGAGGATTATTTGGTAAGCCTATAAATTCTATGCCTTCCTAAGAGCTGGCACAACTACTAGGATTCCGTAAATGGGAGGGAGAAGATGCCATAGGGGGAGAAATTATGGTCTGACTTGGTGCAAGAAGAGATTCAGTGGAACACCAAAGATGGATCCTCATCTAAGAATGAAAATGAGGAGAAATGTGCCTTGTATGGAAAGGAAAAGAAATGGAAATGGATATCATCCCATTCCAAATAATATTCTAGTTAGGTAATCAAGAAGAAGGACTTGTCGAAGATTAAATGTTTTCACTGTCACGAGCTGGGACACTATGCCACGAAGTTTATGCACAATAAGGCCAACAAGAAGCCCTTAGGAGGAGTGGTCAGTGAAGCACTTGCTTCACAATTCGAGTTGTTACTCTCATCGCTTGCATGGTATCATTGGTGATGGGTTTTATGTGGCACATGGATAGTAGAGCCTCATTCCATATGAATGACAACAAATATTTCTTCAACGACTTGGAGGAGAAAGACCTCCAGATGCACATCAGGATGGGAGATGATGAGAGGTATAGTGTGAATGACATTGTTACTATTACCTTTCAAAGGGAGTCTGGTTCTCCTCACACATTAAAAGATGTCATGTGTGTTCTTGGTTTTAAGAAGAACTTACTTTTAGTTTCTATGTTAGAAGACCATGGCTACGATGTGATATTTAGCAAAGGAAAGGTGTTTCTTCATCACATATCCATGAGACAGGTGAAGAATATTAGGGTTTGGTTAAAGAACCTCTACAAATTGTATGTAGAAGATTGTGATTCCTTGAGAACAAAAGCAGAGAAGGTGAAGAACTAAGACAATGGTGAGTTATGGCATAGAATATTGGGCCATCTACACCATAGAGCTTTGAATATCATGCAACATATTTCTACATGACATCCTAAGGGTGCACTTGAGCAATGTGATACATGCGAAGGGTGTACATTGGGGAAGTACACCAAGGTCACCTTTCATGATAAGGATAATCAAGCGACAACGATCCTTGAAACAGTTCACTCAAATTTTTCTGCACCATTCTTGACAACCACCATAGCCAAGCATAGGTATTATTGGATTCATGTAGATGATTTTTCATGAAAGTGTTGGATATTATTCATGCATAAGAAATACTAAACGTTCTCAATTTTTTTTGAGTTCAATGCACTTGTTGAAAAAGACACAGGCTGGAAAGTGAAGTATCTCAAGAACGAAAATGGTGGAGAATATGTGTCGAATTAATTCAATAAATTTTGTGCATCAGAAGGAATTCAAAGGGATTTATAGCACCTCATAACCAACAAAAAAATGGGGTTGCAGAAAGGAAGAACATAAGCATTGTGGGAGTTTCAATGGTGATGTTACATGATCAGGGCTTTCCATTTCACTTATGGGAGGAAGCAGGACACACAACTATGTATGTGCAGAACATGAGTTCTCATTGGATTCTCGAGATGAGTACACCAAAGGAAGCCTTTTCTGGTAAGAATCCATATGTGATGCACTTTAGAATTTTTGGTTCATTAGTTTATTTTCATGTTACCAAGGATGCATGGAAAAATATAGAACCAACAACTAAGTTGGGAATATTTGTGGGGTACACTGACACACCTCACAAACATAAGGCGTACCTTCCATCTCATACGATGATAGTGGTTCGTAGAGATATGAAATTTGATGAAGGGAAGGCCATGTGAATTTCCCTTGAGAGGGAGATTTAGATGCATGTAGATGAGGAGGTTTTAGCTCCAAAAGAAGAACCTCAAGATGTGGATCAGACACAAGAAGAGGAGAAAAGAGTGGAAGTACCCACTCATGCAGAGACATATAGAGATGGAAAGAAGCACACTAGATAGGCTGACAGGTTGATCCATGATGCTAGAGATAATGTGGGAGCATCCACATCACAACATAGACATAGAAGGTCTCCATATCAGTACACTGGATACATTTCTCTTATGAGTGAGAGTGTAGAGACTGAGTCATCCTCATTTAAGGAAGTAGCATAAAAACCATTCTAGGTTGATGCCATGGTAGAGGAGTATGACTCCATTATCAAGAATAGTGCATGGGAAGTTTTCCCAGGACCAGAGGACAAGTCATTTGTAGGATCCAAGTGGATCTACAAGGTGAAGCAAGTAGTAGACGGGGGTGTGGAGAAAAACAAGGTTGGATTTTTGGATGAGGGTTTCTCTCAGGTGGAGGGAATATATTACTAAGAGAGATTTACTCCAGTAGCAAGGTACTCTTCAATTAGATCTATTTTATAACTTTCAGTGTAGATGGGATGGAAAATACATAAGATGGATTTAAAGACAACCTTCCTCAATAGAGTGATTGAGGAAGAGGTGTACATAGAGAAACCAGAAGGATTTGAGACCTTTGACAAATAGTCTCATGTGTGCAGACTCAAGCGAGCGATGTATGTAATGAAACAAGCACCCCATGCTTGGTACACCAGGATAAAAAACCATTTTAGTTGGTTGCGATTCACCAAAAATTAAGCAGGTGTGAACCTTTACCATATTGTGGTTGAAGGTAAATTATTTATTATAGTATTATATGTTGATGAATTAATTCTAACAAGTGATGATAAGATGATAAATTCTTGCAAAGAAGATTTGGAAAGGGAATTTGAGATGAAATCCATGGGGCTCTTGCATTATTTCCTTGTTTTGGAAATTTGGAAAAGTTATGGGGAGAATTTATCTCTCATGGAAAGTATGCCAACAAGATATTGAATAAGTTTCACATGGAGAGAAGCAAACCCATGGAGGCCCCTCTAGTAGGGAATTGGAGGAAGTAAGATTCTACTTCAGGTGAAGTGTTAGAATTACCAGTTACAGGAAGCTTGTGGGTTCACTTATGTACTTTATGAACACATGACCAGACATGTATTATGCGGTTAAATAGGTTAGTAAAGAAATTTTTCAGCCATCCAAGATCTATTGGAAGACATCCAGACATGTGTTGAGATACCTTAGATGCACCACTCAATTTGATATTTGGTATAGGAAAGAAGAGGGAGTGAAGCAGCAAGGCTTCACAGATGCAGATTGGGAATGGATTCCATCCAACAGGAAGAGCACATTAGGAAGAATCTTTAGTATTGGGTCAGCATTAGTTTCCTTGTACAACAGGAAACAAATATCAGTTGAGCAGAAGCAGAGTACATGGTTGCTAGTCAAGAAACTTGTGAGACTATCTGGATGAAGAATATCCTTGTTGGGTTTTTTGTTCAACAGATGGATCCGAAAATGATTTACCATGACAAGAAAAATTGCATCAAACTCTTGTTTAATCCAATTTTTCATGATAAGTCCAACCATATCGAGATCCGATACCACCATCTTAGAGATTATGTGCATAGGTGAATCATGATGCTAGAGTACATTACTACATAGGAACATGATGCATACATCTTGATGAAGGCACTGTCAAGAGGAGAATTTTAGTTCCATAGAGGCAGGATCACGGTATCAGATAATCCCTTTCTTGTTGAGAGGGAGTGTTGAAAATGGAAATAAGGAAATATTCTAATTTATTTTTCCATTGAATTAAATTATAAATACATTGTAATTCCACATCAAAAGACCATTTATACAAGTTAAATAAGTTAGTATTACTTGGTTGGTTCAATTGATTCGAGTTGAGGGTCTACCTTGAGTCATGTAGAGTTTCTCCTACAAAATAGGAGCCCTGGTTTAGTTTGTTTTTAGTTGTAATTAATTAACTTAATTTATCTTATTTAAAATCAATTTAACTAGTTCTAACTAACTGAGGAACTAGTGAGAGGTCAAAGGGTGGAACTTGGAACTAAAACACATATAGTGATCACTCATATAATTGATGATTCACTCATAAATAACTCATGATGGTCAGTTTTGAGAAAGGCCTAGTTGAGATTGGAGTTCAAGGGAAGTGTACTAGCAGTTGTCTAATCATCAAAATTGTACAATTGATTCATGAAATCACAGGAAGGCCCCTAATGGATTTCGAAATAAATATTGGGAATTTACCTAATTAATAGGGCCTAATTACCCATGGAAACAAAGAAAGGAAATAGAGATCCTGGAGGGCAAAACATTGGTTAAGTATTGAACTAGGCTTGTCTAAGAATGAGTGAGATAGATAGAGATAGTGCAGAGGTTTCTTTGGTTGGAGAAAATTATTTTAATCTTCTAATAATTTATAACTTATAAAATATACCAATAGCAAGGTTTTTAGCTGAGGCTTTCCTAGGAAATATTTGTGTACTATGTGATTTAAATTATTCTCTTTCATGTTTTGTGATTTCATGATTGTAATTGGTTTCCGCAATTGGTATAGTAGATTCAAGGATATTGTTTTAGCATATTACAATTATCAATTTTAATCTACGTGGATTTTCTACAAATCCACCCAATCAATTTTTATTTTTGGTGACTCCATAATCACCATTAATCATCTCCACAAAGGATCTATCCCAAACAACAACAACTTAAGATTTCTCTTCTATAGAAACAAGGGTTGTTGGACTTCTTCTCCGATAAAGGATTTTTCCACATCCTAAGAGGCCTTAATGGACAAGTAGATGCCTAGGTCATTCAAGTCTATATCATTTGATATAGACACTCTCTGGTTAATGGTGTGTTAGGAAGGATACAAATTCCTTGACAATATATCCCTTCCCCATTATTAGAATTGTAGAAAATGGATTTATGAGGAGAAAATAATTTTTGAATTTGGACAAATAAGGTTGATGCAATCATTATAATTGGAGCATATCCATAAAAACCATAGATAAAATCTTGATTATCACACATCTATCCATTGTGTATATTGCTCCCATCAGTGGCTACGTCAACGAGCGTGAGGTTTCAATTGATGCATCTGCAAGGAATGATGTCAAACAGGATAATAAGGTTGGGATGGTTCATGTGGGTATCAACATATAGACCCAACCTTGTCATAGCTGCTTCGATCCACCATAAAAAAAAATAAATTGAAGCAATATTGAGAAAGAATATGAATTTAATGGATGGAAAGACATTTGGAATGTGTGAATCTAGGGGATTGCAATCAATGCCAATAAATCACCAGTAGAAAATGGTTGTCACAGAGTGTGGAGTAAATAGGGGTATTTTTTCCTGCTAACTGGTTTGGTTGAAGAGTCTCAAGCTATGGGATCCTCTGGCTAGAGTAGTGCAATATATAATTATGGTGGTCTGCTTGGTGATTCTTAACATGAGCCTCCTCATCCTCATGGATGCAGATACACTTTTCACTCATCGCTCTCTGGGCCCAACACTTCCAGCTAATAAGGCTAATGCCTCCCTTGGTGTGGAATTAATTTTCAACATGTGGCAAGTAAGCATTGAAATTATTTCTCATCCTCCCTTTTTCTTCCTACTCTTGCAGCCAAAGTATGTTTTCACGAAATTGAGGAATTCTTGTTGTCATCCTTCCCTCTTTGCAATTCCCCTGTGTCGCTCTAGTTTCTCGATCCCCTCTACCTTATTTTTAAGGGATCACCTTTTCTATGCATGATTTTTATTTCTCAAGAGTGTTCATTCCTGTGAATCACCACAAAAATTTTTCCTTCTCCATTTCCTTTGGACCTATGCTCTCTTGAATCAACATCATAATTACAACTCACCTCCCCCTGTCTCCTTTCACTTAACCCTCTTCAAAGTGAAAATAAACAACAATCCTCCCTGTAACTCATGAAATCATCCCCCAGAAAAAACATAACTGGGATCACATGGACCTCATCATGAATCTCCAACAACATTCCCAAATGATCATGTTTTTCTTGGAATAAATGGAGATCGTTAAAGCAAGATTAAACAAGCATGATGACGATATAGACACTATTCATTAGCAGATAGAAAATATTCACCCCGAGGAGCGTAACGAGGAGAAGTATTGTTTTGTTAGTTGCAGAAGTGGAAGTAACTTGACAAACTAGAAAATAGACCTGAACGCCCCTCCTGTAGACAATCCACCTCAATTTCTAATGTCATATTGTAAAGTTATATCTTTTACAGGAAAATTTTGAAAACTCTATTACAGTGCTTCCATATAATCCATGTACCCAAGAAAGGAACTGATAAACCTATATGTAGAAGTCCTTCTCTTTCTCTCTTTTGAAAATTCTTTCAAGCTTATAAAGATGTAATTTTCAGGTTTCTTTTTTTTGTGAACCAGTGCAGAGTTTATATAATTATAATCATCCTTGTTAACAAAAAACAACTAGTATAATGGCATAAGCATTAATGGAAACAATGAGAAAACTACATGGAACAATCAAAGATTTTTATTGTATGTTTTAACCTTGTACAATTATTTTTTTCAAACAAATTCTTAATTAAAAAAAAAAATATGTAATGACAAACACACACATTAACATAGAAATTCTATCTTGGAAATCCAAAAATGAAAAAACTGACAATATTTTTCTCATATATATTATTTTGTACAGTATTTCAATACAATATATATCCCATGGAATATATGAACTACCAATTGTTTTAACCTATATTAGAAGAAAACCATAGTTCCTTAACTAAAACTAAAAAACCATGGGAAAAACCACCATTCACAACAAAACTCCAAAAAGCTGCAAAAAAACACAAAAGGCTTCCCAAATTTATTTTTGGTGGGCATTTTCACATTCCTGCATCGTGCATTTTTACAACTCGCGGGGATAGTTGTTAAAATAATATAACACATAGACAAATTATAAATGGTTGTTCCACTAGGAAAATTTGGATTGAATGTTTTTCTTGTTTGGATATTCAAATGGTTCACAATCATCTTACCATCCTTAATGTAATGGGGAAAATGAGATTGTGAATAAACATTTAGAAGGATATCTACATTGTTTTTCATCTCATAAAAAAACACAATGGGTCAAGTGGTTTCCCATAGTAGAATGGTTGTATAACACATCCTTCCATACTTCATAAAAAAGTCACCATTTATGACACTTTATGGAGTAATGATTGCAAATGGAGTACCATAAATTATTTAGGGAAGTGCCAAAATATTAAAGTGAATATGGGGGAGAATTTTTTAGATAGTCTCATGATTGTAATCCGAATGGGTGGTGGTGACTTTGCATTAAGTGTCCAATTGATAACATGGTTGGGAACATTAGCCCTTACTTTCCAAGATATTTTCCAAATATTTTCCTCAAAAGAAAAGGAAATTGATCTTAGAGGTATCCAAAGTAAGCTAAAAAAGAGACATCATGGTGCAATTGTACAATTTTGTTTATTATATGTTAAAACATATATATCCTATGCTCCTTAATAGTATCGGTATGCACATAAGAGTGACATTCAACATACAGTTCAGGAAATGTTATAGGTAGGCATCATTCAACCTAGCTAGAGTGATTTCTCTTCATTAGTGGTGATGGTTATAAAAAAGGGATGGCTCATGGTGTATATGCCCATATTATAGACAGCTTAACAAAATGAAAATAAAAGATAAGTTTCCTATTCTTATCATTGATGAATTATTATACCGATTGCATGGAGAAATATTTTTTACTAAGTTGTATCTCTGTTTTTAGTATTTTCAAGTTAGAGAAGCAAGAATACATTCCCAAAACAACCTTTATATTTAGGAGTTTTTTATTTTGACATTTGGACATACAAATACACCTTCAACATTTCAAATATTTATCAATTTTATTTCCAAACCCTTCCTTAGAATTTTGTTTTAGTAAATTTTGATGACATACTAATATACAAAAAAACTTGGGAAGAGCATTTACAACATGTTGAAATGGCACTAACAATATTGGAAAAGAAACAACTATATGCAAGGCCTTCCAACTATACCTTTTTGGTTTAATAAATGGAATATTTGGGTCATATTGTATCCCATGAAGCTATTAGTGGACCCTAAAATAATAAAAGCTACAAGGGAATTGTAGAAAATCTAACAACGAGATTCAATCTGATCTTGTAATATACTAAAACAAGATACTCAATCCTTCTACAATTTTGGGAAACAAAACATGATCACACAATCACATAACAAGTAAGAGAAAGAGACAATCAATTGCACAACACAAAATCTATCTGGGGAAATAACATTCCTAAAACCCCGCTATCTATATATTGTATAAAGTCAATATCATGAAACAATACAATGCTTTCTATCTCAGGAAATTCCTGCACTCTGCCAACTGTCTCACTCTAATCTAGGAAAAATCAGCCAATTACTTATCTAATTATCATCATATGCTCAACTTGTTTTGCTCACGCATTCCTGGAAGAATTTTCACCCTATAAAATAGGAAATTCCTTCTAATTGATTGTAAAATTCTTCCTTGGCCTCCACATGACTCTATAACTAAACTGTACAATTTTATAATTATACAACTGATAGTTATCATCCCTTTAACCTCAGTCTCAATTGGGCCTTCCTTAGAACTGACATGCAATAACTATTTACAGTGAATTATCAGTTAATTGATTGATCACTACTTGTGAATTAAATCATATTTAATTCACTAGGCCTCTCACTAGATCATCACTTAGTTAGAACTAGTTAAAATGATTTTAACTCAATTTCTTGTGTTAACTAATTACAACTCACAAATAATTGTATCTAGATCCCCTTAAATAATGGGACAACTCTACATGCCTACTCTCTGACCCTCAACTAGAATTTCCTATGCTAACTTACTAATTTTGACTTAGTTAACTAATACAAGTTGTCATGAGATGAAATTACAATTTCTCTTCCAATTTAATTAAGGGAAAATTAAATCAGAAGCCCCCTTAGGGTGCCATTTCAACACTCCCTCTCATCAAGAAAGGGATTATCTAATACCTCAATCCCGCCTCTATAGAATTTGAATTTTCTTCTTGTCAGCGCCTTCGTCAATATGTCTGCATTCCGCTCCTCCGTGGGAATGTACTTTAATGAAATAATCCACCTCTGCATACAATACTTGAGATGGTGATACCAGATATCAATATCCTTGGACCTATCATGGAATACTGGATTAACAGAGATATTGATCCAACTCTATCTATCACAATGTATCACCGTTGGATCCATCTGTTGACCAAACAAACCAACAAGTATCTTACTCATCCATATGGCCTAGCATGCTGCATGACTGGCCAGCATGTACTCTCCCTTTGTTGAACTGAGTGCAACTAATGTTTTTTTCCTGTTGTACCAAGAAACTGCTACTGATCCTATGTTGAGTATGTCCCCTGATGTGCTATACATGTCAGATGGACTCCCTTCCTAATCTGCATCGGTGAAACCTTTAATATTCATTCCCTTTGTTCGTCTGTATGATAATCCATACTCTGTAGTGCCTCTATGATCTAAATATGGGAAAAACAGTTTTTCTGTGCTAGCTCCCTCATCAGTATAAAAATAGTGTGTTTAGGATCGTCTCAAATTAGCCATTTTTGAAGTGGTTTATGTGTCAAGTTTTTGTGTCTTTTATGAGAAATTTATGAGTTAATTAGTTGTTAGAAACACATGTACAACAAGTAAATTTCAGAGAAATAACACACATCAATCACATTACAGAATAGCTGATAACGAAGTTCACCCCTCCTGGGATACATCTCCATGGACCTGCTTCAACTGGCTAGGCCCTCTTGGGATTAATGGTCAATTTTCTGATTAGATGCACCTACAGTGCTCCAATGGCTTTGAAACCCACTCCATTGGCTTCATAAGACACAAAAACCTAAAAATAAACTCTTCAAGCTCTGAAAATGGTCTTCAAATGGTCTAGGCATGACCCCCTCTCCTAGTGGCCCTGAGCTTATTTAATCTTCAAAGTGGAAAAAAAACTTACATGAGTGCTCCAATTATTATGCAACCTAAACCATCATGCTCAGAGCATCAAGATCATCTATGAATGACTCTTCTTGAGCCAAAATTGGTTGAAATTTGCAAAATTTATGCTTCATTCACTTTTTCCCTAGGAATCTCCTCCAAAACTGGAAAAACTCTAGTTAAGCCTACCAAAATTGGATCTCTGCCGAAAATGGAAGACTCCGAAATTTTTTAACCAAGTTAACTATGGATTAACTAACTGTTAAGTGCAGGTTTAATGGTGGTTTAACACATTAATCATAATTAAAAAAAATCCATTTTGAAAGTCAGATTAGTGCCATTAATATGGGATTACAGGTTAATAATCCATGTTTAAAACTTTAATATGCACCATTAAGCTTAAGTTCTCTACCATAGTTATATTTCATGAACATATGGTAAGGGGGCTAGCCCCCTCCTCCCACCATCAGAAGATGATATAACAGATGTGTGTGTGTGTTTTGTGCTATATAAAACAAGTTCCAATGCACAGCCTATTGGTAGATGTGGTGGTTGGTGCAAGGGAGGTTGTGGGTTCGACCCTGACCTCCACCAAAAAAAAAATCCACATAAAATTAATAAATTCGACCATTGTATATGAAAAACTGATGATTGTTTGTTGTGTAACCAACTCCAAAAATAGAAGAGAAGAGATATGAACGCCTTAGAAATAAGCCACTTTGAGGGGGCAACCTCCAATACATTACATAAATGAACAATTCTTCGATGATACAATTTACAAAACCTCCTTTCTATATATAGGAGTCCATGGGGCCATAATGTAATCCTAGTGGGCCACAATGTAATCCTAGCCGACCTAACAATAATAATTTAAGGGCACAATAATAACAATATGGGGGTTACAAGGTTACAATAATAACAATAAGGGGGGCTACACTAACATAATAAGGGGCTACACTATTAATATAGGGACTTAACATGCCCCTCTCCTTCAAACAAGTGTTGTCCTCAACGCTTGATTATTTCTTGATGCTTCTGTATAAAATTCTCATCCTCCCATGTGAAATATTTTACAAGAAAGTTCTTCCACTTGCTGAGATACTCTGAAATTGATCGTACTTGTCGAGTTCTTGTTTCTATGACTGCTTCATAACTTCTTTCGATGTGATGTTGATCTTCATGTTGTTTCATTAGATTCTGCACCAAAGTTGGGTTGTCCTTTGAGAGTTGGAGAACTTGTTGTTGATGCTCGATGTGATCTTCCATTAATTTATCATCCATATTTTCTATTATTTGATCCTTCAAACCATCCAACTTAGCCTCCATTTCTGCTTTTAAACCATCTATTTCATCTTCAATTGCTCTTCGTAAGATTGAAACTTGTTGTACTTGGTACCGTAATTTTGATATCTCATACTGCAACTCTTCCTCTTCATGCGTCATAGTATAGCTTTTTGAGGGATTAATGGGTATGGAATTATTTTTTGGAGGCATTATAGAACCCAATACTGATAAAAATTATAAAATATGCCCTTGGAATCAATTCAAATTGATTCTTCAAACAAGACTTATGCAATTCAGAAAATTACACACCTTTTTCTTGCTTTTGAGGAGCTCGATATTGAAATTGGATTATCTATGTGATTGAAGCCCTTCAATATTTTAAATTCCGCACTAAAGTATCCCTCTGAATTCTCTTTTGAATGCCACAGGTCTTACCTGATTTTAATTCTCCAAGAAAAAGTTGTGTCCAATCTCCCACAATGACCTAATTATGGATTGGTTCAGTAGAGAAAACTTGTACGACTTGCCACGTGTCACTGTTTCATCCTTTGTCTCTGAAATTGATAGCCGAGAAACTAAAGTCTATGTACTTGTGACCTCTTTTTACGGTACTCCAATCCGATGCCCAGAGAGAGAGTTATTGAACTTTTCCCACGACCACCTCTTTGAGATGAAATTCAGGAGCCTGAAAAAACACTACCTTCTACAAAACCTATCTCCCAAACTATTGCGAACCAAGATCTGAAATTTTTTGACCACTTTCCTCAGGATTTCAGCTTCGTACCATAAGAATTTCAGATTCTTAACCTTCGTAGAAAAAACGTTATAGTGAAAATTCCACGATGACCTGTTTAGGAGCCTGAAAAAATACCTAACTTACACAGATCATATCTCCAAAAATATTGCAAACCAAGCTCTGAAATTTTTAGAAAATCTTCCTCAGGATTTTGGCTTCGCACCCTAAAAATTTCAGCTTCTGAAACTTCGCATAAAAAACGTTATAGCAAAAATGCCACGATGACCTTTTTGGAGCAGTGAAACCCTAGAATCCAAAGCTCTGATACCAAATGTTGTGTAACCAACTCCAAAAATAGAAGAGAAGAGATATGAACGCCTTATAAATAAGCCACTTTGAGGGGGCAACCTCCAATACATTACATAAATGAACAATTCTTCGATGATACAATTTACAAAACCTCCTTTCTATATATAGGAGTCCATGGGGCCATAATGTAATCCTAGTGGGACACAATGTAATCCTAGCCGACCTAACAATAATAATTTAAGGGCACAATAATAACAATATGGCGGTTACAGTGGTACAATAATAAAAATAAGGGGGGCTACACTAACATAATAAGGGGCTATACTATTAATATAGGGACTTAACATTGTTAGTAAAAATTCAACCTTTGAAGTATAAAATTCGAAATCTAGACCTTGACATTAACCCAAAAATTTGGCCTTTGGGAGGAGCATGTGGCAGCCTCCGGGCTTGCCACATGTCAACACCCAATTGGCTTTCCACATACAAATTAAATTGTGCCATGTCACAACCAACCACACTTGGACACTTCTCATCCTATCATTGGGTTGGAGGAAAACCCAAATTTTTTTCCTTTGACCATGTTTGACCCATTTTTTTTAAAAAAATTCTCATGTTTGGCACGATGATTAATGGGCTCTAACTTCCTCATATGGATATTGTTTTGAGTAAAACAAATTGCATTGGATTCTTGGCGACGGGCCTGATCCGGTCATTTTAGTTTGGTGTGATTATGAGCACGTTGAATTTTTGGCAAATTTTTGCCCCCAATCCAAATTCCAATCACTCTGAGATATCTAAACACATGCTTCCCTACCTTCCAAAAAAGCTTGGTCGGCTTAACCATAGCTTGGCTCAGTTGGTTAACTGCATAGCATATTTTGGGTCATGTGTTCACCAAATACATGAGGGAACCCACAAGCTTCTTGTAAACAGTAACATCCACTACTTCGCCAGAAGTAGCATCCTCCTTCCTCCAGTTTCTTGCAAGAGGAGTATCCATAGGTTTGCTACCCTCCATGTGTAAATTCCTCAAAATATCCTTGGCATACTTGCCCCGAGATACAAATATTTCCCCATATCTTTTCCATATTTCCAATCTAAGGAAATAATGTAACAGCCACATGTCCTTCATCTCAAATTCTCTTGCAATATTCTCTTTTCAAGAATTTATGAGATGCTCATCATCTGTCAGTATCAGATCATCAACATAAAGTAAAATAATAAAAAGCTTACCATCAACCACAACATGATATAGGTTCACATCTTCTTCACTCTTGGTGAAGCCTAACTCGGTGATATAACTGTCGATCATGGTATACCAAGCACAAGGTGCTTTCTTCAACCCATACAATGCTCTCCTGAGTCTGCAGGCATGTGACTCCCTATCTAAGGTCTCAAAAACTTCCATCTACTCAATGTAAACCTATTCCTCAATAACTCCATTGAGAAAGTTTTTACTTACATTATATTATGTATCTTACATCCCATCTGCAATGAAAGTTCAAGGATGGATCTAATAGATGAGTACCTTGCAATTGGCACAAAATTCTCATCATAGTCAATCCCCTCCACCTGAGAGAACCCTCTGGCTACAAACCTGGCCTCGTGCTTTTCTACACTCCCATATTCTTCCTCTTTAACCTTATATACCCAACTAGATCCTACAAATGACTTCCCCACTTGTCTTGAGACAACTTCCCATGCATTTTTTATGATAATGGAGTCATACTACTCAACCATGGCATCAACACACACTGGTTGTTGCACTGCTTCCTTGAAAGAGAATGGTTCTATCTCAATACCTTCACTCATAAGAGCCTTTTATTCATTGTACCACTCTGGTGGCCTTCTCTGCCTGTGTTATGATGTGGGTGCTCCTACATTCTCTCTCGCATCCAGCAATAATATGCCAGCCTCTCTAGTGCACTTCCTTCCATATCTGGTAGATGTCTCTACATGAGTTGTTTCTACCACTCTTTTTTCCTCTGCTTGTGGTTGCTCCACATCCTAAGGTTCATCCTTTGGAGCCAAGATCTCCTCAAATTCATGCAACTCAATCTCCCTCTCAAGGGACAATCACATGGCATTTTCTTCATCAAATTTCACATCTCTTCTTACCATTATCATATTTTGTGCTAGAAAGTACACCTGATAGTTGTGAGGTGTATCAGTGTATGCCATAAATATCCCCAACTCAGGTGTTGGCTCTAGCTTCTTCCTAACATCTTTGGTCACATAGAAATAAACAAATGAACCAAAAATTTTAAAATACAACACATCCTGTCTCTTACCTAAAAAATCCTCCTTCGGTGTACTCATCCCAAGTATCCGAAAATGACTTATGTTCTACACAAATACTATTTTATTTCATCATTTTTCCCACAGATGCAATGATAGGCCCTATTTATGCAACATAGCTTGTGTTTCTCCCAAAATTCTTCTATTTTTTCTTTCTGCAACCCCATTTCATTGTGGGTTATGAGGTGCAATCAATTCTATTCGAATTCCTTCTAAGGCACAAAAATTATTAAATTTGTTAGAGATGTATTCTCCACCATTGTCGCTTCTCAGAGCCTTCACCATATTCCATGTATCTTTCTCAACAAGTGCCTTGAACTCACAAAAATTGGAGAACGTTTTATCTTTCTTCTTCATGAAGAAAATCCAACACTTTCTTGAAAAATCATTAACAAAAATCACATAATACCTGTGCTTTGTTGTGGAAGCTGTCGAGAACAGTCCACACATGTTTGAGTGAACTCTATCAAGCATCACCTTGGCTTAGTTTTTCTTATCATGAAAGGTGGGTTTGTTATACTTCCCCAATGTACACCCTTTGCATGTGTCCCTCTATGCAAGTGAAAACTTTGGAAGTCCTGTAGAAATATGTTGCATGATCCTCAAAGTGTGGTGGTGTATATGGCCCAACCTTCTGTGTCATAAATCACTGATGTCTCGTCTTTCCACCTTATTTTATTTACCACTCAGTTTTTCACAGTCCTCTACATCCATTTTATAGAGATTCTTTACTTAAACCCCAATATTTTTCACTTGTCTCATGGATTTGTTATGAAGGAATGTCTTTCCTTCATTGAAGATCACATCATAGCCACTATTTTCCAACATAGCAAAAAAAACAAATTCTTCGTTAAACCAGGAACATACATGGCATATTTTAATGTGACTGGATAACCTAAATCCCTATGAAAGGTAACTGTACTTACACCGATAGTGTTATACCTCACATTTCCACCCATCTCGATGTGCATCTAGAGACCCTTCTCCTCCAAGATAATGAAGAATTCTTTGTTGTCGGTAATATGGAATGAAGCTCCACTATCCAAGTACCACACAAAACCCATCATTGATGACACCATGCATGTGATGAGGGTGAAGTCCATCTCGAACTATGAAGCCAATGCTTCACCTGCTGCTCCTCTTGATGCCTTCTTGTTGTTCTTATTTTGTGGACATTTTTTGGCATAGTGTCGATGCTCATGACAGTTGAAACATTTTACCTTTGACAAATCTCGCTTCTTGCCTGCCTTTTCGGTATTGAATTTTGAATGGGATGCCTTCCCTTTTTCTTGCTTCACCTTACCATCCAAGTAACAATTCTCCTCATCATCAATCTTTGATGAGGATCCATCTCTGGTGCTCCACCGAATTTCTTCTTGTGCCAGATCAAACCATAGTCATTCCTAATTTGGCATATTCTCCCTCCCATTAACAGAGTCCTGGTAGCTATGCGATGTCTTGGGAAGGCCTAGTAGATCTAGGCTCACCAAATCATCTGAGCCAACAATGATCCATAGCTTCCAAGATCATCTCAACACTAAGTAAACTTCATCAAGTATTTTTGGATCGTGTCGCCCTTCTCCATTTTCATCTTCCTAAGCTTGTATTTCAGCCTCGTCTTCATGTGGTTTTTTCTATTCTGATACAGATATTTCAAGGCTTTCCGAATCGCATATCAATCTTCCTTCCCATTGATACTCGAGACAATATGATCTCAAAATCCCTCTAACAATATCATTCTCGCCTTTGCTACATTCTTCTTCCATGCATCAAGAATTTGAACATCTAATGTTGTGGGACATTAGTATCTATGAAAGCCAGCAATTCCTTGTCCTTGAGAACCGCCTCCATCCAATCCTTCCATGCAATATAATTCAAATTTCCCTTGAGTTTATATTCGAGTTTCAATCCATTGAAAGACATCTTGATCTATTGTTGGATTCTGAAGAATAAATCTGCAAATTCGAACCTGAGAAAAAAAAAATATGTTATTCTCTTCTTATTGTGATTCCTGGCACTCTGCTACCATGTAGAAAATCTTACAATGAGATTCAATATTATCTTTTAATGTACTAAAACAAGATACAGAATCCTTCTACAATTTGCGGAAACAAAACACGATCGCACAATCACAAAACAAGTAAGAGAAAGAGACAATCAAACGCACAACACAAGATGTATATGGGGAAATAACACTGCCTAAAACCCCAGTATCTGTATATTTTATAAAGTCAAGCTCATGAAATAATACAATGTTTTCTCTCTCAAATAAATTCATGCACTCTGCAAACTGTCTCACTCTGATCTAGGAAAAATCAGCTAATTACTTAGCCAATTCTCAGCCTCTGCTCAACCTGCCTTTCTCATGCATTATTGGAGGAATTTTCACCCATTTAAATTAGAAATTCCTTATAATTGATTGCACAATGCTTCCTTGGCCTTCAAATGACTCTATGGCTAAACTGTACAATTTCCTAATTATACAATTGATAGTTATCATCCCTTTAACCTCAATCTCAACTGGGCCTTCCTTAGAAATGACATGAAACAGCTATTTATAGTGAATTATCAGTTAACTGATTTATTACTACTTGTGAATTAAATCAGATTTAAGTCACTGGGCCTCTCACTATCTCATCACTCAGTTAGAACTAGTTAAACTGATTTTAACTCAATTTCTTGAGTTAACTAATTTCAACTCACAAATAACTATAATTCAACCCCCTTAAATCATGGGATAAATATACATGTCTACTCTCTAAACCTCAAATCTAATTTCCTAATATAATTCAGTCATTCTAGCTTAGTTAACTAATACAAGCTGTCATGA
Organism: Pinus albicaulis; assembly: GCA_034641835.2. Lineage (NCBI taxonomy): Eukaryota > Viridiplantae > Streptophyta > Pinopsida > Pinales > Pinaceae > Pinus > Pinus albicaulis. Next base: position 1,180,043,103 of record CM076577.1, on the reverse strand, counting down.
GATGAAATCACAATCTCTCTTCCAATTTAATTAAGGGAAAATTAAATCAGAAGCCCCCTTGGGGTACCATTTCTTGGTGTCATTTCAATAGGAAAGGCCAATCCAAAAGACTTTAAAAAAAATCAAAGGATTCCTAGGATTTACAAGATATTACCTCAAGTTTTTCAAGATATATGCTTAAACAACAACACCTATATAAAAAGTTATTTAAGAAGGAAGCAATTTTCTAGGACTAATTAAGAAATTAAAGATTTTGAAAAAATTAAAGAGTGTGTGTGTATAACTCTTTTCCTAGTGACACTTGACTTCTTAAAACCTTCACTATGGAGTGTGATGTCCTAGTCCATTGCATTGGTGTATTTTTTATGCGAGAAGGAATACCCATTTTCTTTGAAAGTAGAAAACTTAAAGGAAATAACTTACTCAAACCCATATATGAAAAATAAATTTTGGCCATACTGAAATGTAGTTAAAAAGGGGTGTCCATGCCCAATAGGAAGAAACTTTAAAGTAAAATTAGATCATAATATTTTCAATTACTTCTTGTAACAAGGACTATCTTCAGAATAGAAACAAAAACAATTACAAAGATGTTGATTTATGACTTTGAAATTATCTACAAAATGGGAAAACAATATATTGTGGTAGATGCACTCTTAATGAAAGTTGAAGACACAAAATTTTTACTATGTGCTATTTCCATTCCAAAATCTGATTAGGTGGAAAGAAAAAGGATATAATGTAAGCAATATGATAAGGTATACAAGATCATTCAACAACTATAATAGGACCTTGATGTAGTAGAAAAATTATGTGGAAGAATGTAGTATCACTATTGCTTATATTTATGTAAGACTTCTCAACTCAAATAGAAGGTATTTTTGGAATTACATACTTCTCCTAGAGAAGGAAATGTAGGGTTCTCGAAGACATACCATAGGATCATGAAAGATTTATTTGGGAAGTTATTAAAGAATATGTGAATATTTTTTTTATCGAATGTGTAGTAGTCCAACAAAATAAGGGAGAGAAAATCAATACCCTAAGGCTCCTATAACCATTAGCCACACCAAACTGGTGTTGGAAAGAAGTTTCAATGGAATTTTTTATAGGTTTACCTAAATTTTAAGGAAATATTTTCAATACGATAATGGTAAAACAAATGAAAAAGTATGCCCATTTTTTTCTCTTTTTTCTCATCCTTTTAAAACAAGTTTAAAGGCATGGGTGGCAAGAGAGCGAGGGATTCTCATTCATCCCGAAGAAAATCATGAAATTAAGTATTGATGTGTTTTAGGAAGAAGGTACAATAACCGAGAAGAGATGTATGGTCTCCTATTCAGACTTCAACTGGAAAAAAAATAAGCCTGTTGAAAATGACAACAAAAAAATTATAATTTAATTTTACCTTGAATTAAATTGGAATAAAATTTTAATTCCACATCAGAAGACAACTTATACGAGTTAATTAAGTTAGTATTACTTATTTGGTTTATTTAATTCGAGTTGAGGATATACCATGAGTCATGTAGAGTATCTCCTACAAAATAGGATCCCTGGTTGAGGTTATTTTGAGTTTTACTTAATTAACTCAGTTTATCTAAGTTAAAATCACTTTAACTAGTTCTAACTAATGGAGGAACTAGTGAGAGGTTAAACAGTGGAACTTGGACTTGAACCACATCTAATGATCAATCAGATAACTAATTATTCACTCATAAATAACTCATGCATGTTAGTTCTAAGAAATGCCCAGTTAATATTGGAGTTCAAGGGCAATGTACTATTAGTTGTATAATCATCCAAATTTTACAAGTGGTGCATGCAGTCAGAGGAAGGCCCCTAATGGATTGTGAAGTATGGATTGGGAATTTCCCTAATTAATAGGGCCTAATTACCTAAGGAAACAACGTAAGGAAATAGAGATCATGGAGGGGAGAAAATTAGTTAAGTATTGAACCATGCTTGTGTTAGGTCCCTATAATAATAGTGTGTCTCCGTATTGTTGTTACTGTAACCCCCTTTTTTTATTATTGTACCCTTGTAGCCCCCATATTGTTATTATTGTGCCCTTAAATTATTATTTCTAGGTCGGTTAGGATTATATTGTGACCCCATGGACTCCTATATATAGAAAGGAGGTTTGGTCATTTGTATCATCCAAGAATTGTTCATTTATGTAATGTAAAGGATATTTCCCCTCCAATTGGCTTATTTCTAAGGAGTTTATCTCTCTTTTCTTTTATTTTTGGAGTTGGTTTCATAACATTTGGTATTAGGGCTTTGGATTCTAGGGTTTCACTACTCCAAACAGGTCATTGTGGAATTTTTCCTATAATTTTTTTTCTACAAAGGTTAAAAAGCTTAAAGTTTTACAAAGCTAAGTCAAGATCCTGAGGAACATCGTGTAAACATTTCAGATCTTGGTTTGCAATATTTTTGGAGATATGATCTGTGGAAGTTATGGTTTTTTTCAGGCTCCTGAATTTAACCTAAACAGTTCATCGTGGAATTTTCATTATAAAGTTGTTTATACGAAGTTTCTAAAGTTGAAATTTTTACGGAGGGAAGCCAAAATCCTGAGGAATGTCGTGTACAATTTTTAGATATTGGTTCACAATATTTACGGAGATATGATCAGTGGAAGTTAGGGTTTGTTCAGGCTCCCAAATTTCATCTCAAGGAGGTGACCGTGGGAAAATCATCATAACTCTCTCTCTAAGCATCAGATTTGAATTCTATAAAAAAATGGCCGCAATCACACAAAATGTAGTTTCCTTTGTATCAATTTGAGAGTGGAAGGAGGAAACAGTGACACGTGGCACACTGTACAAGTTCGCTCTACTAAACCAGTCCATAATTAGGTCATTGGGGGAGATTGGGCATAACTTCTCCTTGAATAATCCAAATTAATTCAGACCTATGGTGTTCGAAAAAATATTCATAGGGCTACTAAAAGACATAATTTCAGATATTGAAGATCCAAAATCACTGAGATAATTTAGTTTCAATATTGAGCTCCTCAAAATCAAGAAAAAGGTGTGTATTTTGTTTTTCCTGAAATGCATAAGTCTTGTTTGAAGAATCATTGTTGAATTGATTCCAAGGGAATATTATAGAATAGATATCATTATTGGGTTCTGAAATTCCTTCTAAAAATAATTCAACACCCATTAAGCCTTTATAAGTCCCTACTATGTCTCATGGAGATGAAGAAATGCAACATGACATATCAAAATTACAAGAGCAAGTGCACCAAATTTTGATCTTACAAAGAGCAATCTAATATGACATAGATGGTTTAAAAGAAAAATTGGATGCCAAGTTGGACGGTTTGAAGGATCAAATGAAAACTAATATGGATGATAAATTAGTGGAAGATAACATCTAGCCTCAACAACAATATCTCTAACTCTCAAAGCATAACCTAACTTTGGTGCAAAATCGAATGAAACAACAGGAAGATCAACATCGCAGTGAAAGAATTTTTTAAGCAACCATAGAAAAAAGAACTCAACACATACCAAATCAATCAATTTTAGAGTATTTCAGCAAGTGGATGAACTTACCCATTGAATATTCCACATGGGAGGATGAGAATTTTATACAGAAGCATCCAGAAATAATCAGGCGTTGAGGACAACACTTGTTTGAAGGAGAGGGACATGTTAGGTCCCTATAATACTAGCATATCACCTTATTGTTGTTAGTGTATCCCCTTTGTTGTTATTACTGTACCCTTGTAGACCCCATATTTTTATTATTGTGCCCTTACATTATTATTGTTAGGTCGGCTAGTATTATATTGTAACCCCATGGAATCCTATATATAGAAATGAGGTTTTTTGATTTGTATTGTTATCACTTAGAAAAGGTGAAACATCATTTGACATAGTCTTAGGGGTTCATTTGTCATTAGTTTGTAAAGGAAAAATTTAATCTTTTTCTTATTAGCCTATCCTAAGGTCCAAACCCACCCCCATTCAAGTTTTTTCATGTCACATCAATCATTATTTCCTGACATATTCCATTTCCCAAGCTTATAAATCCGAAAAAGTCATTTTAGCTAAGATTTCCTTATTTTCTTAGTGTACTTAGTGTATTTCCTGGTAATTTCGCTACGAAAGTATCAACATTTTCGTAGCAAAAATTAAGTTTTTACTATGGAATTCGCTATGAAAATAGGAAATCTTGGCTAAAATAACCTTTTCAGATTTATAAGCTTGGGAAATGGAATATGTCAGGAAATAATGACTGATGTGACATGAAAATATTTGAATGAGGGTGGGTTTGGACCTTAGGATAGGCTAATAAGAAAAAAATTAAATTTTTATCTTTACAAAATAATGACAAATGAACCCCTAAGACTATGTCAAATGATGTTTCACTTTTTCTAAGTGATAATAGTGGCTCCACTTAGGATGGTGTGCCCTTGTGGTACACCAAAGAACCTATAGTTCTAGTGCTATCCATCTTCTTTGAAAACAAAAACTTTGAAATTTTCCAAGCTTTCCTTCAAACTCTAATGGCCTTCACCTCGGGCACAAGCTTGATGATCAACTTGTCTTTATTAGCAGAAAAACATATAAAAATGGAATATATACAATAGAATGAGAAATCGGTAGAACTTAAGAGGAATAGTGCTTCAAAAACCTACCATTGACAGGACCTCAAGCACAAGGTATGTAAGTGTCATTCCCATGAAATGCAGCTACTTTGAATGGACCTTTCCAAATATTCTCAAACTTACCATGTTTCCCCTTTTCTTCAATCCTGGCCTCCCACTTCAAAGCCACATCTTGAATTTGAAATTTTTCCTCGTTGACCTTCCTGTCAAATGTCTTCTTGATTCTGTTTTGAGATTGTTGATTATTGTTATAGACATCATCCCTTTTCTCCTGCAAGGCTATCAGTTGATTTATTCTCCTTTGAATTGCATTTGGCTCCTCTTCCAATCCTTGTAGAAGATTGTTGGAACAGGGTCTCCTACAAGCTGCGAAACTGGTTTGATTTTGTATATTTTTTATTGTATTTATTCTAGCGCAGGGGTTTTGGGGTGGGACAAAGCCCGAAAGCATTGTAATGGGTCAAAGGGTAGACCTCAAGTCCGCAAACCATGATTTGCAAACCACAGGAAGGATTAGGCTAGATGATTATAAATAGAAAGACATTTTGAATTGTAAGAGAGGATATGATTTAGATCTTGAAGCGAATTGTGGCTTAGTAGATTTTTTTGGGTTTACGGGGAAAGGACTCCTGCTGGCTGTGTGCACAGGTCGGGTTTAGGTATTGTAAGAAGGATATGAAGGCTTAATGAATGAGAAAGGTTGTTTGAGTAAATGAATCTATTTGTACTATTGATACGAATCTTTGATATCTGTTATGTTATGCATATTCTATGTTAAGTTGCGAAAGTAACTGTGTTAAGTGTTTCTTCTGCAAAAACCTTCGATTTGGGTCTGTTCTGTTATGTTTTACGCAAAAAATAACTGTAATTATGCACTACTATTTTAGGTGTATGATTTGTTGAGTACAGTAAGTATAGTTGACCTTGTGCACGTGGATACGAAGGAGATCCATAGATCTAGTTCTAGGATATGCAATTTTGTCATTATAAAGCCAGATGCAACTCTGCTTGGCTTACCTAGCATCTCTTAGGGTGTGGAAACCTGGTTCCAGCACCCACCCATACTACTTCGGGTGAGACTTTGGCCTGTGCAAGAAAGTCACTGCTGAAAGGGCCAGTAGTATAGGAGTTTGTTGGCAAACCTTAATCTCTAAACTTGGGTCAAGACCCCTTGATCCAACAAATGGTTCCGTTGCCGAGATCGTGAGAATTTTGAGAGAGGGATCAGGTAATGACAAGAGAGTAATGGAAGCCTGAGAGGAAGGAAATCAAAGAGTGGTTCGAAAAGTAGATTTAGGAATTTGCAATAAAAGAGAATTGCAGCACGAGGTTAACGATGGAAAATTGGAAAGATATGTACATTCTTACGGAAAGCTACGAAATTTTCTTTGTGACATTTTCAATTGAGCTTCAGGAGTGGCTAGCAAGGCTCGTAGACTTCCAAAAGTGTTGGAAGGACAAACGGGTCACTCACTGGACTCCAGGGATGATTCAACAGCTGTAAAGGACTGATAATACCATCACTTGCACGATGGATCACTGGGTGGACAGTGTGCTAGGAGGGTTTGTGACAGAATTTTCCATTGATCAGTTTGTCTCCTACTCCGAAGCAGAGCGAAGGTTCTTTAAAGGCTTCCGGGGAAAGTTTCTGAAGACATTACCCCTGCTGATTAAGACATTACTGTGTGAAAAGAGTATTCTGTGTAGTCATACCGAGTGAATGACCTCGGATGGGGACGAGAGCACGAAATGCAATGGTAAATACTATCGAACCAACCTTGAAGGAGAAATATTTGTATATAGCCCTTTGAGAGAGATAGTTGCGCAGAGCCCCCCAGCTACACCACCGTCCGGGCCGCGTAGAGGTAAGAATTCACCCATACCACTAACCCCGCCAGAAAGGGATATGGATGCACACTTGAAATTACCTACCTTCAAGGGGGTATTAGATGAGGATATGGACCGATTTTGGTTTGTTTCCGATTCTGTATGGACTGCGCAAAATGTGGCAAGTGATACAGTGAAGAGGCGCAACTGTCCCTGGCATTCGAAGAAAGAGCTTTGAACTGGTATATGTGATACATATCTCAGAATGGGAATGCATCTATTCAAGATATTAAGGATGCTCTGAAGCAAAAGTTCTGAAAGCCTAAATCCTACTCTTAGCTAGTAGCAAATGTGAAGGACTTCAAGCAAGGAGCGTCTAAGTCTGTATGGGAGGCTGATAAGTGACTAAAGAGAGAAATCAGGGAAGGAGGGTTTGTGTATGACGATAGAAAACATACAGAATGGTTCATCGCTATGTTTTTGCCTCACTTGCGCATACCAATGAGTCACCAAACCTTCGAGTCGCAGGAAAAATCTATGGAAGTCGCTATGAAATTAGAAGTTGTGCCCAGAGAAGATACTTCGTTAGGAGTACAACAAATTCAAGAGCAGCTCGGAGCTATGCACATGAAAATTCAGAACCTGTGAAAGGAACGAGGACAAGGAGCCAACACAGATCTATGGTGCATACGATGTTGGGTATCTGGACATACGAAGGACCAGTGTCCACTATTGACAGATTACATGCAGGCAGGAGAGCCTAACCCAGTGCATCCAGGCTCAAGCGGATCTGTGTTATGGGGTGATGATTTTCGCATAGCAGGGTTGCATGATATGAACCACTACCCCCGGCTAGGAGCATACGTCCCAGAATTGAAGCAACAATGGTGTAGGTTCTGCCGGTCGATAGGACATGATGATCAGAACTGTCGAACTTATGATCTGATGATATATCGAGGAAACTTGTATAGGGTACAATTATACCCTATGTCACCCAGGTCTCCTGTGAGCTTTGGTGGCTCTCTAGCAAGGGGCAGGGGAGGAGGTCAGGGAGGAAGCACAGGTCGAGGACGTGGATAGCTAATATGTTATAATTGCGGAGAAGCAAGGCACTTTGCTAGGGACTGCCCAAATCCTGCACAGCAATTCTGTCAATATTGCAAATAGCTGGACCATGTGATTGAACATTGCCTGATCTTAATAGCAAAAATGCAGGAAAAGAAGCCCACCCCTACACAAAATGTGCAGAGAGTTAAGGCCAAAATAAGAAACATGGACCCAAGTGTGAAAGTCGTAACACATAGTGGGATGGCCACCCGAGGACCAAAGGAAGAGGTTGCCATGGATCCTCTGACCCGACAAGAAGGATTGGACATGAAAAAGGGACAAGAAACGATGGCCACAGCTCACCAGGACTTCGTTAAGGCAGGGGCAGCTACTTTACAAGTACCGACAGACCCCAAGACAGATGAGGGGGTTGAGCCCTTTCTGCAGGCATGTATGAAGCTGCTACGTGACCCAAAGGCTTTAGAAAACCTTCAGGCGTTAATGAATAGCTGTGCAGTGTGACCCAATCCTGCCCTAGGGACCAAGGATGTACACAAACTATACAGGTTTAAAAAATGCAGCGAAAGAGAAATGCAGTTGACTGCACAGATTGGTGACTATGAGATGGATCAGGTTATTTTGGACCTTGGATCAGATGCAAACACGTTACCTAAAAAAACATGGCAACAAATGGGAGAACCTAAGTTGGAATGGTCCACAATCCATCTGTGCATGAAAAATCAATGGAAGATCATCCCTCTAGGAAGGCTGCCTAAAATCATGGTGGATATCACAGGAGTAAAGGCCCAAGCTGACTTTTAGGTAATCGAAATCATAGAAGATGCAGACCCCTACCCTGTGCTCCTACGGCTCGACTAGGCTATAGATATGGGTGGTATCATCAACCTCAAAAAGCAAAGCATGGTGTTTGAAAATAACGGTACACGAGTAATAGTACTGTTAGATCCCGTGGAAGGTGCACAGTATACAGAGCCAGCATGTGAGGAGGAGGAAGTGGATCACATTTACAAGTTGACTACGTAGGACGAAGATTGGATTAACCCCATGGCAGAAGGAGTACTTTGCTGGGAAAAAGAAAATGAATGCTTTTCTGACTCTGATGAGGAGATAGAGAATTGGCAAGGCTAGTTGCATGAGGTCTTAGCGTTGCAATGTCTTTGTGTCATAAAGAACTTCTGCTGCATATCCTCAGAGGTAAGAGACCTACCCTACTTTAGGAATTCAGGTAGCATTAAGGAATTTTTATGCGCATTTGAAGCAGAAGTTCCCAAGGGACGCAGGCTATGGGCCCTTAAGCTAGCCCTAAAAGGAACACCTACGCGTTGGTGGGAGACGCATGGGAAGGTATTCCGAAATTGGGAGGAATGTCGGGATAGGATGATCCTGCGATTTGAAGCTCTAGCTGAGAGATGGATCAAGAAGTTCCTTGGGTTTGAAGATCCACGCAGACATTTGCTCATGTGGGAAAAACAGTGGTGTGACAAAACCCCAAAAGAACGGGTCCACCTGTTTATCCATGCCATGGGACTACGTCCAGCTACATGGTATTTATACGTGGATCTCCATCAGCGTACTTTCCATTGGGAAACTTTGAGGGAAGAGTTCCTGTGAACATTTAGGGTGGTGGATGGCACAGGAGCGCTTGAAGCAGCTCTGCAGGACACTGACCCCTTGACTTGGGGTAGACCACGCTTTTACATTGTGTCCGAATCATGGGGAATGTAGGTGCCACATATGGTTGAATATTGTAGACTCATCCTAAAGGAAGGAAAGTATGATCCTCGAGCTGTTCCGAACTCAGAAGTGGATGGGATGCGCACACTTTCCAAGTTGTTTAAGATGCGCCTGAGTCACATTACAGCGCACCCTACTTCGGCTATCATTAAGGATGTGAAAGTAGCATGGATGCATCATTTGAGGTTATTAGATATGTGGGAAGCCCCACGGATGCGAACGATAATAGTTAGAACATTGAACTCTAGTAAAAATGGAATATTATCGTTAAGGGAAATAGGTGGTTGGCAATTAATGAGGAAATTTCTTGTGATTTTTTACCGTTTATATGATGGGAAGTTCTAAGTAAGGTTCCCTTTACCGTTGGACAACCACGGGCACTATAAAGATGAAAGGATAACTCCGATCAAGGTTCCATATCATCTCTGTAATCCACATGTATTGTTCAGCTGCATGATTCTCTGGACCTTTAGCATTTTGTTCATACCCCATCAACCCACTTCTACTACCTATGAGTCTCCAAATTCGGGATCCCCTTCTTACATTAATATGGCAGCCCCTAACCCCGTGGACGCTTCGATGCTTACCAGTCCAGAGCCTTCGAACATTACGTTGAGGGGGTCTGGGGACGAAGAAATTGATAAGATAATTGCCCTCTGGCTCCCTGCGTGGAGAATTGACTTTGAACCCGGCACGGATTGGCTTCAAAGCTATATGATAGAAGTTAACACCCCTTTCAACCCTGGGATGATTTTAGCGTCCAGCTGGATAGGCTCAGACGCAACCATGGAAGATGTTACGCAACTGCCGCAGATCACTGTAAGAGCTGACACGGTCGATTCGCAGCTAGTCCTGTGAATGAAAGGGCTGACTAACAAGGATACTACATCCCTCTGAGGTATGAAGCGACATAGAGAGCTTGCAAAGGGCCCTCGGAAAAAGCAGTGTGCCCAATGCCAGGAATATGACGCAACGATCATGCTAACTGATGGTGATCTTGAGCAAATTACGGACACACTTACTCTAGCTACAGAGGATAAGTGGGCAGCCATAGAAGCACAACAAAAGGCTACAATCAACGGCATGCATGCTAAGCTTCGTGACCTTTGGAAAAAGACGGATACGCTGCACCCTACCATAATACAGGCATAGGTGCCCATGACATCCAGCAGCACTGGGCTAACTGCAAAAGAAATCCATGCTTATTCATTGCCTAGCACTGTCTTGGTCGGCACCCACCTTCCAGTGGGTATGGGACTACAATTGGACTTGGAAAAGCTGCCCCACAAGGTGTTACAAGGTTTCCACACCACCGTGCTTCAGGAGATCCACCATCGCGACCGAACCGCACAACAACAGATCAATGTGGCCACGCCAATCATCGCACGATAGACCACAGACATCTCCCTTGCTATCTCGCAGAAGGCACAGATCGAAACAGTGGTCCATCAGCTTGGCACAAAGGTCCTAAACTATCTCCCGGATACAGCTCCACTCCGAGCTATAGTAGTGTTGGGGTTCCCATGTTTTGGCCAGATTGGCAAGACCAAAAGATGAGACAACATCAAACCACTTTTAGACCTCAGGATCTAGCCCTCCTGGGTCCAGAGAGGGATCTCTCTATGATATGTCAAAGGTATATGACTTTAAAGCTTAGTGTTAAGGTGTTAGGTTAGTTATAGGCACACAGTTTGTTTGTTTGATTTGTTTTGATTTGGTTGTTGGGAATCTAGAATGAAGGTTCCAATATAAGACAAGGCAAGGCAAAGAAGATTTTAGGAAAATAGAGATAAATTCAGATAGTATTCAAGACCATTGGGAAAATGGAGTCGGGAAAGGGTTTACTTGTTGTTCAATACGCAGGTGTTCAGTTGGGCTAGTCATCTAAAGAATTGGATCCTAAAAAGATAGGTGGAGTGAAACAATCAGGGAAGAAAGTGAAATAATGAGGGTAAACCAATTTCTGTCTATAGATCATGTCAGAGGTCATTTAACTCCAGACCTGCTTGGACATACTCTTAGGCAACTCTCGAAGGAAGGCAAGGAACAAACTGAGGGAACATAGAAAGGTTTAACTAACTAAAAAGGATCCTAGTGAGACAGAGACAGAGTTCTAAACTCCCAGTGTTCCCAATTCATTTAATTAAACTCTAACAAGAACATCTAAGAAGCAGATTAATTAACTCATACATCAGCTAGCAGGCAATAACATCCACTACACTGGTTAAATTAACTGAAACTAATTCTCAGATAACACATTTAGCAGAAAACATTAAGGCAAGGAGAGAAGAAGCATAGGGTGCCTAACAAGGGCAAATCCTATGCCAGATTTTCGATGCAAGCCAGAAGAACTGAAATGGAATGAAATAAAACAAAAAGACAGAAAAAAATCACCGCAACTTTAGATCAGGATCCAAATAAATGTGCTTTTCATATTAAGAGAAACACTAATTAGGTTCAGCATTTGCCAATAGCTTGAAATTCAGTTTGAAAACATACTCCTCAGCCTATCTTACAGCTTTACATAGTGAGCATGCCTCAAGAGAAAAGCTTGCAATTCTCAGATATCTCATCAATGACTTTACAATATTTTCTTCATGAGTTTTATAGCTGAAGAGAAGCAGAGGAGGTAGGTAGAAAACTAAATGCAGCAATTAACACTCAGAAGAGGAAGAGGGCCGAAGCCCATTATGTTTTAAACTCAGAGCATTAATCTCTAGCACTTTGGAGGAAAAATGGTCTTTGTCAGGCTTCATTTACTCCAGGTATGTTTCTGATGCATTCGGGTTTGTTGTACGTTGTAGTACCTTTGGTGAATAAACAAAGTGGTAAATAAATCACAGAATGGTCTGCCATACTTGTGCAACAAATGCTTTGATAGCCCGGGACTATTCTCAGGGTGGAAATTTCTTCGGGAACACGGTATGGACTGAAAACAATATGGGCAACCTGTCCTTTCCTGGGAAAAACATTCTGCTGATGTAGAGAAACCTGCTGTATATTAACTTCTGCATAACCATATCCTTTGGTGGTCTGTGACGTCTTTGACCTGGTAGCTTGCCTCGAAAAACTTGTTTTAAGGCTTAAAGATCTTCATTTTCGTGCCTGGTGTTTGGTCAATTTAGTGTATCCTAAATTGCTGCATTTAATTTGTCAATCCGGGATTTGTAAGCTGATGAAGTGCGACGCACTATATGTGCAAGATAACCTATTTCTTAACTTTTTGTCGTTTTTGGTTTTCTAAGGTGAAATGGAAATTCTAAAATGAAAACAAGTATGGTTATATTTATTCAAGGAAATGATATCCCCTATAATGATTTACCAACTTGAAACTTAAAAAGGAATTTGAAATTTTCAATGACAAAACTTGAAAGGAAATGAAAATGTACTGCTGAAATGAAAAGATGTTGTGTAAGTCTAATAAATCAAAAACAGTAAACTAGTGAGCATGAAACTAAACTATTCTTGCTGCTGTCTAAACAAAAAGAAACTATGCTTAAAGAAATTCAAAATTGCAACAAAGTAAATCTAAATCAGATTACATCAATTTATCTTCTGATCCTTCATCATTAGTCCAGCTATGATTTTCGGAAGTAACCATAACAACTTGAGTAACTAATATCTAACTTGCAGAAAGTAAACTAATATCAAACCATACATTCATAATTCAATCCCTCACCATCAGTCCAGCTGTGGCTTTCGGAGGTAACTGAAGATGTCATGCACAATTTAACATTTCTAACTTGTAGAAAGGAAACTAATACTAAACTACACACTTCATAATACAATCCCTCACCATCAGTCCAGTTGTGGCTTTCAGAGGCAACTGAAGATGTTATGAGCAGTTTAATATATTTAAATTTGTAGAAGGAAAACTAATACTAAACTACACATTTCATAATACAATCCCTCACCATCAGTCCAGCTGTGGCTTTTGGAGGCAACTGAGGATGCTATGAGAAGTTTAATATATCTAATTTTGTAGAAAGGAAACTAATACTAAACTACACATTTCATAATACAATCCCTCACCATCAGTCTAGTTGTGGCTCTCGGAGGCAACTGAAGATGCTATGAGCAGTTTAATATATCTAAATTTAACTACTGAAACAATTAAGCAAAACTGAGTTAAACAAAGCAATACTGAAATGAAACAGAAACTAAGAAAAACACATTAGTAGCAGAACAATGTTAATTCCATGTCATTAGTCGAAAAGCTATGAAAATTCCCGGGCTGCCTATCTATAACCTGAAACAAGAACACTGATCAGTGATTTACAACATAAAACATGAAAGTTTATAAATAGAAATGAAAAAAAATGAAATGTATAAACATGTGAATGGATTATGGCACAATGAGCTTTAAAGAAATGAAATAAGAACTATACACTAATGCACAAAACCTTAGCTGAGCAGGGGCCCTCTACACCAGCCTTGGCAACGATCTTCAAGTAGGAATTAAGTTGGAAAACAGAGTCTTCTTATATTAAAAATGCAATCATAACAGTATGGTAGTATTACGGCTCAAAGGCAGCGTAATTACATTACAGAGCAGACTTAATAAAATTAACAGAGACTAATCGAGACTAACTCTATATCTGTATGCAAACACGTTATATATAACAAAAGAAATATAACTGTCTCCTAAAGTTTATGCTGGTGTAGAACACGTAGACCATTACGTCCACGGATCTAGGATCATGGCCGTGTTGGAAAATAAATCTATGAGAAGTGGATGCTTGAATTATACTATGGAGCCATGTACAGATGTCGACTTGTCCTCCGCAAGCTCAAAAATGGCCATATGAACCTTTACGTGACACGGAACAAAGTCTTGTCATCGTAAGACTCTATGGTTGACTTCCATGTGGACGCCTTTGACCGCGGCTTCTTTAGATGAGTTTTCTCGAACCAATAGGACACGAACCATGTCCACATCATTCCTGACTTGCCCATGTGGCTCTTTTTCCCTGTAGACACCTGTAACATAGAGTTTCACAAAATAGCTGCGGAAAGTTGTAGTAGCTGCGGAAAGTGGCAAGATTCCGCAGCTGAATGAACAAAATCTAAATAAAATAGCAAACACAAAAATATAATTAAAAACCATGTTAGATGCTCTTTTGCAAATGATATTGACAACTTGGGAGGTTCAGGTGAGTGAAAAAGGTATAGAAAAGTGTTTGGAAAAGATGCAGAATTGAGACTCAACATACCCCCACTGTGAAGGTGTTGCATGTCCTCATGCAACCAAAATTTTAATATTCCTTCCTTAGTTCATGTGCCTTGACACTTTAGCCAGCACATCCAATCCTCTCCTCCTCTTCCTTGGTGCTGCTAACATTCTGGGTTTCTTCATTAAGCACCTAAATTTGATATTAACCAGTGCTCTGCTCAACTTCTAGCATTTTCTTTTCAATTTCTTGTTCTTCTTTTGCCATATTCCCAGATGTAGCATAGTATTATCATGGATGATTTTGTCCAATTTGCCTTGCTCCTTCAATGTCTCATTTTCATTTTTGATATGTTTATTCAAAAGCTCTAACTCAAAAATTTCCTGTTTTAGTGATTGGACTAAATCATCCTGTATTGTATGAGGCTGGATAGACGAAGTACTGGGACCCGTAGCTGCCTTTTCCAAATATTCTATATAGTCATATACTTCCTACTGCTTGGGGTCTATTTCAGGTGTCATTTTTATTGGGCTGTCCCCAAAATGCCGTGAAGGAGAATAATCTGGCTGAGGAGGGCTCACATCAATATCTTGCTGAGAATGGGATGGAGTATGTTCAATGTCTGATTGGGAATGAAATGAACCAGGTTCACTAACTGACTGAGATGGACTATGGTCAGTTGGGGACTGTTCAGATGTTTCCTCTCCCAAATCAATGAAATGAGGACCCTTCATTTGCATTTTCCTCAATTTCCCCTTAATTCTGTTGCTTCTTCTCACACGCTGTGGTGCACTATCCTTTTGTTTTTGTTTTCCTTTCTCTGTCTTCTTGGCCATAGAGGATTGTTTTTGAAGATAAACTAGTCTTTCAGATAACACTTGATTATCTTCTTCTTCAGAAGAAGGAGTTTTATGTATAGCCTCAATAGTTTTTCTTTCTTTTGGTATTATTGGCTTCTTACCCTTGATTTCTTTCTTCTTCCTCTTTGACAGTCTTTCTTCCCTATCAGTTCTTTCAATTGCAGTAGTAGGAGTATTTTGGATTTCATCAATTGTTCTTTTTCTCCTACTTCTTCTTGCTGTGCTACCTTCAGGAATTTCCTGAGGTTCCTCAAAGAAATTTCTAACCAGAAATTGTTCCCATGTGTCTTTCTTTTTTTTTAACTCCTTTTCAATCAAAATTTTTATAAGGCCGTGGTGATATAGATGAGGTTCTACATCTCCTAAATGTTTCTGAACAGTCACAGACATTTTCTTCAAGCTATTTAACAGAAAATATGGGAGATTGAGAGCTTGATTATCTAGAAAATTCATCAATAACCTGGTATGGTACATGTACATGGACCCAAAACGGCCTTCACATGTAATGAATTTCTGAACAACTAGCAGCAAAGTAGCCCATTCCTCTTTCAATGCATGCACAGGAATTCCTCTTTTAAAAACAGTTATGTCCATACCTTGGTTTCGTAAGATTTTTCTCCATGCTTCATCACTGATACTTTTATTCTTAAACCAACGCTCACCCTCCTGAAGAAGTTCCGTGGTTGTTGCTATAGATGCTTCATTGACCGCAAACTTAAGGTCTCCAATTTCTGCTTCCAAGCCATTAAACGACCTTGCAAATGCTTTTGTAACTTCTTTGTGATAACCTCTGAACTTCTGGATAAAACGTAGCCATTTTGCTTTCTTCAATATCTTTCTTACTTGCGGATATCCCTCCATGAACTTTGGTCCTTCCGGTTCTACTCTTAGCAATTTACCCATTTTTTTATTTCTACTCTTCAAAGACTTTCCTGCGTGGAGGATTCAAATGGAAATAGAACAGCTGAATGCACAGAAACGAGCTCAATGACTGTGGGAATATATTATAGAATGGGAATGAGCACAATGAACGGAGTGGAGTGAGACTGTGGGTAGATATCCGAGAGTGGAAATGAACACAATGAATGGAATGGAGTGAGATAGAATAGAAAAGGGTTTCGTGAGCATAACAGAGATACGACTGTGCAATTGACAGAGTATAACACATTCGGCAGCGTTTTGAAATTTGGTGGCTGCGAAATAAATGTGAACACGTTTCAATCAACGGTTATGGATTTATGCGGCTGTAAGAGTCCTTGGTCAAATCAAATACGTCTCATTGTCACCGGTGGAATATTGTATCATGAGTGAAAATTGGGGGTTTAATAATGGAACCGTTTGGGAATGAATGCGAGAGGATAATATGGAGATCGTGAAAGGTTACGGAATTGTCAATATAATCATTGCACATAATGGATAGAGCTCATGGTTCAGAACTATATAAAAATGTGTTTTTCAATGCTATTTGAAATAAATTTTATTCATGCCTTTGGAATATTTGCCTTTTCCTTTGGTCTTCAACTAATTGCTCTTCATTGGTGTCTTGAATGCTCCATGTCTTCATTTTTTATCCTCTCACCTGCATTTTATTTCATGATTATGGAAATAACATCTGACTGTACATTCTTTTTGAAAATAGAGTAGTAGCTGCAGAATCTGCTTCTGGCTGCGGAAACTGGAGTCAGCTGCGGAAACATATGTCAGCTGTGGAAACTGACACAACTATTACTTGGATGAATGGAAATGAACAGATGACAAATGACCATATGGAAATGGTCATGAAAAATATTTTTATTAATGAAATGGAATGAAATGGATGAAATGAAGTGGAGTGGAGTGAAATGAAGTGAAATGAAATGGAATGAAGTGGAATGGAATGGAGTGAATGATCACAAAACTTGTGAAATGAAAGAGAGATTTTTTTTTTTGGAAAATATAGAGTGTCAGGTGTTCCTGATTTTTCACCCTATATTTTCTGTATAAGACTGCCAATCAGTGATTGGTTTTCAGGCTTATACAATTTTTTTTTTTTTTTTAAACTGAAAAGAACAAAAGCTAGGCTAGTGGAGAAGAAGAATTCTTCTGTACCAGCCTGATTGCAGAACTTTCTTGAAACATTTTGACAAAATCCTCTTTTGAGAGTGGCTTATGATAAACTTTCAATCTATGGCTATTCACAATAAGAGGAGTTTGAAACTCATCAATGGTCTTGATTCTTACCGCTCCATTGCTAAAGATCTTGTCAATCTCATATGGCCCAAGCCAATGAGTCTCAAATTTTCCTTGAAAATCTTTAAACTTGGAATCAAATAACAATGCCCAATATCCTTCTTGAAACTTCTTCTCTTTGATGTACTTGTCATGCCATTTAGTTCTTTGATATTGAACTAGATCAGTTCTTAGAATTGCTTCTTGTCTGATCTCATCTAGCTCATTCAACTGCTCCATTCTATGCTTTTGGGCTTCTGATAAGTCCATCCCCAACTGAACTGCTATCTTGAAGGTCTTGACTTGGAACTCAATGGGGAGCAAGACTTCTTTCCCATAAACAAGTTCATAGGGAGAATGTCCCGTTGTATTTCTCCATGTAGTTCTGTAGGCCCATAAGGCTTCTGGAAGCCTTTCTGCCCAATCTCTTCTATGTAGATGAACAGTTTTGGTGATGATACTTTCAAGAACTTTGTTTGTGGACTCCACTTGACCATTTGCTTGTGGATGGTAAGGAGTAGATCTTCTGTGCTTGATTTTGTATTCTTCCATCAACTTCTCCACCAAATTGAATGTGAATTGGCTCCCCTGATCTGTCACAATTTCTCTTGGAACACCAAAGCGAGTAAAAATATCCTCATAAAGAAAATGAACAACTGAATTTTCAGTAGCAGATACTAATGCTTGGGCTTCTACCCATTTAGTAACATAATCAGTACAAACCAATATATACTTCTTTTGCTTAGATGGTGGATTAATAGGTCCAATGAAATCTAAAGCCCATTTTTCAAAGGGTTCAATGAGTACCTGTGGTTGTAATGGCATTTCATTTGAAAGGGTAGGTTTCCCTACTCTTTGGCAGCTGTCACACCTTTTGACATATTGTTTTACATCTTTGAAGAGGGAAGGCCAATAATATCCTAAAGAGAGGATTTTATAGGCCGTCCTTTTGTCTGCAAAGTGTCCACCGCATGGTTCATCATGACATGCCTTAAGAATATCAGGCATTTCATCTTCCCTGACACATCTTATGATCACAAGATCTGGCCTTGTTTTATACAATTCGTTAGAAATCCATGAATATTTTGAACTCTCCTGAATAATTTTTTGTTTTTCACTTGGAAAGAAATGTGAAGGTAGTTTCCCTGTAACCAAATAGTTAGCAATATCTGCATACCAAGGTGTCTTAATAGTTACTGCAAATAAGTATTCATCAGGAAACTTATCCTCTACAGGAGAATCTTCTTTAGTATTCTGAATCCTAGACAAGAAATCAACTACTGTATTTTGTTTTCCTGGTCTATCCAACACAGTAATATTGAATTCTTGCAAAAGTAAAAGCCATCTTGTCACTCTGCCATTAGTAACAGTTTTGTTCATCAAATATCTAATTGCAGAATGGTCAGTATGAATAAAAGTTTCATAGCCTGTTATGTAATGTCTAAACTTATTAATTGCATGAACAACAGCTAAAAACTCTTTTTCAGTCACAGTATAGTTCAACTCTGTGGGAGTCAAATTTTTACCGGTGTAATAAATGGCATAAGGAACTAAATCTTTTTGACCCAACACAGCTCCAAGAGTTGTATCTGAAGCATCCGTATAAATATGAAAAGGAAGTTTCCAATTTGGTCCCCTCAAGATAGGTGCTTCAGATATTCTTGTTTTCAAAGTTTCAAAAGTTGATTGACAATCAGGATCCCATTTAAATTCACAGTCTTTTGTAAGCAATTTGAAGAGTGGAGATGCTATTTTAGTGAAGTTTTCTATAAATCTTCTATAGTAACCAGTAAATCCTAGAAAACTTCTAACATCTCTTTGACAATTTGTAATAGGCAACTTGGAAATGACTTCAACTTTTGATCTATCAACCTTAATCCCATCTCCTGAAATATGATGTCCTAAAACAATCCCTTTAGTAAACATCATAAAGAATTTTTCATGGCTTAATGAAAGGTTTGTTTCTTTACATCTTATAAGAACTTTTTCCAAATTTTCTAATGCCTCTTCAAATGAATTACCATAAACTGTAAAATCATCCATATAAACCTCTACACAATCATGGATTAGATCAGAAAAAATTCCTAGTACTGCTCTTTGGAATGTTGCAGGTGCATTACATAACCCAAAAGGAAGCACTCGGTAGGCAAAATTTCCCCATGGAAAAGTAAATGTGGTCTTATCTTGATCTTCAGGTGCTACCTGAATTTGATTATAGCCACTAAAACCATCCAAAAATGAAAACTACTTTTTACCTGCTAATGTATCTAAAACCTGATCAATAAAAGGCAAAGGAAAGTGATCCTTTAAAGTTGCTTTGTTCAATTCCCTGTAATCAAGGCATACCCTCCATTTACCATTCTTTTTAGGTACTATAACCAAAGGAGAAACCCATCGGCTATCTGAAATTGGATAAATGAAGTTTACATTGAGTAGTTTTTGGAGCTCTTCTTTCACTATCTCCTAAGATTTGGATTCATCCTTCTTTGAGGTTGTCTGATTGGTCTAATGTTTTCCTCAATATAGATGTGATGGATGCAAGTCTTAGGATCAATACCCTTCATGTCAATATACTCCCATGCAAATGCAGTAGAATGTTTTTGCAAGATTTTGGTTAGTTCTTCTTGTTGTGATTTTTCCATATGTTTGTTGATATTCAATGTTTTTCCTGGAAAAATCTCAATGGTAGAACTACCAAACTCTTCCATAGAGTAAAGAGACATTTGTCTTGATGATAAATATTCTATGTCAGATTCCAACTGAAATTGTGTGGGGTCATATTCTGAAGATATCTCCAAATTTTCTAATGTGTTCAGAATTTGACTATCCTCACTGATTTCAGAAATGGTAAAGACAGGTTGTATAGTGTCCTCATCATCAACCCATTCATTGTCTCCTACTTCTGTGATTGCTTTTGCTGGAGAATACAAATTGAATTTCTTTGTCAAATTACCATTAGAAATGTACATATCCCCAGATCTACAACTAATGAAAGCATCAGCTGTGGCTAGCCAAGGTCTTCCTAAGATAAGTGGGTGCCCTCCTAGATTACTCTTGGGAGTCAAAATCATAAAATCTACTGGATATTCCCAAGAATCTAAGGAGACTGAAATATCTTCTAATACACCATCTAGTTTAATAATCGATCGATCTGCAAGTTGCAGTAAAGTAGGTGTAAAAAGAAGGTTAGGAAGTTTTAGCTGGTCCATAGTCTGTCTACTCATAATGTTAATAGCAGCCCCTAAGTCAATCAATGTGTTTGGAATTTTTATCCCATTTATATGTGTCTTGACAATTGGACTTCCTAGATCTACATACTTCTGCATGGTAATTTTTCCCATCATAATATCTGCAATCTTTCCTACCAGGTGGATTCTTCTTGTGTCTTTTAGTTTCCTTCCCGGTCTTTTGAAACTCAACTCCTTTATGGTTTTTGCTAGAATAGGAATCTCTCGAATGGCTTGTAGAAAGGGAATCTTGATACAAACATTCTTCAATTCATCTAGAAAGTCATATTTAGGCAACAAGATTTGTTTTTCCACCCCCTTATCAATTTGTAGTCTTTCAGGAAAAGGAGGTGTAGATGAAGATGCAGGTTGCTCAACTATAGGAGTTGTGGGTGTTAACTTTTCTTTTTCTTTTTGAATATTTGAATTTTGAAGAGATTCTTCATCAGAACCCTTATTGACTTGAAGAGAATCCTCCTCAGAGGTATCTTGCTCTTGGATATCTATAGAAGGTTTTTCTAAAACTCTACCAGATCTGAGTTGTACATCGTTGAGAGGAACAATCATATAGGTAGGAAATTGTTGTCCTTCTACCATGTAAGTATTCTGAGGATTTTTGTTATTAGGATTTGGCAATGGCTAAGCTAGAAGTTGATTTGTCTTTTGTTGGTATGGGAGCATGAGTTGAGGATTTGGATTTTGTTGAGAAGGTTGTTGTTGTGGAAATGGCAATGAAAGTTGTGGATTTGGGTTTGGAAGTTGTGGAGCTTATTGATTTTGAAAAGATGGAGGATATTGATAAAATTGAGCAAATATCCCATAAGGATTTTGCATCCCTTGTACCCATGGCTGATATGGATTCTGATGTTGGGGCCAAGGTTGTTGCCAAGGATTCCAATTTGGTGGGGTTTGAAGATTCATAGGGTTGTTAAAACCTTGAGTTTGTTGTCCCTGCCAAGGTCTTCTTGCAACAAAACAGAGAGATTCTACTGAATTTGGGTCTTCTTGAAAAACAACTTTGAGTCCAGGAATTGAAGGACAATCCTTGATCTCATGATTCTCTGAGCAAATCATACATGTTTCTACAACTTTTCCATCCAAGGGACATTCCCTTAAAGCATGTTTCTTCCTACATTTCGGACAAAAGATGGCTAAAGCATATGTTTCTGCTTTCTGCTTGTTTTGGATTTTAAGGGTGTCTAGTTGTTCACTAAGGCTCCCTAAGATATCAGTTTTGAACTCATCAAGCATGTTACCAATCTCTGCCCTACTTACTGATCCAGTTGCAGATTTATTAGCCCTAATAAGAGAAGGATCCCTAGGCCCTTTTCCTGTTTTAGATTTTCCTCTTGAGAGATGGACACATAGTTCTGTTATGTCATGAAGTGGAAGTTGAGAAATGTCTCCTTTCCCCATCATGTTTAAAATATCTATCCATTCATCTCTAATGGCTTTTAATATGAGGGCTTTCAAGTTTTCATCATCTAAGTTGCTCATCTTTGCTCTTTTCAAGTTGTATTGAAATCTTTCAAGTAAGTCTTCCAAATTTTCATCTTCTTTTTGCATCATCTTGAATACCTCATCCTTGTGATTGGTGGGCATACAATAGTCCAAGTATCTATCCAAAATGTTTGTTTCATATCATTCCAAGTCCTAATAGATTGAGTGGCTAATCCCATGAACCATTTCAAAGCAGATCCTTTCAAAGTTGAAGGAAACAGTTTGAGTTTTTGAGAATCTTCCATATAGTCATAGGTTCAGCACACAACTTCAAACTCAAACAGAAATGTTTCAGGGTCCTCACTTCGCAATCCATAAAATTTAGGGAGGACAGATGGTGAGATATTTTTCATTGTTGCATGAGTTTCTTCATCAACTATAGGGAATCCAAACAAGTTGTCTCCTTCCCTATTTCTACCATTATTTCCTTCACCATTGTTGTCTCCATTGTTTCCTCCTCTTCTACCTCTACCTCTACCTCCATCTATTACTTCCTCCACCATGATAGTTTCTTTAGAGTCCTTAAAGTCCTCTAGTTTTTCTACCAAGGGAGAATGAGAGAAAGTCTCTTTGTTTTCTAAATGGGATTGAGTAGGTGGTATAGGAGAATCCTCTAATTCAGTTGTTCCTTGACTTCCAAAAATATTAAGGCTAGGGGTAGATGGTGGTGAATCTGGTCTATGCCTTGAAGAAGATGGAGTTGTGAAAATCGAACTCTTGGCTTTAGCTATAAACCTTCCCCTAGAATCTCTTGCTCTATGCATGTCATTTTTTTTTATTTTTTTTATTTTTTTTTTTAAAGTTGGGCTAATAATCCTCTTTCTGATCTTCCAGGTCACACTAGGTGCAATAAGAGAGCATACTTAAGAAATTACTAAACCAATAACTCTCTTTTCTGATCCTCCAGATCACACTAGGTGCAAGAGGAGAGCATACTTCAAGAAGTTATCAAGTTTTCCCTTCTTTTATGATTTTGTGTTTTTTTTTTTAAGAAATTGGCTACCTATTTACACTTCCCCGGCAACGGCGCCAAAATGTTTGGTCAATTTAGTGTATCCTAAATTGCTGCATTTAATTTGTCAATCCGGGATTTGTAAGCTGATGAAGTGCGGCGCACTATATGTGCAAGACAACCTATTTCTTAATCTTTTTGTCGTTTTTGGTTTTCTAAGGTGAAATGGGAATTCTAAAATGAAAACAAGTATGGTTATATTTGTTCAAGGAAATGATATCCCCTATAATGATTTACCAACTTGAAACTTAAAAAGGAATTTGAAATTTTCAATGACAAAACTTGAAAGGAAATCAAAATGTACTGCTGAAATGAAAAGATGTTGTAAGTCTAATAAATAAAAAACAGTGAACTAGTGAGCATGAAACTAAACTATTCTTGATGCTGTCTAAACAAAAAGAAACTATGCTTAAAGAAATTCAAAATTGCAACAAAGTAAATCTAAATCAAATTACACCAATTTATCTTCTGATCCTTCATCATTAGTCCAGCTATGATTTTCGGAAGTAACCATAAACAACTTGAGTAACTGATATCTAACTTGCAGAAATTAAACTAATATCAAACCATACATTCATAATTCAATCCCTCACCATCAGTCCAGCTGTGGCTTTCAGAGGTAACTGAAGATGTCATGCACAATTTAACATTTCTAACTTGCAGAAAGGAAATTAATACTAAACTACACATTTCATAATACAATCCCTCACCATCAGTCCAGCTGTGGCTTTCGGAGGCAACTGAAGACGTTATGAGCAGTTTAATATATTTAAATTTGCAGAAGGAAAACTAATACTAAACTACACATTTCATAATACAATCCCTCACCATCAGTCCAGCTGTGGCTTTCGGAGGCAACCGAAGATGCTATGAGCAGTTTAATATATCTAATTTTGCAGAAAGGAAACTAATACTAAACTACACATTTCATAATACAATCCCTCACCATCAGTCCAGCTGTGGCTTTCGGAGGCAACTGAAGATGCTATGAGTAGTTTAATATATCTAAATTTAACTACTGAAACAATTAAGCAAAACTGAGTTAAACAAAGCAATACTGAAATGAAACAGAAACTAAGAAAAACACATTAGCAGCAGAACAATGTTAATTCCATGTCATTAGTCAAAAAGCTATGAAAATCCCTGGGCTTCCTATCTATAACTTGAAACAAGAACACTGATCAGTGATTAACAACATAAAACATGAAAGACAGAAGTGAAATGGAAAGCAGGAAAGTTTATAAACAGAAATGAAAAAGATGAAATGTATAAACATGTGAATGGATTATGGCACAATGATCTTTAAAGAAATGAAATAATAACTATACACTAATGCACAAAACCTTAGCTGAGCAGGGGCCCTCTACACCAGCCTTGGCAACGATCTTCAAGTACGAATTAAGTTGGAAAACAGAGTCTTCTTATATTAAAAATGCAGTCATAACAGTATGGTAGTATTACGGCTCAAAGGCAGCGTAATTAAATTACAGAGAAGACTTAATAAAATTAACAGAGACTAATCAGGACTAACTCTATATGCGTATGCAAACGCGTTATATATAACAAAAGAAATATAACTGTCTCCTAAAGTTTATGCTGGTGTAGAACACGTAGACCATTACGTCCACGGATCTAGGATCATGGCCGTGTTGGAAAATAAATCCATGAGAAGTGGATGCTTGAATTCGACTATGGAGCCATGTACAGATGTCGACTTGTCCTCCGCAAGCTCAGAAACGGCCATATGAACCTTTACGTGACACTGAACAGAGTCCTGTCACCGTAAGACTCTATGGTTGACTTCCATGTGGACGCCTTTGACCATGGCTTCTTTAGATGAGTTTGCTCGAACCAATAGGACACGAACCATGTCCACATCATTCCTGACTTGCCCATGTGGCTCGTTTTCCCTGTAGACACCTGTAACATAGAGTTTCACAAAATAGCTGCGGAAAGTTGTAGTAGCTGCGGAAAGTGGCAAGATTCCGTAGCTGAATGAACAAAATCTAAATCAAATAGCAAACACAAAAATATAATTAAAAACCATGTTAGATTCTCTTTTGCAAATGATATTGACAACTTGGGAGGTTCAGGTGAGTGAAAAAGGTATAGAAAAGTGTATGGAAAAGATGCAGAATTGAGACTCAACACCTGGAACTCTCTTCCACTTCATTTATACCATTGTCAGTGAAAAATCTTGCCACTGTATCAACACTGTGCAAACATGGCGGCGTTTCAACTCATATACCCGGTGAAAAACCCAGCAATCATAAGAAAAACATGCATCAAGGAAAGAGATCCACCATGCCATGGATGGTGGCTTTTGGTCAAAACAGTGGTGAAAATGCATTGAAATGATATAACAGTGAGAAAATAGGGTTTGATGGAGAAAAGAGCACAGACCGTTAGATCGTGGTCCAGGGACAAAGATCGATGACGGAGATCGAGCAGTGGAATGATATATGAAATTGGGCAGAAAAACTATGAAATATAAGACTTTAGTGTAAAGTCTTAAACTTTTGACTTCGAACAAAATAAAAAGGAATGTGAGGGAAATGTAATGAAATGCGTGGAAGTAGACGTACGAGGTGGGACCCAGTCGGAGGTGGAGGGCGATTCATTTTGAACCGTTAGATCTTAAACCCGACGGGCAATCAAGATTTAGTCAGAGAATCGCAATTGCAATGGACGAGAGGGACGCACACTTTATAATTTCTGATTGCGATCAAGGAAGGGGAAGCGATGACTATCGGATTTACATGGAGATCGACGATGGAGATATTGATCGGGAGATCACAATCGAAGGGGATGCAAAGGATGACACAAAAAAACTTTCGATTGCGATTGGCGGAGACGAGCGATAGCCGTTGGATCAACAAAGGGATCAATGGTGGGGATCTGTTCGGAGGGCAGAAGGGGAAGAGTGATGGGAGCGAAGCGAGAAGATCTGGGCCGTTGAAAAAAAAAATGGATGAAGGACTGAGATTGAGTCGGGAAATTGCAATCGGAGGGGGACTTGGGTGACACATATTAAAACTTCCGATTGCGATCAGGCAGAGAGTGCGACAGCCGTTGGATGAACGGGGGGAATGGACGGCGAGGATTTATTTGGAGCAATCGCAATCGGAGGGAAACAAGGGTGGCACATCATGAATGTTCCGATAGTGATTGGGCAGAGACAGCGATGACCTTTGGATCATGGGTAAAATGGACGGTCGGGATCGGATTGGGATATGGCATGATCGGGGGTCGGAAGATGGAACCTGCGATTAATCGGAGGGGAAAACGATCGGAAGGGAATTTCGATCAATCGCATAGCAAAAATTTGCGATGGAATGATTGAGGGACACAACATAAGTCTTGCGATTGATAGAATTTGTGATATTGCGCGGGTCGTCCGATCTATGTGGCGGATCAACGGTGGAAAAAAAGTCGCGGGACTTGTTAATAAAACAATCTTATCGGAACTTTTTAATGTAGCAAAGAAATTCTCCCCTCTGACGACCTCTGATTGCGATTAGCACTCAAGACTTAAGCACTTGGTCTTAGCGCAAGGGCATGTGTGGGGAAGTGGTTGAAAGGGGCTGGTGGGAAAAGGGGCTAAGCCCTATTATAATGTTTAAAAGTGGGTTTTAGCCCATTTTCAATGAATTTTAATGGTTAGGGAGGGTAACGATAGGAGGACAAAGGGGAGATTTGAGGAAACAAAGGGCAAGGGTGGGATTTCATGGGGATTTTGGGAATATTTAGGAGAGTAAGGGGGAATTTAGGGGAAACAAAGGAGACTTTGGAAAAAGAGGAAAAAAGGATAAAATGAAGCATTCTGCAGAGGCACAAGGGGCAGATAATGGCCTTTTTGGAGCATCATTCTTCATCAGTTAGGCTCATTGACATCAGTACAGTAGGGGTGAAACAGTCAAAGGCAGGGAACATAGGAAGGCTTCAAGGATGATGTGTTTTCAAGAGAAATGCATTCCTTGGAGGCAATAAGACAATCTAGCCCCTTGCTTTCTTGTCAAGGAATTCATAAGGGGCTAACAGACAGTTTCAGTGGAGACCAGTGAAGAGGTAGGTTAAAGAGTAGGTTGACTATCAGTCGTGACTATAGTGTTGCATGAATTACAACACACAGTGGTTGAAGATGCCAATGAGGATTGCATGAGGAAGGCTGGACCAATTCGAGTTCATTCAGAGCCATTCTTCAACAG
Source organism: Pinus albicaulis (assembly GCA_034641835.2). Classification (NCBI taxonomy): domain Eukaryota; kingdom Viridiplantae; phylum Streptophyta; class Pinopsida; order Pinales; family Pinaceae; genus Pinus; species Pinus albicaulis. Next base: position 1,180,015,661 of record CM076577.1, on the reverse strand, counting down.
TGATTGTGCAGTAGAGGCAGGCTAGCAGGTGGCAGAGATCGGTGCATGGGATTTGCTAGATCGGACCTGATTAGTGTGTAGCAATTGGAGATTGTACTGAGAGCTTGTGAGGAGCTTTGTATTATTATTGTTACATTATATCTATGACATATAATATACAGATAGTTGGGGGTTTTCATCTTTAAGCTTTCCCATAAATTACTGTGTTCATATGTGTGAATTTTTATGGTTTTAATGTGTGCATGAAATTGATTTTATTTTCGCAAGTAATGATCAATAGCAGAAGATTCTGTATTGTGCATGAAGTCAAATAGTGTGTGATCAGGAGAATCTCGGATGTATAACATATCAGTTATATAATTTCTACAAAAGGGGCCTATGAGCTAGTTGACTATGATGGTGTCCCTTTAGGAAAACCTAGAAATGGGCTTTCCCTGAATAAGTAATATGCTTAATTCATTGCACAAAATACCTTGTAAATTTTTGTATCATATTTTTTTATGTGGAAATTTTACATCTTTTTATGATCTCCTTCTACTTCCTCTACTTATCTTGTGTTACACTTATTTGTAGATGTCAACGCTCACTCAAACTTACATTAGATATACTTATGGAGCTAGTTGTAGTACTCAGATTTTTTTCTTCCGCAGATTGCGCTATTTATTCACCCATTGATGAGTTATTCAGCCTCCATGGAATATGCATTGGTCGAACAACGATAATATTGCAAAATATAGTTCAGTTATTGAGCTATTATCTGATGGAATTTCATTTGGTATTCGTCATTTAAGAATTAGGTTGGATTCTCAACTCATAGTAATACATTTAAATCATGTTTATTAAGTAAGAAGTTCCACAATGTTAAGGATGTCTTTGTAGGTTAGTCTCTTAGAAAGAGAATTTCATTACATTGAGTACCGACATATTCCAAGACATTTAAAAAAATTAACTAATGCATTATATAATTATGTATTAAATCGACATTTGCAACATTTTTAAAAGAAAAACAATAGTCATTCATACATTGTACAAAATAAGCTGAGCAAATAGAATTACCTTTCATTACTCATAATGTTTGTAAAAAGTTTGGGTTTACAAAAAAGTCATCCAAGACATATGAGTCCTTGTGGAATTTATTATCTCAACATGTCGATAGATCAGAAAATAAAATCTAGTCTTTTGAATAGAAGTTAAGTGTGATGATCATGATAGAAAACTATAGCACAAGCCACTCATCATAACAGATGAATAATCGTTCCAGACACTCCCACTATGTGCCTCTAGTAATGGAGAGGTAAATCATCAATACCGATATCCGAGAAATCTAGTGTCAAAATCTCTAAGTTATTCTCCATATCAGTCAAAACCTCTACTACCTCATGGTTCTGTGTTATAGGAGTTCTTGGTTGCTCTTCACATCTATCAAATCGACACATCGTTGTCGGTCTGACTAGGCCCACATCTACAATATTATTTTATATGATTAATTTTGGATGTAAAAAATTAAAAAATATATATATAATATACAAAAAACCAAAACGAAATATTTTTACCTATGGAACCCCATTTCATTCCTACAAGGAGTGGGATATCTGGATCTCCGGTGTAGTCCATACTTGCATATGGGTAATCCTCAATCATAAAAATTTGGCGATCCAGTCATCTGAAACATGTAGGAGTATATATAACAATCGGACCATCACCACCTCCATGGCGAGAAATCAATGTAACCCACTGTAACATGGGATGATCTCGTAGTCCTCCTATCTCCATGGATACCTATGGACAAAGAAGAGGAATTATCTCCAGAGAAAATGAAATAATTATGGCTCCATATCCAATGTTTTTCAGCTTTCCATTTTTTTCTCTAGTGAGTTTCCCTTTGATGTTAACAATAACTCCTTCACACTAGTTGAATACAGTAGGCTGCAAGAACTCTAGTGAATTCTGCATTTGGGCTTTGGTAACCAAGTGGAGCGCAACACTTCCACATAGTCGAGCAACAGTAAATGTGATGGTCATCAACGGAAGTCTCTCAATGGTTTTAATATCAATTCTTCCATTACTAAGTTTGTACTTGGGAACACAATGTTGGGCTAGAACAGACTCTATTGTTCCACCACCTAGTATGCTCCCAAACAATAAAATATCGGTCCCGCGACATGAGAGCCCAGTCAGGAAATAAATATCATTGGCATCTACGGTGAGCCTCTAATCTCCAATCAGAAAACATTGTTCTTGGACATTCCAAGATCTCACTAACCATTTCAATAAATCCACTTGAGCTTTCATTCCTAGAATAATGAAAATTTTGAGAAAGCCACAATTTATCAAAGCATGTAATGTTGCAAGGCCATTCAAAGCCTCTACATATTGAGCTTCATGTTCTCTCTCTCTCTCCTTTCCATTTTTGGACTTCAAAAATCCTGAAAACAATAATGGAAATTGATTAGAAAAATAATGTGAGACATTTTGCAAAAAATGAGTGTGTTTATTATTTCTTGAAAACCCTTGGCTCCTTGCGTGGTCCCATGTTATAAATAGAGTGAATTTTCGCAGTTATCTTTCAGAGGAACTATACAAATCATGTTTTCAGTAGTGCGAAAAGGGTTTAGATGCGCAGTCTCGATGAAGAAATACTGCACACGCTAAGGGTGGAAATTTAAATGATAAAAACCCTTTAAAAACACTAAAACATTGGTGAAATGAAAGATAAAAGCTACTAAAATGAAGAAAATGGAATGATCTCTTATGTGGAGAAAATTGTTCCTGAAATAGTCTAATAGTTTGATCACAATCTGCTTCTAAAGTTTAGGGTGAAAATGCACTCTCAAAAGCTCCCAATGGTAAAAAACAAAAAAGGTAAAGAAAATTTTACATTTTGAACTTTTATAAACAAAAATGGCCCATTTAAATAATATTTTTTGCCTTTAGCTTCTAAAAATTCAATTTTTTTTACTATGTCTTGAGCAATTATGATGATTTTTGAGTTTAAGTGTGTAGTTTACATGTTTAATTACTAAAATAGATCATTTTGGTAATGAGTGAAATTTTATCACTTTTTCGGGCTCTTAAAAATTACGAAAAAGTGAAACACTAGAGTTACCTTTAAGCAATTTTTTGACTCTCGAAAAGTGAAAAGATTGTCGAGTATGCTTGTTTGTTTTGAACTTGTTAAAGAAAATGAAAAACATCTTCTTGATATAATTTTAAATCATGTGGAATATTTACGAAAAATGTATACTTTGACTAATCATGGTCAAAATAGTTATTTCTTGCATTATTTTACCTTTTTCCGAGCTTAAGAGACTAAATTTACGAAAAATAACATTTCAAAGTTTACTTATGTTTTTCTCTTGGCTCCTTAAAAATGAAAAACATTGAGCTTTACCTTCTCTAGGCTCGTTAAAATTTCACTTAGAAAGAGATATGGGAGTGTTATTTTTGTGTCTTTTCAAACTATATAAATATGAAAACAACATCGAGTTACCCCTTCACTGGACTCGTAAAAATAAAACAATGTAGGACTCGTCAGCCATGACGAGACTGAACCACTCCTTCCTAGGGTTCATTAGAAATACTATGAAGGAATAATCTGAAGGATGAGCCTACATGAAAATCATATGTTATCCTCCTCAAGCTTGCATAAAAATAAAGAGGTACTTTCCAATGATGGCTGGGGGGAATTGGAAAGAAATTTTTTTTTATATATTACAGAAGATAGTATATCACTCTTGAACATGACACTATGTCACCTTTATATCTGGGCTGGGAAATCCATTTGTCTCTCAATTAATCATACCTTATTAAAAGTCTTCGGTTTGGTTTTGGGTCTTATTTTTGAGACAAATGCTACCAAGTTGAAATGTAGTGTCACTGATATGTTCAACAGAAGTTCAACCTCAGTCAAGATTACCTTGAAATTCATAGCCTTAAATCTCGTCAGCCATCCCTGAATTAGCCTTGAATTACTTTAAAAAAATTCTTCAAAACTTGAAATCAGTTTCGTGTTGTAGGCCCTCCTACGACTATTATGAAACCAACTCCAAAAATAGAATAAAAGAGAGATCAATGCCTTAGAAATAGGCCACTTCGAGGGGGAAACCTCCAATACATTACATAAATGAACAATTATTGGATGATACAAATGAAAAAACCTCCTTTCTATATATAGGAGTCCATGGGGCCACAATGTAATCCTAGCTAACCCAACAATAATAATGTAAGGACAAAATAATAACAGTATGAGGGTTACAGGGGTACAACAATAACAATAAGGGGGTTACACTAACAGCAATAAGGAACTATACTAGTAATATAGGGACCTAACATGCTCCTCTCCTTCAAAAAAGTGTTTTCCTCAACGCTTGAGTAGGTTTGGGTGCTTCTGTATAAATTTCTCATCCTCCTATGTTGAATATTCAGTTGGTAAGTTCTTCCATTTGGTGAGATACTCTGAAATTGATCAATTTCGTAGCTATCAAGTTCTTGTTTTCGTGACTGCTTTAGGTTCCAATATGGTTTTTCCTTCCTCATCGAGTTCTGGAAATATTTTTTGAACTGGAATTTTGTCCCCTATAACCTTCTTTAAGTATGAAACATGGAAAACTAGATGCACTCGCAAAGAAGCAGGAAGCTCCAATTTGTATGCCATAGGACCAATCTTTTGCAACACCTTGTAAGGACCATAGTACTTTGGCAATAATTTATTATCCTTCTTAGCTTGCTGAGGGACATTTTTTTGTATGGTTGTAGCCGTAAAAACACCCAGTCTCCTACATCAAAACTTCTATCACTGCAATGTTGATCTGCCTATTGTTTCATTCGATTTTGTTCCAAATTTAGGTTATCCTTTAAGAGTTGGAGAACTTATTTTTGATGCTAGATGTGATATTCCACTGATTTAACCCTATAATTTTCCCTTAAAGAAGATGTGATGGACAGTGTAAAGTTCCCAAATAAGGAACAGCTACACTATTGGGAATAATCTGAGTTATTACCAATGTGAAGCTTCACCAAACCCCGAGCATAGAAATGAATATCAGCTCATTTTATGTCAAATAGCATCACACCAGCAAATGAAAGAACATCAGCAAGAGATAGGTCTATATTCTCCTTCTTGGGTGGGGAAATGTAGCAATACATGGCATAAAACTGTTGTCCTCGGAAAATAATGCTATGCAAGTGAGAAATGGGACTTGGATCCCTTAGAAGACATGATATATATTTCACATTCAGAATTAGAGGTGAAATAAATAACTCTAGCTTATATAAACAGATCTCCCAAGTCTATACAGCTAAAATAAGCCCAAAACCCCATAGTCTAGATAATGTCGGAGGTACTGAAGCAAGGACTGCATTATTATAATAAGGGTTTCTACAGAAAATGAAGAAATAACTCTGATATAAGAATTATATTAATCAAACAATGGAGAAATGGAGGCTTAACCTCTTATACAGCAAAACAAGACACCCAGCAAGGTTTCCGACAAAATGCAAGAATAACAAGCAGCACTGCAGAAATAACGCAGTTACTGCATATTTTTATTAACATGGCTGAATATGACATGAAATAGCTAAAAAAAATAGAATTATGGCCAAAGGCCTCTCTAACAAACTCCCGAAGGTGAATGAGTACCTTCTCCTCAAAGACTAGCACAAAATCAAAGGATGCAACACTGCTGCTGCTACCTCTGCATCAAGGACGCAGTTTTCTGAAGAAGACTACATTGTGGCTAAGTATGAATGAATGGCCCCAATCCAAACTCTGAAATGAAGCTCAAATCACTCTCCTTTGATCCCTTAAGCAAGATGATCTCAAGAGAGGATGGAATTCCCGCACAGGAATTTATTGCACTAAGCAGTGCAGCAACTCTGGCTAAACAACTCAAGTATGCAATTGGTCTCTAGACCACAATAGTTGAATACATTAATTCCTTCCCTTTGATGCTATTCCTTCCTTTTATCTTTGGTGAGCCTCCTCACCCCAGACCCCACACAAGGTTGAGGTGACTTTTTCATGAAGCTTCCTGTTTCAAAACTGCGCTGCCCTAGCTAGCTTCCCTCCTTTTGTGGCTGCGTTGTTGACTTGGTCAACTAATACTAATCCACCTCCAATGCCTCTTTTCACACTAAGGATCTTCAATTTAGTTTACATATGTGTGTCTTAGGCTGATCCTTATTCACATTGAGCTAGTTTACTTAGGTGATCTCTTCCTCCTCCAGAATGCATGTTGACTTAATCAAACTTGACTATGTCCTCATCTATTTTTCCCTTGTTCACACTTGTAAGTGTAAATTTCAGCTCCTAAAGTGATCCCCTTCCTTATTAAGGTGAAAATTATTCATATTTTGATTTTTCATGGGCTCCCTTACCCATTTATTCCTCTCCTAGGTGAAAGTAGCAAAATATAATGTTCCAAATTGCTTGTTGCAAATTTGGGAACATTACAGTCCTCCCCTCCCAAATGTTGCTTGTCCTCAAGAAACTGCAAGGATAATACTAAAGAGCATCCTCTTCTTCCCTGTAGAAAAATCATAAGATAAAATCTCCCAAGGATTAAGGTGTTGTATCATCAATATATCTCCAAGTTGCTCCTCCCAAGTGTGCAGGCCATCTATTGGGGGAACATCCCAAACAGCTAACATGATGTGATAATGAAGCATCCATGGGGAAACAATGGGATGTTTGAAGGTCATTTTGAAGCATGAGGACTAATATAGATTGGGATTCATCATCCCCATTTGAATCTCTCTTCCCCAAGCTATCAACCAAATAAGATGAGTCACCCTCCATTATGGCAACTCATGAAGGATCTCTTCCACCTTGAGCTTCTGCAAAGAAGGTGGGCTGCATAGCTGACTGTGTGGAGTCAAAAGGTACATCTCTTGTTGCTTCTCTCTCCACTTATGATATATATGGGGCTGCTACTGATATATGGCTGAAATATAACGGTCTTCAAGAAAGACCCAAGCCACCCTATCAAATCCAACACCCATGAGGTGTCTCCTCAAAGAACTCAAACCTCCCAAATGAGTCCTCTCACTTGAAGGCAAGATGTATAGCATGGAAATCAAGGTCTACCCATTGTTCTTCCTGAAATATGCAGCTTTTATAATGTGAATAATCATCTTTTCATTGGGACTCCTTACCTCTTGTGCTACTCCTCCAATGGTGCTTCCTACAATCAATGTTTCAGTAGCATAATATGGAAGCATAAACATATGAAAACAAGAAGGTAGAACATAGTCCCAAACATGGAACCAATGTAGGGCATCCTTTTCCTACCTCAATATATAGTGCAACAAGTGTCTTTTTAGCCACTTTTTTGCTGCCACATTCATTTTACAAAAGGGAATCATGAAAGCATAATTTGGTGCCAATGATGCACACCGAAAACCACGTGGCGTTCCCCCACAATCCATAAATAGAATGGCCATCATAAACACTGCAAGTGACCTCAAGTACATAGAAATATAATATGCAAGAAGAAAATACCCTTCTTGGAATGATATGCTTCTCATATAAATAAGGAAGTGTAAAATAAAAAACAAAATTTTACCTCCTCCATCATGTACTTCGGTCATTGAGCTAAAATGTCTCAAGTGCAAATTCTCCCTTGCTGCAGGTGAGCAGGGAAGTGGTTCTGCCGACCTTTTCTTCATCTTCTGGGCTGTGCATATTTCTATATTCTGATATACATTCAATTGAAATCCCTCCCGAGTGAACTCCTCCATTGAGGGATGGTATGCATAAAAATGCATGGAAGGAAAGTCCACAAATGTTGCATGTAGATCTTTCTCCTTGTGCTTGTGAATCCAAGCCAAGAAGGTCAAAACATAGTAAGGGATACTCCCATCCATCACTTCCTCATTCCCATATTCTACATGCTTCCAAGGTGCATTACTTGTGAAGTGGTCTTGAGGACACTTCAGCAAGCAATCCAAGCTCCTAAGTGACAGCGCTGCTAGCCTTTGGAGTAGGGATGTTGTCATCTCAAAGCTCAATTCACTGACATAAATTGTGTCAAAGACTCTCCCCAAAATGCTGTTGTACATGTAGAGATCCTCCCAAGATGGAGGTGTTGCTCTTTACACTATGCTAGTGCCATCCCTCACTCCTGCAACATCATGCCAAGTGTGAGAGAAATTCAGCCCTTGCTCTCTCCCAATCCTCCAAAGCAACAAATGAATTTGCTGCCTCACCATACCTCCATCATACAACATATGTGCTAAAAAAATAATGATCACATCACCATCATGCATCCACACTCCTTGCTGCCCCATGATGAAAGTATCCCACCAATCTTCCTTCCTCTTCTCACCCATGGGAAAGGGCATGTCATAGGGTGACCAAACTCTCTCAAGAGTAGCCAACGTAGCATTGCGTCTTGCTTCCCGGTGTCATAGACTTGAAAGAGGCTTACCAATATCTTGCCTCCCATCCACATCCACTCAACTCCATGTGGATGCCTCCTGGATTTCTCCATCTTGGTATTCCTCCAATGAGGTCTACCATCCTTCCATATCAGACTTTTCTCCTTGCATTTCACAAGATGTTGAAATGCAACTCCTTGGATATCTCCAAGAAAATATCTATCATCAATGATTATCTTGGACCCATAAGGATCCAAAGGGGTTGAAAGAAAAGCCTCCTTGTTGCTACCACTTGACACCGATGTAACCCTCCCCTGAGGTATTTTGGCTATCTCATGTGTCAACTCCCGGATGGACATTTGCTTCTGCATGACTTTTCTTGGAGCAAATTTCACTTCATCCTACAAGAATTCACACTTCAACCTCAAGGGTTGTGTGTAACTCATCAGTGATGCATGAGGTTGATGGTTCAAGTCTCTCTTGAACCCTCCAAGTTTGCATAGCGTAGTGCAATCTTGTTGCTCTATCTCAGCAATACTATTTGATCCTGGGCCATATGCAAACAAATCTCCAAACCTTTCCACAAAGTTTTCTGAAATGTTAAGATATGGAAATTGATGCATACCTTTGGGCACCTTTGGAACATCTTTAATGGCTGCAAGAGTTCCTCTTTTCAATGTGTTGGCTGATCTAACTGCTAGTGTAGAAGGCTACTCTCTCAAGGCTATGACAGTGCTGGTACTTGCCTCTTCCCATGGTGGTGTGGACCCTTTCTCCTCTGATCTTTATCCATCAAAAGTTCTGATCAGCTCTTGAATGATCTCAGAAAAAGTAGTCACTCTGGTGTGGCTTAAGTGATTGCACCACCAAGTATTGGCTTCACCCTCCAGGTGCAGCGCTGCAACTTCTGCTGCCTCCCTCTCTTCCACTAGATGGAGTAGGAAGAATGCCTCAAGCTTTGTTGCCCAATATCTTGCTGTAGTTGACCCATCAAATTTGGACAATAGGAATCTATTTCCTTTGATCTCTCTTTTTCTACAAGGTCTTCTATCTTTTCTCAGTTGAATAAACACAAGGAAAATCTAGGGTCTCTTTGAAAACCCTAGGTAGGCACTTGTATTCTGCCAAGTATCCACTCAGTATTTCATGCTCTAAATGGTCTCTTTGTTTTCCACTTCCTCTATAAGAACAGGAAGTGCATTCATATTCTTTTGCTTCTTGAAACCTTCTATAGGTCTCACTGCATCTCTCTCCTCCTTGAAACCCTTTTAGAGTTTCAATGCATTTCTCTTCTTCCTTCTTAGCTCTAAAAATGGATGAGAGTAATCTCATACTCTCCATCATTTTGTTCTCCTCTCATCCTTATATTTTTATTGGATCTAAAATCCACAGGTTGAGCCAAGATGGCAGCTTTGATACCACTGTAAAGTTCCCAAGTAAGGAACAGCTACACTATTGGGAATAATCTGAGTTATTAACAATGTGGAGCTTCAAAAAACCCTGAGCATAGTAATGAAGAGAATCTCATTTTATTTCAAATATAATCACACCAGAAGATGAAATAACCTCAGCAAGAGATAGGCCTATATTCTCCTTCCCGGGTGGGAAAATGCAGCAATACATGGTATAAAATTGTTGTCCTCAGAAAATACTGCTATGCAAGTGAGAAATGGGAATTGGATCCCTCAGAATACATGATATAGAGTTCACATGCAGAATTAGAGGTGAAATAAATAAATCTCTCATATAAACAGATCTCCCAAGTCTATACAACTAAAATAAGCCCAAAACCCCATAGTCTAGATAATGTCGGAGGTACTGAAGCAAGGAATGCATTATTCTAATAAGGGTTTCTACAGAAAATGAAGAAATAACTCTTATATAATACTTATATTAATCAAACAATGGAGAAATGGAGGCTTAACCTCTTATACAGCAAAACAAGACACCCAGCAAGGTTTCTGGCAAAATGCATGAATAACAAGAAGCACTGCAAAAATAACATATTTAATGCATATATGTATTATACATGGCTGAATATGACATGATATAGCTGAAAAATACATAAATATTTCCAAATCCCTCTCTAACAAACTCTCGAAGGGGAATGAGTACCTGCTCCTCAAAGACTAGCACAAAATCAAAGGATGCAACATTATTGCTGCTGCCTCTGCATCAAGGACGTATTTTTATGAAGGAGAATGTGTTGTGGTTGAGTATGAGTGAATGGCCCAAAGCCAAACTCTGAAATGAAGCTCAAATCACTCCCCTTTGATCCCTTAAGCAAGCTGATCTCAAGAGAGGATGGAATTCCCGCACAGGAATTCCTTGCACTAAGTAGTGTAGCAACTCCGGCTAAACAGCTAAAGTATGCAATTGGTATCTAGACCAAAATAGATAAATACATGAATGCCTTCCCTTTAATGCTATGCCTTCCTTTTATCTTTGGTGAGCCTCCTCACCCCGGACCCCGCACAAGGTTGAGGTGACTTCTTCATGAAGCTTCCTCTTTCAAAACTATGTTGCCCTACCTAGCTTCCCTCCTTTTGTGGTTGCGATGTTGACTTGGTCAACTAAGACTAATCCACCTCCAATGCCTCTTTTCACACTAGGGATCTTCAATCTACTTTACATATGTCTGTCTTAGGCTAATCCTTGTTCACATTGAGCTGGTTTACTTAGGTGATCTCTTCCTCCTCAAGAATGCATGTTGACTTAGTCAAACTTGACTATGTCCTCATCTATTTTGCCCTTGTTCACACTTGTAAGTGTAAATTTCAGCTCCTAAAGTGATCCCCTTCCTTATTAAGGTGGAAATTATTCATATTTTGATTGTTCATGGGCTACCTTACCTATTTATTCCTCTCCTAGATGAAAGTAGCAAAATCTAATGTTCCAAATTGCTTGTTGCAAATTTGGGAACACTACAGACAGTGGATGATATCCATAAAGTGCCATATATGAGGTCATTTTTGCTGCAGTATGGAAGGAAGTGTTATACCGCCATTCACCAAGAGGTAAGCACTTGACCCATTGTGCTTGCTTATCAGATACAAAACAACGAATATATCCTTCCAAACATTTATTCACTATCTCAGTTTGACCATCGGATTGAGGATGATAAGATGAGCTATGAGCTAGTTGAGTATCCAAACAAGAAAATAATTTCGTCCAAAAATTTCTTGTAAAAATGGGATCTCTGTCACTTACAATAATCTTCGGGTTTCCATGTTGCTTTTGAATTGTTTCCATAAATGCAGTAGCAACTGTACTTGCTTTAAATGGATGAGATAATGCACAAAAGTGTGCATACTTGGTAAGTCTATCAAGTACCACAAAAAATGACACTCTTTCCTTCGGACTTAGGTAAACCTGTGATAAAATCCATTGAAATATCCTCCCAGCGTTGACTTGGAATGGATAAAGGTTGTAGAAGACCCGGGGTCTTAAGTGTCTCAACTTTATTTTGTTGGAAAACCAAAAATTCTGCCACAAACTTTTGAATATCAAATTTAATGCCATCCCAAAAAAAATATTTCTTCACCCTGTGGTAAGTTTTTAAAATTCCCAAGTGTCCTCCTAAAGGAGAAGTGTGAAATTCCAAAAGAATCTTTTGTTTTAGTTGGGAATTCTTGCAAACATATAAGCGATCTTTGTACCATAAGGAATCATTTTTCCAACTAAATGTATCAGATGTACTAGGATCTTACTACAACTTTTGAATGAGTATCCACACTTCTTCGTTGTTTTTCCATTCATCCCTTGCTTCGGTTATCCAATATGGTTGGATAATAGAAATGGCACAAAGCAATGCTTCCACCTCTTCATCCTTTCTTGAGAGTGCATCTGCAACAACATTTAGCTTCCCTTTTTTATAGATTATTTCAAAGTCATAACCCAACATATTTGTGACCCATTTTTTTTTCTCTTCTGAAGATAGTCTTTGTTCCAAAAAAAAATTAAGGCTATCATGATCAGTTTTTACCTTGAAGTGTCTTCCCATTAGGTAAGGTCTCCATTTCTTTAGTGCATGTAGTATTGCCAAAATTTCCTTCTCATAAATATCCTTTTGTAAATACTTTCCTTTGATTGGAAGACTTTCAAAAGAAATGGCTCTTCCTTCATGCATTTAAACAACACCAATTCCATTTCCTAAGGCATCACATTCCACAATAAAGGTTTTTGTGAAGTCTGGCGTAGCTAAGACTGGTGCTAGGCACATTGCCTCTTTAAGATGTTCAAAGGCCTTAGTTTATTCAGGAGTCCATGAAAATGCATCTTTCTTCAATAATATTGTTATAGGTGTTGCTATTCTCCCATAATTCTTAACAAACTTGTGATAATACCCTGTTAACTCCAGAAATACTCACAACTGCTTTATGGTTGTGGGGACTTTCCATTCCTTAATGGCTTTAATTTTGTTAGGGTCTACCTTAACACCTTCGTGAGATACAATATGACCAATATATTAAAACCTCTTGTACTCCAAAGAAACATTTAGATGTTTTTGCATATAATTGTTTCTCCTCTAATAGTTTGAGCACCCTGTCAACATGTTGAAAATGATCCTTCCAAGACCTGTTGTAGATTAGTATGTCATCAAAAACAATAGCACAAAGTTTCTAAGTGAAGGGTTTTGAAAATGGAATTCATAAACCCTTGAAATGTAGAAGGTGCATTGGTAAGGCCAAAAGGCATGACCAAAAATTCATAATGACCCTCATGAGTTCGAAATTTTGTTTTTAGAATATCTTCAGTCTTCATTCTAATTTGATGATATCCTCAACGAAGATCCAACTTGGTAAAATAAATTGCTCCATGTAATTCATCAATCACAGGAAGGGGAAATTTATCTTTAATGGTGAGCTTATTGAGCTCCCTATAATCTGGAAACATGCGCCATGATCCATCCCTCTTGTGCACCAATACTACTGGAGCAAAGAAAGAACTTTGACTAGGTTGAATTATACCAGCCTCTAACATTTCTGTAATCATACGTTCAATTTCGCTCTTTTGGACATAAGGATATCTCTAAGGCTCCATGTTTAGAGAAACACTTTAATTCAAATGAAGGTACGATCATTACTGCTTAGTAGCTGGAGTCCTTTGGGAGTTTTAAACACCTTGGAATGATTTTCCAAGACTTTTTGGAGATCTAGAGAAATAGATGATTTTGATGTTGGAACTTCTAGTGAGCATACTTGTGCTATTATGCCTTGTTTTTCTTTATTCAGAAGCTTTTTCATGACATTATAGCTAATTATCTTTCCTAGATTCCCTGCAATACACCGTAATTTTATTTCCTTTCCTTCCGAAAAAAATTTCAAGAAAAGTTCTTGAAAATTAAAATCTGCTGTCCCCAAAGATTGTAACCGTTGTACTCCTAGTATAACATCAGCACCTCCCATTGGGATGGAAAGCATTGGACTATTCAATACATATTCCCCCATGGCTAGCTTGATATTATGGCATTTTCCAGAGCAATTTATAGTTCCTCCATTTGCAACTATCACTTGACATTCTGGTGTTGGGTATAGGAAACAATTCAATTCCTTGGCTACCTTATGATGAATAAAATTATGGGTACTACCCGAAACAATCAACACTATTACCTTTTTCTCCTTGATATGTCCTTCTATATTGAGAGTTTGGGGAGTGGTAATTCTTGCCAATGCATTACACGATATGGTCAGACTCATTTCTTCTTCTTCTAGGGTTGGTTCCTGGTATATATCCTCTTCTTTTGAATTTTCTTGTTCATTTTCTTCCTCCTCTTCACAATCTATGTAAAATAATTTCTTCTCAGCACACTTATGACCTTTAGTGTATTTTCTATCATAACTGTAGCAAATCCATTTTTCTCTTTTTTCTTCCAATTGTTGTGGTGTCAACCTTGTAGGTTGTGGAAGTCTAGAAGTAGCAACACTTCCATCTTTATAGATGTGAGTGGCAGGCTTTCTTGTCACCATAATTTTACATTCAAATTTTCTTGCCAACCTGAATGCCTTCTCCAATGAATCAGGTTCCAAAACACAAACTTCATGTAAGAATGTTATCCTTTAAATTCCCTATGAAGACATCAATCTTATATTCCTCTGGAATATCATATACCCTTATATTCAATTTTTGGAAGTCCTCAATGTGCTCCACCACTGAACCCTTTTGTTTGAGATTTATCAATTGGATAAACAAGGTGTTGCTCTTTGTATCCTCATAATGTGCTATCATTTCCTCCATAAAAATTGACCAAGTGACACTTTTTTTACTGGAGCAAAGCCATTGATACCATACAAATGTATTTTGTTCTAAATGTAAATTTGCAATGCGTACCTTTTTTGTGTTTTGCACATTATTGAGATCAAAATATTGCTCCATATATAGTATCCATGTTACAGGATCCTTGCCATCAAACTTTCTCCTATCCTATTTGGAATAGGGTGGTTCTTCAATCCAACATTAGATTTTATGAAATCATGATTAACATTTATTTTCTTCACATCATGAGTTTCCTCTACTATATTTTCGCCATTAGGAATCATTTCTTGTGTCAACTTTGAAAAACCTTCCTTCAAACCTTTCATGTCTTCCTTCAAACCTTCCATTTTTTCTTCCATACTATTCTTCAAACCATCCATCGTAGCTTCCATGCATTTTTTCAAACCATCCATCTTAGCTTCCACGCTTTTCTTCAAAACATCCATTTCATTTTTTGTTGCTCTTTGTGAGAGCGAAATTTGGTGCACTTGCTCTTGTAATTTTGATATGTCATGTTGCATTTCTTCATCTTCATGAGCCATAGTAGAGCCCTCTAAAGGCTTAATGGGTGTTGAATTATTTTCAGGGGGCAATTTATAACCCAATACTAATATCTATTCTACAATATGCCCTTGGAATCAATTCAAATTGATTCTTCAAACAAGACTTATGCAATTCGGAAAAAAATACACACCTTTTTCTTGCTTTTGAGGAGCTCGGTATTGAAACTGAAATATCTTAATGATTTAGAATCCTCAATATCTGAAATTCAAACGCTATAGTAGCCCTATGAAGCTTCTTTCAAATTCCATAGTTCTGACTTAATTATGGACTGGTTCAGTAGAGAGAAATTATACGGCACGCTACGTGTAACTGTTTCCTCCTTCAGCTCTTAAATTGATATACAGGAAGCTACAGTCTGTTTACTTAAGGCCACTTTTTACATAATTCCAATCTGATGCTCAGAGACAAAGTTATGATGATTTTCCCACAGTCACCTCTTTGAGATGAAATTTGGGAGCCTGAAAAGATCCTAACTTCCATAGATCATATCTCTGAAAATATTGCGAAACAAGATCTAAAATTTTTACATGCTATTCCTCAGATTTTATATTCTTTCTGTAAAAATTTCAGCTTCTAAACCTTCATATAACAAAATTTATAGCTAAAATTCCACGATGACCTTTTTAGGTGAAATTTGGGAGCCTAAAAAAAACCTAACTTCCACAGATCATATCTCCACAAATATTTCGAACCAAGATCTGAAATTTTTACATGACGTTCCTTGGGATTTTGGCTTCACTCTATAAAAATTGCAGCTTCTGAACCTTCATAGAAAAAATTCATAATGAAAATTCCATAATGACCTGTTTGGAGCAGCAAAACCCTAGAATCCAAAGCTCTGATACCAAATGTTATGAAACCAGCTCCAAAAGTAGAATAAAATAGAGGTCAACACCTTAGAAATAAGCCACTTTGAGGGGGAAACCTCCAATACATTAAATAAATGAACAATTCTTGGATGATACAAATGAAAAAACCTTTTTTCTATATATAGGAGTCCATGGGGCCACAATGTAATCCTACCCAATCTAACAATAATAATGTAAGGGCACAATAATAACAATATAGGGGTTACAGGGGTACAACAATAACAATAAGGGGGTTACACTAACAACAATAAGGGACTATACTAGTAATATAGGGACCTAGAAACAACAAATCACTTCCTATCGACTTTATATCATTATCTAGGAAGATGATATAGAAATCTCCTTTAGTACCTTGGAGCATGCATGCCTTAATGGTAGGTTTATCACTTTCTATGACTTGTTGTCATCATTGAACTTTAATTGAATGACTCCATGAGTGTTCGACTTTAAAAAATTCAATCACACTTCATAGATTTTACTACAGTACCTTGAGAAACATTTTCATTATTGGTGGTTTCTATCGCACCTATTAACGGTTCACGTCATTGATTGGTAATCAGGTGGTTTCTACCATGTTCGACTTCAAAACATTTAATCGCATGCTTAGATTCATACTATGGATCGATAGAGATGAAGACCAAGACCATGGATCTAGTTTCATCCATCCAGGATGTGCGGATTTTTAAATATTCATGATTGCAAAGATGGATCCATTATTTTAACGGGTATGTCCATACTGTGTCTACTATTGACATGGATCTTTGTATATTTCCATATTGATTATTTGAGATACTTTTTATCTGAGTATGGTAATGACTACCTCAGTGATGATTATATGAATATGTTGTATTGTAATACTTGATTTTTTGTTTCAGGTCTCCAACCATGGTCTCTAATCCAAACTTTGGCATGATAAAGCGCTTCATTCCTCAAACATCCTTTCCGATTTTGCACTTTAGGGGGGAAATATGTTACACACCATTTTGTCACCATTAGGAAAATGATCAACAATCTATATCTCTCGCTATTTGATGAATGTGTCCCAAACATTCCCTTGCAATGTTAGAAGCAAAAAAATCCCAAAGACAATAAGCATCCTAGATTACATTGCTCAAGAAACCTACTTTTAGGAACTTTCACGGTTTCCTAGCTAGTATCCACACATTCACAGTTTCTACCATTGATTCCTGAACAAATGTGTGCTCTGTCTTCCACTGAAAAATACTCAGCTTATTTAACGCGAGTAAAAATAAAAATTAATTTATAGAGGCCTTGTTGGAGGAATATTTCTTAACCAAAAGGCCTCAAGCCTCTACATACTTGGGCCTCATCCCTTTTTTCATGGAGAAAACTCCCCCCATTTGTGGAACCCTAATCCATCCTTTTGAGGATCTCACCTTTTGGGAAGAGGATCTCTAACCTCCTCCTCTTGGCCTATAATTTAAACACACAACATAGGGATAGGGAGGACTTATGAATGTAAACTTATATTGTTGGCATATGGCTGGAAGGCTTGTCACCTAAGGGGAGGATTGGAGACTTTTGGGAGGATTCTTACATCATCAAGGCAAGGTTGTATTGCTTCTTCTTGTTCTAAAACTAATACAAAAAAATATTTTTTTCCCAATTGCACATGTCTTAATGCTATTTGCAAAATTCCTTGATCTTTTGCATGGTTTATAACTTAACATCAGTTTAATATTATGATATATGAAATGTTCCAATTTTCACTTTTTTCGGGTTTCATCTTTTCCTACACTATGCTCTTATGCCTTATTTTTTCCTGTTCATGTAGATCTCACTTCGAAGCAACGAGGAAAGCATTGGAAGGACTTCCACAGGCCTTTCGTAGAAAAGGTAAGAGGCTTCTACATATCTCATATTTCATGTTAGTTGTGAATTAAGGAAAGGTAGTAGTCACTTGTTTTGTCTAGATCTCTTACGAATATAGGGAGATTGTTTTTATCCGCAAGGGGGATTTATCCACTATAACACATTGAAAAGGAAAAGAGGCATTAATTTGAATTTTATTTATGAAAATAACGGAAAATAGGAGAAAAGGAAGGTGAAAGGTCACAAGTTGCATGTGAGGAGGAAATTGAAGAAATTAGAGAGGCCTCAATAATAAAAAGGCTTATGAGGATCAGTTCACAAACTTTTGTTAGTTTTCAATTGGAGCTCTCTCTCTCATACTCTTGCACACTTAGATCATTCTTGGAGCACTCTAGCATTAGAGAAAGGAAGGCAAAGGAAGACAAGAAATCAAAGGACAGAAAATATCGAGAGAGGAATATTTACATCAAGAGGCTACACTGAGATTACTTGTAGGTATCTAGTTCAATGTATGATTTCCTTGCTATTTTTGGCATGCATGCATGTATTTGGCTCTCTTGCTATCATTAGCATGGGTTTTTCTAGGTGTGACAGTGGTTTCAGATTTGCCTTGCAATTTCTGGACATCCATGGTGTGATGGGGTTTTTTTACTTCTATGAGCTTTGGATTTCCAAATGGTTTTGGAACTAGGTGAGGTGGTCTCAGGGAAAACTGCCAAGGGCCTAGGAATCCCTTGGCCGGTTTTGGCGAGATTGTGGTAACTCCTGAGGGTGGAGACAAGAAAATTCCTCAAGGTATTGGTGAAAAAATCCGGAGGCATCCAATATTATTTATTGCCTAGTGACCCCTTGACCGATTTTGGCATGATTGTGGTAAAGCCTGGTAGTGTATGTTTTTGGTTTGGGCCTAGGAATCCCTTGATCGGTAATAGGGGGATTGTGGTAAAGCCTGGTTGTGTAGGTTCCTGTTTTAGGTCTAGGAGTCCCTTGACTGGTTTTGGCGAGATTGTGCCTAAATCCTGAGGAATCGTGGTTGTTTTCTTGTGAGTCCCACATTCATTCTTTGAATATGGCATGGGGGTGAATGGATGAAAGAAATATTTGGTTCAACTCAATCTATGGTTGGGTTGTACGTGGAAGTCCATGACTTGTTTATTTTTTTCATATGTTAATAAGAGCTATTTAAACTCTTTTATTTCATAACTAATTATACTTGTTATTATGTGTGTTTAATGGTTGTTCTATCATTTTTATAGTTATATGTTGATTATAAGCATGATTTCATAACAATTTCTAGCTATGGCTCTCTATATGTTTTATTTGTTGATGAATGGTTAATGAATGCATGAGCTAATAAATGTTATTGAAGCTATTATGAGAGCACATTAGACCTTCTTGATTATTATCAAATAAGTATCAAACCCCTATTTTCGAATATGCATTCATGACTTGTAGATTACATGTTCACAATGTGTTTGACGAAATGTTTTTCATGGTTAGGCATGGTTTGGTCAAGTTCTTGACTAAGTTTTGCATTAATTTATTTTTCCTTGTGCAATTTTTGGAAAGTTCTATCAAGTTCTCGGAAGAGGTCTATAGATGTCCCTAAAAAAGTGGCTAATATTATGGGGTTTCTTGCTCAGAACTGGGAAATCTAGACTTTAGTTACTAGGAGGCAAGGTTATCCATGCGAATGGAGGGTTACATTCGTCAACTTGCCTTGTTATGCAAGTGACTGGGAGTCCATATCAATGAAAAGGAAAGTTAACTTAGGGTTTGGGCACCTAAAGTGGTTTTCTAGCTCCTATGGGTATTGTAGCTCCCAAGGAAAGTGTGTGAGGTTTCTTTTTGTCGACTCAATTTCATTAATGTGATATAGGAGGCTGATTCACATCATATTAGCCCTCATATCATGTTTACCCTGGAAGGCCGGTGAAAGTGGATAAATGGTGGGTAAATGTGGGAGGGGTGGTTTTAGTTAACATGTGTGATATGGCCTATTATTAAGTTATTTCTAGTTAGTTCGAGTTAGATGGCATTTAGTGAGTTTTAGACTAGTTGATTGATCCAGGTGGATATTGGTGGTCACCCGCCTATTCCACTTGGGGCTCCACCATTGTCTATTTCATTTTTTCAGTTTCGGCACAGTTTACTATTTTTAGCAGTTTTTCGGGTCCTAAACTTCCGGAGTCGTTTTGAGGCCCTAAACGACGTTTTTTGGGAAAACGGAGAGCAACATGGGTCCATGGATTGATGTTTCTCATTCAAAATTTGTAGTCCTCAGACAGATCTTTCTAACGAGGTATGGTACGCGTCAAACGAAGATCGTATGCCAAAGTTACGCCCCTGGGAAGTTGAAACACCAATTTACCCAAACGGGGCCCATAGTTTTGGCGCTTCATCTCCTAGGGTTAGGGTTTTGGCTATTTAGGATTTCCCATTGTTTCTAAATGATAAATAGGCCCTTGAGCCTCATTGTAACACAGTTCAGAGGCCTGTAGCCGCCACATCTCTTCTCAGAGATAGCTACCAGCGCCCTAGCTAGTTTTATTTCCATTCTGTTTGTAAGAAAAATTCAGTTCGTTGATATTAATGAAATGAAGTGTTATTTCCGCTGCATCTCTGTATTTATGTTTATATGTTTATTCTGTTGCGTTCCTGCATAAATCCGTATCAGTGGTATCAGAGCGGTCTGCTTTTTCTCGATCCTTCTTTGCATGTCCCCAACGAGGTCGGGGTATAAGGAGCTAGGGCTCGATCTGGTGGAACCTTTGCAAGATCAGCCTCGCAAACCTCGACGGACGCCCATGGGGGATGAAAAGAAAGATGAGGGAGAAGGAGATCCTATCAAAATATTGCTTGAGGAGTCCCTCGAAAAACAGAGGAACGCGATGATGGATAACTTTGTTGAGATCCTTCAACGACTACCCACCGGCGGTGCATCTGCATCCAGCAGCCACTCTGGAGGCCCGACTCCTTTTAAGGTACAAGTAAATTTTGACATTCCCATATTTGAGGGTCAAATAGACGCAGATGCCGTAGATAGATGGTTGAATCTGTTAGAAGGATATTTCTCGGTTCATGACTTTTCAGACCGGAAGAAGATTATTTTTGCACTCCTCAAAGCTACCCCCATGTTAAGGACTGGTGGGAAACCTACTGTGAGAACAAGGACCAGATAGAACCCTCTCTGTTCTCGGCCGTACCAACTTGGAATTCTTTCCGAGATGCCGTCAAGGAACAGTACTATCCCGTGGGGAGCGCGAGGTCGGGCACAATGGACCACGCCGGCGACAACAAAGGGATCAAGATGTGTGAAGTGAGCTGACGAATCTGTTCCATACCCTGCGCACAAAGTTGGGTATCAAAGATTCAGAGAAACATCTGTTGCTAAAGTATCGCAGCTGTCTGCACAAATACATTCAGGAGGAAATGGAGTTCCTTGACATCTCCTCGCTTGGTACGGCATACCGGTATGCTGCCAAGATTGAGCAGAAATTCAAGCAGAAGAAGCGAGACTTTGGATCTGCGAATCAAAACCAAGGGAAAGGTGCTTCCAAACCGCAGAACAAAGGACCGAGCCAAGGCATGGCGGCTAAAGACAACTCATCGAAGCCACAAGAAAAGAACAGCACCGCAAAGCCCAAGAAGGACACGGGAAAGTGGTGTGAGTTCCATAAGAGCTCCACTCACAACACAAGTGAGTGTCGGGCCAAGCAGTCGCTAGTGGCCGAGATGAGGGCTTCTGAGTCAGATGCATGCTCTGACTCCGAATCAGAACCTGAAAAGGGGAATGAAAAAGGGAAACAGATTATTGATGCGGAGCCCAACGCCACCGTTGCCACTACAAAGGTCCAGAAGGAGGAACCGGAAGATCCAGAGGAGGAGGAACGTCTCTTCCACTCCCAGATGTGGGTAAAGGGCTCCCCTGTACAGTTCATTGTTGACAATGGGAGCCAAAAGAACCTCATTTCAGCAGACGCCGTGAAGTGGTTGGGCTTGCCGACCACAGCTCACCCACATCCATACACCATCGGGTGGCTTCACCAAGGACGAGATCTCCGCGTCAGCCAGCAGTGCCGCCTTCCCTATAGCATCAAGCCCTTCACGGATGAGGTATTATGTGACGTTGCTCCTATTGATGTTTCTGATGTATTATAAGGACAACCATACTTGTGGAAGCGTCATGCTGTGTATGAGTCTCGACCTCGTGCTGTTATTATTACTTTGGGAAATAAGTTGTACAGGATACCAGAGGTACCACCTCCTACGACTATCTCTTTGGTTACTGCAAAACAATGCAGTAAGCTCATTTCCCAAACCAGGAAATTTGTTTTCCTGATGATCCGCCCCCAGGGCAAGAAGAAGACTGTGGCTACCACCTCTGCACAGGCTCCTCTCGCACAACAACAACAAATGGATAAGGTTGTGGAGGAGTACGGACATATTCACCCCTACCCACAGGGGTTCTCTCGCACCGGTCAAAGGCCAAGCACCCGATCGATCTAACCCTGTGTGCGCCGCTACCTAATGGACCGAATGCCCATCGGCGCTCGTTCGAGAATGATGAAATCAAGAGACAAGATCTAGAGCTGCCAGTAGTTGTCACACGTACCAAGTTCTCACCCTGTGGGAGTCCCGATCGTGTTGGTATGTGTTAGCGGATGGGACATGGAGACTCGTATCGACTATCGGCACCGAATGAAGATCATCGTCCTGGACAGGTACCCAATCCTGCTGATCGAACAATCGATGACCTTCGGGACCAACCTGGAAGTGAAAATATTTCGTTAAGATCGACCTGAAGTCTGGGTATCACCAGGTACCGATTGAACCCTCCGATGTGTGGAAGACTGCCTTCAAAGCCAAGGAAGGCCTTTTCGAATGGCTGGTCATGCCTTTCGGGTTGACGAATGCTCCCGCCACCTTCATGAGGACGATGGATGACATCTTGCGGCCATTCACCAACTCATTTGTAGTGGTGTACTTGGATGACATTCTGATCTTCAGCCAGACTTGGGAAGAGCACCTTCACCACATCCAACAAGTCCTCCAAACACTGCGACAACACAAGTTGTGTGCCAATTTGGAGAAGTGCACTTTTGGCATGACCCAGGTTCAATATCTGGGATACATTATTGATGAAAGGGGGGTGCATGTGGATCCAGCCAAGATCTAAGTCATTTGGGATTGGCCAGCCCCAACCACTATAACAGAGCTTCGCAGCTTTCTGGGTCTTGCTAATTTCTATCGGAGGTTCGTGTTGGGATTCTCTCATATCACTTGGCCCTTGAGTCAAGTCACCAAGGGAGGAGCGAGAGAAAAAAATTTTTGGTCGGAACCTCAACAGAAGGCGTTCACAGAACTGAAAAACCGCCTCTGTTCTGCCCCAGTGCTCACTTTACCAGACTTGCAACAGCCATTTGAGATCGAGAAAGATGCCTCTGACTATGCTATTGGGGCAGTTCTTACTCAACAGGGACATCCAGTGGCATTTCATAGTGAGACATTGTCTGACACAGTTCACAAGTACCCCACATATGACAAAGAAATGTACTCCATTGTGCAAGCTTGTTGACAATGGAAGCATTACATTTTGGGGAAGGAAACAATCATCCACACAGACCACAGGCCCCTGCAGTTCATACAGACACAAGGGAAGTTGCAGAATGATCGCCATCAGAAGTGGTCCACATATCTGCAACAGTTTCATTTAAACATCAAGTACAAGAAGGGTAGCACCAATCATGTTGCAGACTGCCTCAGCCGACCACCGATCGTGGCGCTCACCACTGTGCTCAACTCTTGTGGGCACGAGACTTCTGATTGGCCCCTTCTCTATGAGAGTGACCCAGAATTCGGCCAAACTTACAAGGCACTCTTGGGGGGTACGCAAGTTCCAAATTTTCACCTCCAAGATGCACTTTTATGTCACATGGGACACTTTTGTGTTCCTTCAAGCGAGCGTGCCAAGATGATATGGGAAGCACACTACAGTCGAGTCGCTGGGCATTTCGGGGTCGAGAAAACAGTAGCAATCCTGCAGAAGTATTTCTATTGGCCGAACCTTCGAAAGGATGTCGAGAAGCACATCAGATCCTGCACTGCTTGTGCCATTGCCAAACCGGCCATCAAGAAGCAAGGCCTATATACTCCACTACCTACCCCTAGTCGACCGTGGGAATCCATCTCCATGGATTACATGTCGGGCCTGCCTTCTACTAAGAATGGAAATGACTGTGTTTTCGTGGTCGTTGACAGATTCTCGAAGATGGCCATCATGACGGCCTGTAAGAAGAATATCACAGCAGAAGCCACTGCTAAACTCTTCTTTGAACGAGTGTGGGTGCACTTTTGGATCCCACAGTCTATCATATCAGATCGAGATAGCAGGTTCCTCAGCACATTTTGGTCCAGCCTCTGGTCAATGTTGGACACAAAGCTCACCAAGTCCATAGCTTTCCATCCCCAAACAGATGGCCAGACAGAGGTCGTTAACAGAAATAATGGTACACATTTCGTGCATGTACAATTCAGCATCCACTATTGCTGGGATGAGAGCCTCCCCTATGTACAACTATTCCAGCCACTATGCCCCATTGACGTAGCCATGCCATTTGTAGCTGCTCAGGCCAATTCAGCTCATGTCCAGTCTGAAGTTGACAAAGCCAGTAGCTTCATCGAGCGTATTCAACACATCCGCCAACAGGTTCATGATATATTGGACAGAGCCAATGCCAAGTACAGGCAACGCCATGATCAACACCGGGTGCCACACAACTTCCAGGTGGGTGACAAAGTATGGCTACATTTGCAGAAGGAGCGCCTCACTGGACCCCACCGCAAGCTTCGCTCGCTCCGATACGGGCCGTACACCATCACCAAGGCTGTAGGGAACAATGCATTCGAGCTCAGTATTCCACCATTCCTTGGTCTGCACCCAGTCTTCAATGTGGATCGCCCTCGTCCTTACTTCCCACCTCTACTGGACACCTCGGACATTGCAGAACAACTCACACCAACTGAGTTAAATCCAGACTGCATGGAACAGGCCACCACAGATTGCATCATGGACATGCAAATCAAGAACACTCGCCAGCAGAAGATCCAACTAAGCTGGCCAACTCCCGCACCAAGGAAAGTGGTTCACCAAGGACCAAGTTCAGCAGAAATTTCCTCATCTCATGGAGGAACTTAACGCAATGGGGACCATTGCTTCCTAAGGGGGGAGGAATGATCCAGGTGGATATTGGTGATCACCCGCCTATTCCACTTGGGGCTCCACCATTGTCTATTTCAGTTTTTCAATTTCGGCACAGTTTACTATTTTTAGCAGTTTTTCGGGTCCTAAACTTCCAGAGCCGTTTTGAGGCCCTAAACGACGTTTTTTTGGGAAAATGGAGAGCAACATGGGTCCATGGACTAATGTTGCTCATTCCAAATTTGTAGTCCTCGGATAGATCTTTATAACGAGGTATGGTACGCGTCAAACGGAGATCGTATGCCAAAGTTACGCCCCTGGGAAGTTGAAACACCAATTTACCCAAACGGGGCCCATAGTTTTGGCGCTTCATCTCCTGGGGTTAGGGTTTTGGCTGTTTAGGATTTCCCATTGTTTCTAAATAATAAATAGGCCCTCGAGCCTCATTGTAACTCAGTTCAGAGGCCTGTAGCCACCACATCTCTTCTCAGAGATAGCTACCAGCGCCCTAGCTAGTTTTAGTTCCATTCTGTCTGTAAGCAAATTTCAGTTCTTTGATATTAATGAAATGAAGTGTTATTTCCGCTGCATCTCTGTATTTATGGTTATATGTTTATTCTGTTGCGTTCCTGCATAAATCCGGATCATTGATGGATAAAATTAGTTATTTAGTGGAGTTAAAATATAGTGTATGTTAGTTAAATTGATCCCCAGTTCTAAAATAGAGATAAACTTGAGTTTAGTTGAGTACTTTGACTTTGTGTTAACTCAACTTACTCTCTGCCTACTAAATTTATCCTTAGTAGGTCATGCAATTCAAATTTTATTTTGAGATTGAATGAATGCACAAATCGTATTTATTATGGTACACATGTTTCTGTTTGTAGATATTGAGAAGAAAGAAGATAAATTATCTTAGAAATTGCACAAGGAAATAGGATAAATCCCTATTTTTTAGGGGCATAATTGTGCTAGTAAATATGAGCTCCTAGCATGCCTTATTTTCCTAAGTGTTGGGAAAGTCTTCTATAGAGATTTTATCTGTATTGTAGGGAGCTTCAGGCTTGAAGAATATTCTATGTAATAGATAAGATTGTGCAATTGATTTAATATGAGCAAGCAAGGTTTTTTCCCAGTTGGGTTCCCCATATATATTTTGTGTTCTATGTGTGATTGTGTTTCTATTCATTGTTTTCTTTCCACACATTTTTGGTAGATAAATCTTGTCTCTTTTGTCATCAATTTGTTCTCATTAACAGTTGCAAGGTTTCAAGGATTTTCTACAAAAAAGAGCAAGGTAAATGATTTATTTGATTCTAGTTCATAGGAAAGCATCATTAGAATAGTTTGGTTAGCTTGTGTTTGATATTCATGATCATATGATACCATATCAATTAGGACACATTACCAAAGTCACTAAATAATGTTAGCTTAATTTTGCTATAAGTACAAATTTTATTGACGAAGAGGATTTATATGTAGTAGCCATTAGCATGTGTGATATAGTGTTTGGAAGCCCCTAAATGTATATAAGGGATGTGATCTTCATGTAGAGAGAAAACCAATACTTCCTATTAAAGCATGAAAACTCTTACATGATTAAATAAAATGGAGGTCAACCAAATATCTCTCAAGTAAGTGTTATCCAAGCCAAAAAATTGATTAATTCCAGTAATGAGTATGTATTTATTTTATTAAGAGAGAAACGACCAGGAGAGTAATCCAATAATAGTAAAGGTATCCTTTAAGGGATGTTGGAGGAGCTATTGTAAGAATATAGAGGGGTATTTAAGGATCCTAGAGGAATACCACCTAAGAGGGAATGTTGGCTTGTTTGGGCTCGACCCAGGTTCGACTTATGCTGAACACCAAAAAAACCCTTGATCACCGGCCCTTTTGGAAATGACCTGCAAGCATATCACAGTCTCACTCGAGGTGACTATGGGTGGTTCCCGAACCAGGTTTCTGCAGCCTTGCGGTACTGCGTGATGTGGAGAATACATTGTATTGTTATTATATTTTAATATACATAGACTAACTGCGGTGTATAGAACCCTTTACTTACTATGCCAAATTAAATAGAACAAATTATGCAACATCATAAACTGCATTGTTATAATGCACAAATGTAAAAATTAATTTGCAACAACTGATATTAAGCAAACAAACAAGAAACACATAAGAACACAAAATATCTTTGTTACACCATTTTTTTGGTCATCTAACCTATTATTATTAGATGAACCCAAGTACACCATGTAAGACCAATTTTACCCCAAGTAAAATTTCCTTCACCACATAAAATAACTTATTTGGTCATATTTAACCCAAAACAAAGCAATTAATTAAATAAATCTTTATTTATTTAATTATTTCCTAAGAACAAGTTATTTAAATCATTATTTAAATAATATTATTAGTTAAATTTGACTAAATCATCCAGAAATAATCAAATAAATCATTATGTATTCCCATCATTCCCATAAAATGATAAATAAATCATTTATTTATTTATTATTTATAAATAAAGGAATTGACCCAAGTCAAGAATCCTTTTCCCTCCAACAAATATAATAAAATATTCCTAAAAGGTGCTTCTGGAATTCGATTAATAATATTTTATTCATGCACCGAGTTCTAGACCGCCCAATATTTTGTTATAAATAGGGGTTTTCCCATTCATTAGTCACCTTCATTGCATTAGTTCCCTTCCGGGATCTACTCTTGGAGACCATTTTCCATTTTGTTTTGTGAGCTCCCATTGAGTCTTATGTTTGTTGCTTTACACCCATATGAGAGCGAAATGTTAGATCTAAAACACCGAGGACTTTCATGCCGAGGACTTTCAAGAACCCATCCCATTGAGGAGAACCGGAAAACACCTTTCTTGTTTTCCTCTCAGGTGCCCCATTCTTTAATATAATATAAAAATTCTTTTATTATTTCTTGTCTTGTCCATTGAATGCATGGAGCCATATTACATTTTATCTGCTTAATATCTTTTATGCTTAGATCTGAATTTGTGCAGCAAACTTAAAGATATTTTGCAGCCATAATCGATGTTAGGGTTATTTGTTATGCGTAGCTAAAGTGATCTTTTATGACGAAAGATTCATACTAACAATTGGCGACTCCACACGGATTTTCTTTTGCGATTGTTGTCGTTTTACCTATTCCTGCATATCTAGCTGTTTCAGACTCTAGGGTTTCTCTTCCATTTTTTGTTTTTCCTATTTTTATGGTGATTTTCACCCCTAAAACCCTTAAACAGTAAAATTTTTAACTTACGTGTGTTTCTGGCCTTATTTTGCAGGTGACAGACATCAGTCGCAGCTGAGACGACAAATTTTTCTGAAATCTGCCGCCGAGAGAGCCGGATCTGCAGGTCGCACTTATCGGACCAAAAAGTGCGACCTGAGCCTCAGGACGCACTTTTCTACCCCAAACCTGCGACATGAAATTTTTCTGCAAATTTTTCAGCACTTTTTCTGGGTTTGTATGAAGCTTCTGTCAGGGTTTTCCAGCCTCTGTCTCTGCCCGTTTGGACCTGTTTCTGATTTGCTTCACTCAACTAAGAGGGAATCTTGCTCCTTAGGGCTCTACTACCCTCCACTTTTTGTGGACGAGTCTTTACTGTTTTAGAAGTCTGAATTTCCAGAGTTTTAGCCCTCTTTTTCTCTGATCTGATACCTCCTTTTCAGATCCCTTTAGATCAGCTCTTCTCCCTCTCAAAACCACATCATATCATTTTTTTTGGGTTCATTTCTAAGGCCACTGCCTTGTCTCTTCTACTTTTAGTTGATCTCCTCCTTTTTAGCAGCAACCTTGCCTCTGCTTATTTTTTGTTCTCTGCCCCACTTTTCAGCAGATTTACCCTTTAGATCCCAGTCCCTCCGGACCTTCGATCTATTGGCCTCTTTTTAGCGTGCTTTGCCTAGTTTTTTCCCTCTTATAGACTAGCTTTGAGAGACCCGCCTTCTTGGGTTAGATTGCTGCATTTTTAGTTGTTAATTTTCTGTTCTTTTAAGTCTTATTTACTGCAGATTTCTTTTCTGTTATGCAGCACACTCTTTCTTTTACTCTCAAAACGTATGGGTTTAAACAATTAAAATTAACGCACGCCACACACTGACCCCAAGTGAAGAAGCACCTGGTTAATAGCGCCTGGAAAATACTTTAAAATCAATTGTCACTGCACTTTTCTACCCTTGACCTCACTTGATTTTTTCCATCCCTGCCCTTGTCGGTTTTCTTCTTCCCGTCATCATTGTGCCCCCAAGGCACCTCTCCTGGAGAGTTCTTGGCCTTCATCCTCAGTTTCCACTTGGTCAACTTCCTCCTTCCCATCGTCATCGAGTAAGTCTTTCCCCGAGTCTGCACTCTGACTCTTCCTCTGATTTTTTGGGTTCTCCCCCTCCTGGTTCTCCCCCTGTCACTTTCACCATGTCTACTTCAGGGCCTACCACCAGCAGTAACCCTAGTACTACTGCTGGGTTTGTTTCCAGTGGAACCACCTTGGGACCTACCTCGACTGCCCCATTACTCCCTTATATGGCCGGCCTTAGTCTCCCCGACTTCAATCAGCTGATTAATGATCCTATCCGCCACGATGTTAGTTGGCCTGCTATGCCAACCAAGCTCCCCTCCAACATTCCCAAGTTCAAAGGCCTTGCCAGTGAGGATCCCTCCAACCATATCCGATCCTTCCATATGTGGTGTTCCTCCAATTCCATTACTGACAACTCTATTCGTCTTAGATTGTTCCAATGCACGCTTACAGGCGAAGCTTCTAAATGGTATGTTGAACAGGCCACCTCTCCCATACCACTTTTGCAACCATTGCCCAAGCCTTTTTATCTTATTTCCAGCTCCCTCTCCGATACGACATTGGCACCGAGCTTTTAACCTCCTTCCATCAATCCTCCTCCACCCGCCTTTCCGCTCATGTCTAGGAATGGCGGCGCAGAAGAATCCTATGTCGAGCTCCCCCCTTTGAAGATCGAGTTTACATGGACTGGTTCCTTCGCTCTCTCTTGCCTCCCATTGGCAAATATGTCGCATCCCATTTTCCCCAAACCGAAGAAGCCGCCCTCCAAATCGCCTTGAAGTATGACCTTATCTACGCCCAATCTGGTTATGTTTATACCATCCTTCCTGACCTTCGCAAACCCGATGGCCCTAGTGCCTCGGGGGCATCTCATTCTACCAACGGTATCATTGGAGCCCTCTCCCATACCTCTGCCCAACCTCCTCCGGGCCATGATTTTACTCTAGGGGCCAACCCCTCCGGTGTTTTTTTCCCTCCAGGCAGCATGTATTCAGGCTACGGCATGCCTCCTCCTTTTTCCCACCCCCCTGCTTACCTTACTGCTACCCACCCTACTCCTTATCCATATCCGCACCCTGGTGTCCCAGATCCTCCAGCATTTCGACCTCCCACTCCCTTACCTTCTCCACCCCCACAACCGCACTTACTACCCCCTCCGAGGCAAGTATTTGCACAGCAAGGGGCACCCAATTTTCCTCCTTCTCAAAGAAGGAGAAGAGGCAATCAAACCGCTTCTGGTACTCGTGGACCCAATCCTTCCAATATCGACTCTACCACTGCTAACTAGCCATAGGGCTCTCAGCCCAAGCCAGACAGGCCACTTCGCACCAATAAGCCTTGTTCGTGTTGTGGTGTTTATGGTCACTACACTCACGATTGTCCCTTATTACCACAAATGCGGCAACTTTGGGATTCTCAGGCCACCGTACGGGGACAACACTCCTCCCCTACTACCCCTCCCACCCCCGTTACTTCTCCACCTGCTGTGTTTACCGATCCTTTCCTGCAACAAGGATTCGTGGCCACTCAACCACCTCATGCCCTGGTAACCACTCAACCTTCCCCTTCTGGTTCCTCTAATTACCAGATTCTCATGATGGCTTCTGACCCACCTCTCACTGTCGACCTCAACCTTCAAACTCGGTCCCATCAGTATTCCACACCTCCTGTTCCGACTATCTCTGAGTCTCCATCATCAGGTCCTACAGAGCCTCTATCGACACCCAATGGTCCCTTGCAACTCCCTCTGCCCAAAGCCGAGGTTCATCCCAAGCCTCCTAAGGGACCATTACACCGAAATGCTGCCTCTGGTCGGGCTGCCCATTCATACAGCATAGTAGATGATCTGGCGCAATCTCCTGCTGCCATTTCAACACTGGAACTCCTCCAGTTGTGTCCTTCTCAAAAGAGGGCTCTACTATCTGCCGTGGGCGCTGTAGATCCTGCTGATGACCAATTGATTATTTTCGACGTCCGTCAGTCAGACCATCCCCCTCTTCCTCCTTCAATTGCTTTCCAAATCCCAGTCAAAATCTGAAACGCCAATGTTGCTCGGTGTATTATTGATGAGGGGGAATCTACCTGCGTCATGTCTGCTTCGGTTTGGAAACAACTCAGATCCCCTGAGCTGGCCCCTTCCACAATCACCTTTCGTGCATGGGATGGCCATGCCTCCCAACCCATTGACCTATTTCGTAACTACCCTATCACCCTTGCCGGCAAGACTGTTTGTGTCAACGTTGAAGTTATCGACGCCCCTCTTGACTACAACATCCTTTTAGGGCGTAGTTACACTTATGCCATGTCCGCCGTCCCATCTGCAGTCCACCACAAGATGTCCTTCCCTCATAATGTCAAGATTGTCACCATTGACCAATTGACCTACCATGAACCAAAATCTCAGACCTCCCCTGAGTCCACCATCTCTACTGTCACCAATAAACCAACTGTTGATTCGTTGACCAGTGTTTCCCCCAGCGTCTACAAAGACTCCTCTTTGCTTGGAAATTTTCGTGGTCCTCCCCCTCCTCCCATCTCTGACCCCAGCTCAGCGAATGTTTGCATGATGCAATCGTCTCAGGCTAGCCTTCCACAGCATGCTCGAGCTAGTCAGCAACCTCCATCTCGCCCCCCGCCTCCTGCTCCTAGCCCTTCGCTTCAGTCAACCAAACCTTTTTCACCTAGCCCTTCCCATCACACTCAGGAACATTCCTACCCTCCTGAGTCAGTTCCCTTAGGCCTCCACCATATGGGATTCGTCCCCCCTAGTCAATACCCCGTCGGTCAGATACCTTTCCTTGGTCCCCCCCCCCCCCCCGGCGTCTATTCGGTCCCCGTGATGGCCACCCTTTCCCTTCCTAATTTAACCTTGGGAATTCTCGTTTGGTATCTTACCCCTCCAACCGAGACCCCACCAGGCCACCCCAAACCTTACATAGTTGTGACACCAGTTCAACCGATCCCCGTCGCTCCTTCCACCACCACAGTGCCCCTCGCCCCTCCGTCGAACCCTCCTAATGCTTTGACCGCTATAGGCAAGAAACGAAATACTCGCAAGGGGGCATCCAACGAGAAGGCCACCACACCTGACCCTACCCCTCTCTAACCTGCCAGGCCTTGTGCCTTGTGTGATGGTATCGGTCATCCCACCCATATTTGTCCTAAGTTGCCCTGTATCCAACCCATGGTTAAAGTCGTGTTCCCTGAATCTATGGTCCCTGACACCTCTATTTCTTCCTCATCCGTAGCCAAGAACCCAAAGACTCTTCGCACCAACAAACCCTGTGCTCTGTGTAGTGTCCATGGACATTATTCCCACCATTGCCCTCACCTCACGCATTATTGAGCCTCTTTAGAGGTCATTCGTGAGTAAGAAGTTGAACAAAATCAATCCGCCTCGCCCATCCTTGCTCAGTATGCGTCAATTTTACTTGAGGATCCCCCGGCTACCATCGACATCCCTCCCCCTGATGTTGAGATGTCTGAATCTGTTGGTCCTCTATTATACCTATCATCATCCGCACACCCCTCGGAGTACATCCCCTCTGAATCCACTCCGTCTATTTTGCTCGATCCCCCTTCCGCCAATTTTTCGGGCTCTTTATGTTTCGACCATCTTTTTACTTGTTCTTATTTCATTTCCCCTAATGACCCGTATGTGCACCTTTCTTCCTCTACTGATGATCTAGGTAGCTTTGCAGCCTCTTGTGGTTTCCACCACCTTTCCTTGCCTTCCCATCATCCCGATACTCCCATCAGTATCTATGATGTACTTCGCACCATGCGTCCCCGCTTTTCCTCCCTTTTCTTGTCTTGTGATGATATTCCCTCGACCCTCTCGTCCACTCATTACCTTGGTTACGCCGATGGCGCCAGTCGCTATTCTCGAAACCTTGCCTCAGCCACCTAGGCCATTTTTACCCCCTTGCATACCCTTATCCTTGCAAATGGGGTCTGCATTGGTCAAGTCACCAATAATCAGGCCGAATATGATGCAGTTCATGGTCTCTTAGCCGATGCTCTCTCTCATCACATCCTCCATCTGCATGTCCATGTAGATTCCCTGCTTATTGTCTTACAACTTAATGGTGTCTATTGTGTGCATAACCCTCTCCTACTTAGACAATATTTACGAGTTCAGCTTTTGATCCGCAAATTTAGATTCATTACATTTAGCCATATACCTAGAGATCAAAATCACTACGTAGATCAAATCACAAACCATGTTCTAGACTGGCATATCTCACACACAACACAATAACATTTAACACCATCAACCAAACACATATACCTCACACATATTATATAACACGTGTTTTTAGAGTCCATCTACTCTGAAACATATTACATGACCATAGCATGTTACAATAACCAAACTACAAAAATGGGGGGCACCACTCACCCCTACATTGACACTGGGGGGCACCACCTGCCCTACATCTAATCACTCTCTGGAGGATCCCAAGCCAATGGCTCTGCTCCTTCAGCTTGTAGATCATGCACTGCCTGACCAGCCATCGCCATGCGTCGCATGATACCTCGCCACTCCGAGGGTAGCCCAATACATAACTCTATGTACCGGTCATCTAAATCCTACCAACCACACTCCGATACACTGGTCAGTAGCCCCTCACATCTATGACAAATTTCCTCCACCAAAGCATCCATATCCTCGCTCTGCGCCATCCTTGATCCACTTGCCCCTGTAGCTCTCATCGCTGCAGGTCGTCCCATATATCCGACCGGTTTTACCGGAGCTATATCTGCATTCCAAACCATATAACGATTAGTACAATGCATACTAGTCACAAACTCTAAAATGCACATAACAGATTAGTTTCTTGTCATTTACCATCAGGCCCCCACACTCGACCAGGTGGAAGCGGCAAGTTCGGATCTCCCCAATAACTCATCCCACTATAGGGATAGTCGTCTATGTATAGTGGCATCTAATCCCAATGGGCGAAGAACTCTGGTTGGCACACCCGTCCGACTACCCCTCCTCCTCCTCTACACAGTAATCGTCCCCACCGACACATCCGAGGCTCTCTCAGACCTCCATCGAGCAACTGTACATGAGGTCGTAAGTTCGGGATCTTCTCAAAGAAGAAAAAGCACAACATCGTCCCCTAGGCACAATCATGATTCACTTGCCACTTGCATAGCGACAGCTGTCATTTCACCGACACCAACATCATCTGGGCCCACCCATAGTAGGTCCCACTCATCACACTCTCCACGATCATCATCTGCCCTCCAGTGATGTGATGGAACGCCTGGCTACCCAAGACCGGTAACACTTCTGCGGCCACTGCCTAGGTCTCCAACCTCTCTAGATCACCAATGGATATTCAAGTCCCCTTGACTCGGACCCCTGGTCGACAATGTCGCTCAAAAAACTCCATAATGTTACGCCCACGTGGTAACACTAGCTGCGTATTTCCCACCATCCCTAATGGTGGGAGACCAGTCAAGAAATACAAAACCTGGACCATCAGCTCGATCCTGTGCCCCTGCACTACAAACGCCTCCTGATCTAGATCCCAGTAACTGATAATATAGGCCAACAAGGGCTCTCCAGCCCTCATCAATGGGTTCTCCAAAAATTTTAGCACCCCATACCTAGCCAGTACACGACGGACACCCTGGTCCATCTGGATCTCCGTCCATAATGTACCTAAGTCTCTCTCTCTCCATTTGATCAATATATCTTCCATATCTGCACAAAAACATCATTTTGTCAATCTACAGATCCACACAACTGCATTTATCCACACCAAAATTGAATCTTAGCCCAAAACATCACTGAAATCACCTCCCTTTCACAGGTCACACTTTTCAGCAAAAACCTGGGCCAGGTCGCACTTTTCAGGCCCAAACCTACGTCCCCGGTTGCATTTTTTGCCCCAAAAAGTGCGACCCAGCCGTGAGGAAGAAATAGGGGCAGTTACTGAGATTTAAAGCCCTAATCTGCAGTTCGAATCCATCAAAAACAAACCTTAAGATTAGGCCTCTCACCTGCTATTGACGGAGCACAATTCCAACTGTCGGTTTGTCCGCTATGATCGCCGCAAGATTTAGGGCCTTCTCTCCTCTCCACATTCACCATAGCTACATAAGCACATGAATGATTTTGGAGGGAAAATGCCCTATTAGAAGAAAACTCCTGTTTTTTCTTTCGCCCACTGCGACCAAACCGTAGCCCCGTTTGACACACCGTCCACACTGTTGGAAAGCTCTCACCGAGCACTCAAATGGGTCTCTATCAATTTTTTATGTTTTTATACTTCACCAGGACACA
Organism: Pinus albicaulis; assembly: GCA_034641835.2. Lineage (NCBI taxonomy): Eukaryota > Viridiplantae > Streptophyta > Pinopsida > Pinales > Pinaceae > Pinus > Pinus albicaulis. The sequence continues at coordinate 1,179,979,935 of CM076577.1, read as the reverse complement.
TTTTGTCCATGAAGGGTCTATTCACCTCTTCTCAAAATCGAATTTCTTTACTTACGACACTTGTACTTGGGGCACCACTTTGCCTCCTTACTCACATTCATTCGTGTTTATTTTCGTCATGAGCTACCCTATTGTACTCATGCTTTTATGGTTCCCCATTGGACCCGTACTATGAGGCAACACCATTGAGTTTCCTTTGTTTAGAGCATTCGAGTCAAGTCACCAGCACATTCATGGAGTCTATCCTGAGTCCCTTTGCACCCCGCCATAGTCCTCCATCCTTTCCTGCTTGGTCCTTCTCTCATGACCCACATCATGGCCTTCAGTACCCCTATCCACTCTCCCTCGTGATATTGTGCCAGTCACTGCCAAGCCATTCATACACTTTATGCTCTAACAAGGGAAGTCGTCCAACCGCTCCTCCATTCCTCTCATTCCATCATCATCATTAGTGTCTACTTGGTCGTCGCTCTACTATTTTCCCCGTGCCTTAGGTGGGGTTCCCTTATTGCCTCACCTATGGTGGACCTCCTTCTGTCGACATCAGCTCATTTACTCCAGAAGCCAGGTCTAGGGGGCAGTATACCTTGGTTCGAGCTCTTCCTAGCATGATCGTGATATATACACTTGATGGTCCAGTGACGCGGCCGCAGCTATTGGTGATTCCCGGGCACGTGTGAGATGTCTCAACCCTCATGAGGGGGTGGCCCTGCAGGTAGCCCCCCACATGCCTGGATGACTTCATTTCAGACCTTGATGCAGCTCCTCTCATCTTATGATATCGGCCTCAGCCGCTTGTAGCACCTCTTCGATTTGCACGTATCAGTCAGATTTTGCAAGCACTTCCCCACATGTAGGGGGCACTTAGGCGTATTTATATCTCATGTACTACCATATTTTTGCATAAGTCCTAACGACTATTCCAGGCATCGCATGTATATGAGATTCATCATGTTATTTATCTGGCTCATGCTTAGGCCAGCACATGCTTCATGTGTTCTGTGGTTTTCCGGGCGCCTTATTCTTTGTACTTACTGCGTTCCGTGGTTTTTCGGGCACCTTATTCTTTGTACTTTGTCTCGGCAGGCATAGGTATACCTCCCCCGCCGCCTTTAGCACAGGTACCACTTCATAGAGACTTGCTGCACCTGTAAGTCTCGTATCCTCAGGGTCTAGTCCTTTAACACATCAGACACCATTACACTTCTCTCTCTCGCTTCCCTCTTGCTATCTAGTGATTGAGTTCCTACAACGTACTTCGGTCATACGATTTTCTCCTAACACTCTTACATTGGGGGGCAATCTGGTACACCATTTTTTTGGTCATCTAACCTATTATTATTAGATGAACCCAAGTACACCATGTAAGACCAATTTTACCCCAAGTAAAATTTCTTTCACCACATAAAATAACTTATTTGGTCATATTTAACCCAAAACAAAGCAATTAATTAAATAAATCTTTATTTATTTAATTATTTCCTAAGAACAAGTTATTTAAATCATTATTTAAATAATATTCTTAGTTAAATTTGACTAAATCATCCATAAATAATCAAATAAACCATTATTTATTCCCATCATTCCCCTAAAAATGATAAATAAATCATTTATTTATTTATTATTGATAAATAAAGGAATTGACCCAAGCCAAGAATCCTTTTCCCTCCAACAAATATAATAAAATATTCCTAAAAGGTGCTTCTAGAATTCGATTAATAATATTTTATTCATGCACCGAGTTCTAGACCACCCCAATATTTTATTATAAATAGGGGGGTTTTCCCCATTCATTAGTCACCTTCATTGCATTAGATCACTCTGGATCTACTCTTGGTCACCATTTTCCATTTTGTTTTGTGAACTCCCATTGAGTTCTATGTTTGTTGCTTTACACCCATAAGAGAGAGAAATGTTAGATCTGAAACACTGAGGACTTTCAATAATCCATCCCACTGAGGAGAACTGGAAAACACCTTTCTTGTTTTCCTCTCAGGTGCCCCATTCTTTAATATAATATAAAAATTCTTTTATTATTTCCTGTCTTGTCCATTAATTGCATGGAGCCATATTACATTTTATCTGCTTAATATCTTTTATGCTTAGATCTAAATTTGTGCAACAAACTTAAAAATATTTTGCAGCCATAATTGATGTTAGGGCTATTTGTTATGCGTAGCTAAAGTGATCTTTTACGACGAAAGATTCATACTAACAATCTTCACAAAATTCTTCTCCTCTATTATAATGGATCTTTTAAGTACATTCAACTCTTCGACCTGCGGACACAGCTGCAGGTGGTCTGCGCACTAAGCTGTAGGCTCTTCCAATATATCTATGCACTTAACTGCAAATCCTTTCCTTCGCTACAAAAGACAGATAAAAAATAGCCCACAACCATAAAACTTACCATGATTATTTGATATAACATATCATGACATCCTTTTTTTATAGTATTACATCATTACAAAACCATGGTCCAAATACCATGGACTCCATAAAACAAGTAAATCTAACCCAAACCCGTTAAAAAAGGGAGGGGCTTTGACCCAATCCGAATCACCTAAGATATCGTGTGGTATATCCATAATGCTTTAATGTGCGATATATTTCACGCTCCGCTCCTCAAAATTAGGATACTTAGCCAAAATCAAGGCCAAGTCATGATAGCCCAACAAACCCCCAACACTCACATGTGACTCGTCCCGATTCACTCAGCTCCTTTTCTGCTTGATCTTTGCTACAATGATTTTGTAGTCATTGTTGAACTTCTTCAGCACCTCTATGACCTACTTATCTTGACTACTGACTTCTTCCAATACTGACTTTGTGACTGGTCCTGCAGCTTTCTTTAATGTTGCCTCTTCTTGTTGTCGAAGCTCTTGGAGCTTCTCGTCCACCTGCTGCAACATCTGGAGAGACTCATCTTGGCATGGTTGAGTTCTCTCCACAAACAATTTCTATTCCTTCCTTATTTCTTTGATATGCTTCTAAATTTCTTTGCCTTCACTGATCCTTGCAATCTTCTACGAAACGAGAAAGTTCTTCATTGTTGTCCTGATTCGCTCCAACTGCTTCTACTTTTTTTGAATATCTTCCTCTATATTCTATAAATTTGGATCTTATTGTTGTGAAGTCCAAATCTGCAAGGTCTCTTCTAGTAATTTTTCATAGTTTTCTATTGTCATACAGATGCCTTCCACTACATTCTTCAGGTCAATATCCCTTTGTTCCCTTACTTCTGGTGGCATGGTTGGATGTAACTTCATTTGCAGCTTGTTGATCTTGAGCTCATTTTAAAACTGGAGTTCTGGAGCCTTCTTCTTATATTCCTTGACTGCAAGGCTGAGCTTTGTGACCTTTTATTTAAATGGTTCCTCTTCATGGAAATATGTGTCTGACACTTCTCTGCAAGTGGATTCAACCACTTATTTCAACCTCTATTATTGTTTTTCTACCTGGTCTTTATCCATTATTTCCTGGTCAAGATGTTTCTTCAGCACAACTTGTTCTTGTTCTATATGAATGTTTAACTGTGATGTTTGTTTCTCCTACTCCTTTAACTCATTTATAATACCTCGATGTGATTCATGCAATACTAGGATTGGAAGCACTGCAATGTTCATATTGACCTTGTCCTAAGTTTTCACTTGTTACTTTTCCTCATATGTGTTGACCTTGTCCCAAGTTTTCACTTGTTTCTATCAATATTTCTAGCTGGAGGGCTTGGCTCATTGGTGTTGGTTGTCTAGCTATCTGTGCTAAAAAAATTTGCTCTGCAATGCTCTGCTCAAAACCTATCAGAAGTGCATCATAGAAATCCTTGATTTTTCCCCAAGGGAATTACACCCTTCAACTTATCTTCCTTTTGCTTCTTCTTACTCCTCAGGGAGATTGCGTTGTGTATCTTTCTTTTTACCTTATCTATCGATGTATTCTCCTTTTCATGTTCATCGCCTCCAAGAGGATCTGCCTGACCCTCGTCATGCTCCTAATCCTGATCTTTCTCCTGCTCCTCTTTGTCCTTGTCTTTTCCACTCGGGCCTCCATGCTCCAATGTTTCTTCATCTATTTGACTATCCTCTACTCCTTCCTCCACTGCAGTCATCCATTCTATGGGTCACTACTGTATTAATGTAGAAAGATCATATTCAGTGACTAAGTATGGTAGAGGATGTCATATCTTCATTTTATCTTTTCGGGCCTACACATATATTCTATGAAAGTGTGCCTTGAACTTCGCAACTACGTTATATTGTTGGTACATGCTTGGTGATAGCCGAGGATGCTGGTTCACCACCATATGTATATCCATGTCGTACAATACAAAGAAAAATCAGTTCTCCTATGATCTCGACTGCTTGATAGTATTCCACAGTGAGGCATACCACGCTGCTTCACACACATCTTCTACCAGAGGAAACTGTGAGTCCTCTGACTCCTTCTGTGCCAATAGTGTGATGATAAAAACCATCAATTCGTAGTGAAAGGCTGAACCTTTATCCTAGGATTCGCGACTGTCCTCCAAAAATTCTCTGCACAGATACCCAACCTAGTTGTACTAGACCTCGTTGCTGCATTGTACAGATAGTGAAAATACTGCTGTGGAGACTTCGTTAGCTCAAAATTTATGCATAATATTTCCAGCCAAGATATGCACGGTGAAGCATACTCCTTGGTCCTTGATTGAATTTATATCATAGCCTATTTTTCCCTTGACTAATTCAACTTGTCCTTCATGGTATGCACTACTACTATGTCTTGATCCTTACCCACAAATTCTTCTGCAGGATCCCTTCCTTGGTATGGTAATCTAGCAATCCTTGATATTAGCGTTGCATCAATGGGGATCCTCTTCCCCAGCCAAATGTATCCATCGTGCAGCAACATGAGCAATTTTCTTACGTAGGAAGTGTTGATTCTAATTTTTCCAAAGTGCAGCACATTCAACATGTTCAAAAATCCCGACCGCTCCAACCCTCTTGCCCACTTAAGTGGCTCCAATCTTGTCACTCCACTCTCTGGATAGTGGACCAGCTTTAGATATCTACTTGGGGAAAACTGTGAGTATTTTCTTTGGTCATTGAAGTCCAAATCTGTGAACTTTAGTTGTGGTATGCTTCCTATAATCTCTCCCTCAAATGGAACTTTCTACGGCAGCAATGGTGTGAATGTGCCATACTTTGCATCTTTGGAGTCATTCACGGGTTTCGCATCTAGTTTCCTAGGTGGCAAGTATGGTGGAAATGGTGATATAATTTTCTGCCCTATGTTTTTCATCCTCTTCGCTATCTTTGACAGGTTGGGTTTCTAGTTGTGGTTTGACGAGCTTCTTATCTTGCTTCTTCTTTTTTCTTGCTTCCTTATTCCTCTTCTTTCATGGTGATGTTCGATGCGAGAGAGTTGATGTTGCGGTTGATGGCGATGTCGCGAGTGCAATAGATGGTGTTGAAGGCTCCACGATACCTTCTAAACCTCTCTCTTTAAAGATGTAGATGAATTCTTTGGTGTTCATACAGAGCGCAAGCTCTACAATTTCTCAATACTTAGCGATTTTCGAGCTCTCAAACAACAAAGTGCCAAAATCTTGGTGGGACGTGGATTTTTATACCGCTCCTTGTCTTCTAATCCCATCATTAGATCGGATCTTGTTTGGATTTGGTTCATTAACTGCATATCTCTTCTTAGATCCTTGCCACCCTATCTCCATAAATGCAATTTTCCACTCCTCCAATGAAAATTTTCCCTTTTAATGGTCATATTCTTGAGACAAACTTCAATGCACCCTATACTGTGGTGAAAAACCATTCTTACGTCATGGCTTTTGTAAACTTTGACATAATCTAGATTTTAGTGGAGAAACTTCCTTCGATGAAGCTCTCTTTCTACAGAATATTTTATAGTCCAGTGCCCACTTTCAATTGCAAGTGGCATTAAGTCTTTCCTCTTTTTCTTCAGTGTGAAGTAGTAGGGGTAGGTTCATCCCTGTACAACTTCAATATACTACCATTTACCCTTCCCTAAATCATTTCTCCATTCAAATTCACCTATTTAACTTTTCCTCCATCATTAATATGATTTATAATATATGGGCCCAAACAATGCGTTTTGAATTTTCTTGGAAATTTTACAAACTTACTAGTATAGAGGAGCACAAGGTCTCCTACCTTGAACTTATTTTGCTTTATATGTCTATCATGCCAAGCCTTCTCTCTTGCTTTTTGGACCTGCTAATGGAATCCTGCTACAAATATTTCTTCTTCCAAATAAAACAATTGTGACATTCTTTCCTCCATTGTTTTAGGGTATGCAATTCTCAATCTAGGCACAATATACTCCATGGGAATCACATCTTCTTTTCCATACACGAACCTTAAGGGTGTATGACTTTTCAGCTTCTTACATGTGGTCCTCTAAGCCCATAACATGGTTGGAATTCTGAGATCCCATTCATCTATGTTAACATTGCATACTTTGGTGAGTGCAGTCTACAAAATATTATTAAATGCCTCCACTTTCCCATTGGCCTGAAGGTGATAAGGGGTACTATTCTAGTGATCAACTTGGAACTCCTAATTCAATGCTTCAATAGTCTTATTCAGTGAGTGTGAGCCTTGGTCACTCATCAATATATTTGGACACCCAAATCTAGAGAGGATATATTTAAAAATAAACATTGATGTAGTCTCTACACTGCAGTTCCTTACTTGTTGTTATTTGGCCCATCTTGTCAGATAATCAGTCGCAGTTATTATGTACCTCGCACCAGTCTTCTTTCCAGGTGGATTGATAGGTCCAACAAAATAAATAGCCCATTTTTCAAAAAACTGCAATGTCACTTGCAGAACTAATGTAATTTCATATCTTCTAGAGGGCTTCCATGTTCTTTGACATACATCACATGGTCTATAATATTCCTTTGCATCCTTTTGTAGTGTGGGCCACCAAAGTCCTTCTCTCAAGATCTTCTACACAGTATCCTTTCCTACATAATTTCCACCAGCTTCACCTCCATGAGCTTCTCATAAAATCATTGATCTTTCATGTTTTGGAACATATATATGCAATATCTCATCTGGTCCCATCTTATATAATTGTCCTGCTATTAATAAAAAGTCATTTTCCTTAATTACCAATTCTTTCTTCTGTTGCATAGTGTATTCTGAAGGAGCCATCCCTATGTTCAAAAATTAAATAATGTCTACAAAGTGGTCATTTTCTACTTTGATTGCAAATAACTGCACATCGGGGATATTATCTTTTACGCTAGTTGGTTCTTCTCCTATTTCCAATCTTGATAGATGGTCAGGTCCTTCATTCAACCTTCCCAGTTTAACAAAAACTTAAAAGTCGTACTCCTAGAATAACAATAACCATCTGCAAATCTTCCCTCCTAGGATAGGCTTATTGACCAAGTAATTCAATTCAGAATGATCTGTAAACATCTTAAAATGTAATCCCAACCAGTAATATTTGAATTTATATAGAGCATACACCATAGCTAGACCTTCTCTTTATGTGGTAGTGTAGTTCCTTTCAGCTGTAGACAATTTCCTACTTACAAAAGCTACAGGATGGTCAATTTCTCCTTTTGTCTTATTTTCCTACACCACCATATGACTTACCTATTCCGACTCTTCGACATGCTCAATAATCCCTGATGTTATCATCTTATCAAGTTCTAGCTTCACTTTCTCCTTGTACTTTGGGTTCAACCTATAAGGTCTCTTCTTGATTGGCTTCACATCAGGTTTCAGGGGAATCTTCATAACTCCCAAATCTACTAATATTCCCTTCATATCTAAAAATTTAGTGGGAAACAGTTCTTGATATTCATTCAATAATTCTATGAATTTTTTTACTATCTCCTCATCCCAGTAATCTCCTATTGTTTCAAACTTGGGCTCTTATTTTGATCCAATGTTCACCTTCTTGGTCTTCAATGGTTGTGTGATATCTGGAATATCTATCTTCGGTCCATGCACTTCACGGTTCCCTTCTGATTCTAATATGTCGATGTTTCTGGGGTCTTCTTATTCTTATGCATTAATATTATATCATTCCAGTGCATACTCCATTTGTGCATCCCAATTAGGTTGCTTCCATGCCAGTGGAGCTACATCTTCAAATATATTCTCTTTTAATATCTACAGGGTCGAATCTATGCCTGGACATTCATCCTCAAAATTGAATGTTAGTATAAACCTATCAACCATGTCTGCCCAATTCATAGTACAGTGTCACAGTTGTGTTTCCAACTACCAATTCATATGAATTATCTCCAATGTGTGAATAAATCCATGCACCCATTCCTGTTGTGGAATATCCTTCTATGTTGTGGTGCAGAGCTGGATATGATTTCTTAGCTCAGTTTCACCATCATATTTCGTCTTTTTTTCTGTTTCCACTTGTCCAAACCTTATCCACATTAATCATTGACATACCTACAAATCTCTTATATTCTTCTTATGTGTGCTCCAACATCTAGCAGGGGTAGATCTTAAGATTGTATCCAAATCTAAAAATCTTTGATCTCTTAGTACCCTTTCTTCATAATCATTAAGGGAAGTTTATAAATTTCTCAAACCATCAAAATAAGTTAGGTTACATACCTCATATATCATACAACGAACTATTTTAGTTATTCTTGCACAGTGCTTTGTGGATATTTCATGCAATATGTTCTGCAAATTCTCTAGTTCTTCTTCTTAATCTAATGTGCAGGTACTATCATGATCCCAACTCAAATTTCCATCTGCAGTAGGGTTAATATAATCTTCTTCCTTGGCTCTGAATTGATAGATGTTATCAATGTCTTCTTGTTGTATTCTTCTCTCACTGGCTCTGCATATCTTACTCCTTCTGATGGATCTAAAGGAACAATCACCCTCGTATTTTTTCCTTAAAATATAATTTGCCTCTTCTTTAGGTTGATTATGGCCATATTTTCAATTTCCCATTCAATTACAAGAAAATAAGGATAAGGATTAGTGTCATCAACAATTTCTATTACTTCAAAATAAAAAATGGTGTGAACTCCTTCAATATCTACTATGACACCTGATAGTATTCCCATAGGAAATATCTTTTGCTGATTTTCTTGTCTTAAAGGAATATTTGACCATTGTAGCTTTGAATTACCCATTATTTCCCATGTATATTTTTTCAAAACATTAGCATCAGAGCCCAAATCCAGAATAACCTGATCCATTTCATATTCTCCCATATGCGCACTAAGTCTTATTTCTTTGCCAATTTTATTTTGTCGATGTGCATTATTAACCTTGCATACCTCACTTCGCGGTGTCTATTTTGATGCACATGAATTTATAAATTCCTAAAGCCCTTCTATATTATTTTGATCTCTTAACAACTTCATACAAGTCTGCAAAAAAGATCTCAAATTACTTACTTGATCTGCTGAATTTTGTGTCAAAGCTTGATCATATGTCACTGCTTGGTTTTATGTCGAAACTATTGTCATGTTGTAGTTATGAGGCCATGGATGTGTAGTAGAATTTGAAGCTCCTGCATCCATAAAAATTTTCTTTGCTTCCGTAAAAGCCTTCTTTTATTTCTAAACATCAAAAACATGAACTTTCTTTGGATTCTTTCTAACCCATGCACACAGATTTTCAAATTCCTTCTTTTCATCTTATTTATCACTTACAGTTGTAGCTCCACTTCTAGTGAAAATATTAATATAATATTCATCGATCCTTCTCTAAGCCTTCATGATTTGGATGTTATGTGTGAGTTGTTAGTTTCTTTTTTCTTGCATTTTTTCCATAAGTATAGGGTAGTCTTCAATTACATGATCAAAACATTTGCAATGCCTACATGTTGTAGTAGGATTCTAAAAATATCTTGTAAAATGACCTTCCTAGCCACAGTTATAGCAAATATTTTTTCCTCTTCCTTGACCTCCATGCTATCCACTGGCCTCATGTGTGCGCTCTTATGCTTGCATTCAGTAAGTATCAGCACTACGCTCTATCATCAGGTCATAACTTAGACATTTATTCTCATCATATCCTACTAACTTACAAAAGTTGAAAAAGCTATTTCTTGGGGTTTTCACATATTTCTGAAAAAAATAAGTGTCTTCAGAGAAATGTTGGCCTTTCATCCTACATATCTTGCACCACTAGCTGGATCCTGCATTCCAGGGATTAGGTGCTCTACTAGCCATGTAATCTATGAAAATGGGGAATTTTTCCTTAGAATGACCCTCTGCTTTTCATTTTGTACACCACACTTCTTCTCTAACATATTTTCCCTTCTTGATATCATGCAATTGCAAGGTCAGGTTTGCCAGCTGACTTTGAATCTGTTGCATACCTGCATCGATGTCTCCTATCGGCGAAGCTTCCAACCTCATCCCAATTTCCTGAGCTTTGACTTGAGTTTCTATCTTTTGTTGTGTTAATGGCAACCTAAAATGTGGTAACATCGCAAATATAAACCATTATTTATGTTGCTCTGGGGGTATGTTGAAGATCACTTGATCCAATAACACATTAAACCTTTAATAAAGCTCCCAAACAGACTCATTGACTTTCCATTTGATCTCCTTTAACTTAGTAATGAAATGTGATTGAGACTTCAGTTTCTTGAAATCCTAGATCAGCTCTTGCTTAATACCTACAAATGTGTTGAGAATTTGTAGGGCTAGTGATTAATTCAAATTCTCTTCTTGATAATTACTTGTGATCTTACTTGAGTTACTTAAGTCTTATCTTGTTTATCTTACTTAGTCTTTCATCAAGTCAATTACCAAAATAAAAAATACACAAAGTTAGGCTCTTCGAGCCAGGGCAAAACCTCTCCCTCTTGGAGATGAAAACCCACGAGAAATTATTCTTATAGATCTTCAAATGACAAGTACCATGACCAAGACTTAGATCCTTGACCTATGAATGCCTCCAATACCTTGTCGTTACTTCTTTGACTGCCTCTAACACTTATCCTTCTCTTTTTCTCCAATATGCATTGACCTGTATTAGTACTAGAGAACTCGATCTCTAATTTTCACTTTTTATTACTTAGTCAACTATTGGAGACTGAATCTTCTTCACCTTTCATACACTTATAACTTTATTCCTTTAAGGTTGCTTTATTCTTTAGGTCACTATCTTCATGTATTGTAAGTGTCTCCGCATTCTAACCTTAGGACAATTAGTAATTTCATTTTCAAACAGATTCGTACTTTGACTTTTTTTATGATCAATCAGGTTCCTTGCTCTTCTTGGTGTCACAAAGAAGTATGCAATACTTCTATGATATCTGCAGATTCTTCCCAAAAAAAATGTTGTAGTACCTCAAATAATTCTGCACTGTAACCCTATACGACATCTCAACAATCCTCACTTATGTACTTCGTTAATTCTGCACCCTTTTAGCCTTCTGAAATCCGCAAATTTATCCTCTGAAATTCGCACTTGATTAACATAGAACAGTCCGCAATTTTCCCGTCGAAATCACAGAGAAATCCGCAATTTTTCTTGTTCTAATGAGTCGTAGTTGACTGGGGTATATATAGTGCACATTCTGCTTCTAGGCCGACCTTACAACAAACTTTATTACATCATTTCCAACATTGAATGAGAGGTGTATTGAGGGTTGTTATGAGCCTTTCTTCCACAAGTTTTTGGAGGTATTCTTAAAACAAGATACTTCATAATCATGACTCTTAATTACACTAGAAGAAAAAACCCTATAGACATCAAGAAAAAGTCTATTGACCTATAATAAAATCTTTCTCATGAAATCCATGAAGCAAGTACAACAAAAATACATTTATTATCTTTTCCTTCTTCTTTACATAAATTTATAATTAGTCAATATGAAGACTGATCCTAATTACACTTTTCAACACTCCCTTTTAACTAGGGAGGTATTCATATAGGTACATGGTCACTTTCAAATTGAATAATCACATCTGTATATCATCATATCAACCAGCATTGTCCTAGTGGAAGGCCTTGACTAACAACCATCATTGTCCTAGTGCAAGGCCTTAACTAACAACCCCATCTCTCAAAGAGACAATGGGCTACAATCCTGGTGAGACACATGAATTATAAACATCATAGTCATTGTCTCTACAAGGTACATACTCCACCCAGGTGTTCCCAAAGTATGAACTTCTTGGAATATTCTTCTCTTAGGTAGCTAGCCCTGAAATAATATCTATCCCCAACTACTCTTATCTTGAATTCCCTAACACATTCTCAAATAGTATCGAATGACAGATGATTACCGAATCCTCCATTTTGTCTTCCCAAGTGAAGACCATAATTATGTGTCTATCTCTCCCTCTCAGACAGGGAGGACCTATTCCATAAGGGAATGTACCCATTCTTGTATAAGGAATGTACCTAAGCTCATTATTAGGAATTACCAAGTTTCTTCCAAGTAAGAAACTTATCACCGGGTTTGCTCTCAATCAGGGACCTACCGCAGCAATGGTGAGACACCCAGCTGCTCATAAATAATTCCTCCCCTTGATGTCATGGATTTAGATATTGAGGAATATTCAACTTTAGCTTCATAGGGCACAAATCATCCATCAATTTCATTCTTGAGTCATGTCATCTACCAGAAATTGATTCATCCATATTTCTTATCTAGTCCTCCTTTTATGCCATGCTATTTTCTTTCGACTCATCTCCAAGGATCTTACATCCTTTCTCATGATTAGCATCCCTGCAAAAATTCATCCAGATAAAAATATACGTATGAACTTTTAAAACAAAATTTGCCTCAATGATGATCTTTCACCATGACAACTTCTTGTAGGCATCATCATCCTTTATTCAGATTGACACATCTCCTAATGATATGCTTTTATAAGGGTATTCTTCTTTACTAGACTTCTATTAGAGTCTACATATCCTCCCAAGAGATATTCTAGTCATATCTTCTTGGCTTCTGGATGATAACAGCCTCTTGACATGGTTTCACTTCATGATCTCTTCCTTTCTGCACATATTCATTCCCAGGAACTTCCAATTTCTAGTTCTTTGTTCATATACAACTACCTCATATTCCATGTGAGGATATATTATGTTTATTTCATTTAACAGTGCACCGAGAGATACCCCCCTCCATAAGTCATACTTCTAAATATAGAATTTCATTACCTGTAACCATATGACATGACTTCACAACATTCAGTGTCAGCATATAAATATATATACCTCATACCTTTTTCCTTTGATTCATCCTGTAGAAATTTCACTAGAATGAATAGCTTCATTCCTTTGACCTACTTCATAAATATGTCATCACATCCCAAAATTATTTAGCATAGAATTCTTGATGAAATCATTCCGTTTTCTTTCTAATCAGTGAATTCACAAAGAAATCCATTAGAAAATGTCAACACCTTTTTCCATGATGACCCTTGATCTTCATGACTGCCTTTCATCAATAATGTTATCATAGAGGTTTCCCTAGAGATGTTTCACCAAGAGCTCCTACCATGCTTTTATAATGATTCCATCATTATACATTGCTTCCTATCATACTATTTTACAACCAACATAAATCACTTAAAGAGGAAGTTGATCTCAATCATAATATAGATCTTTCGATTCTTCTTTCTTAGATTTATTTGCATCAGGTTATTCCCTCATATCTGATACATGGGCTTCTTCCCTTTTCCTCTTGTCCTTTTCAGATTTAGGAAAATCTCTTTTATAATTCCCAAGTTCATTACACCCAAAGCATCATACGTTGTCCATATTTATTCTTTTATTCTGAGGACCAAATTTACCGAATCTTCCTTTCTTCCTAGATATGGTTGCAAAGGCTTGATTCCCTTCACTTGATCATGTATCATATTTGGCTTTCAATATTGTTTCCTCTATTTACATAGATACCATAAATCATGGAATGATTTGGCTTCTTTCTTCCCGTATAAAATTGAAGTGAAGTTTTCCCATTCTTCTGGTAGAGCATTCAACACTACTGTAGTCATATTAGTGTCAGACATTACTTCTTCCAGTTCCTGTAGTTGATCTCTTATTTCAAAAATAATCATAAATTATGGGGTGATTCCTTCTTCCCTTGAAAATTTCATTTTATATAGTTCTTTTCTTAGAGATATTGTTTCTCCTGCAGTACTCATAGAGAATAGCTCCACCAGTTTCTCATATATTTCTTTAACATAATTTAGTTTTGATACATAGGGAATGAGTGAGTCGTTGATGGATTCTATTAGAATCATTTGGGCTCTAATTTCTCCCTTCATGTACTTGGAATAAGCTGGAGAATCTTATTTTGGTGGTTGAATTGTCGATCCTTCGATGTATTCCATAACTTCGTCTTCTAAATTCAAATTTGTCCTCTTCTTCCATGCACTAAAGTTTGATGACCCAACCAGATTGTTTCTCTCTTTACAATAATTCATCTTGATAGATTTAAGTAAGGTCATAGATACTTACTTGATTATAGTGGCTTGCAGCTTCCTTGATGATGATGAAGTCAAGAGCTTCTTGAAATCTCCAATGTAGGTTTTCTTGGATCCTTGATGATAAAGGATATCTTCAAATGATGATGTCCTCTTCTAAAAATGTATTCAATGGGTTGATCCTCTTAATGAAATAGAAGATATTTGAAATATCTTGAGAGTATTCCTTGCACATTGATTTGTCTTTTCAACCCAAACTTTGATCTTCACTTCCTGGAGTGTCCACTTTGTCAAGTAGCCCGTGTGTTCAGTACCTTAGCTCTGAAACCATGTTGAGAATTTTTTGGGCTAGTGATTAATTCAAATTCTCTTCTTAATAATTACTTGTGATATTACTTGAGTTACTTATGTCTTCTCTTGATTATCTTACTTAGTCTTGCATTAATTTAATTACCAAAATACAAAAGACACAAAGTTAGGCTCTTCGAGCTAGGGCAAAAACTCTCCCTCTTGGAGCAGAAAACCCATGAGAAATTCTTCTTATAGATCTTCAAATGACAAGTACCATGACCAAGACTTAGAACCTTGACCTATGAATGCCTCCAAGACCTTTTCGTTACTTCTTTGACTGCCTCCAACACTTATCCTTCTCTTCTGCTCCAATATGCACTGACTTGTACTAGTACTAGATAACTCGGTCTCTAATTTTCACTTTTTATTACTTAGTCAACTATTGGAGCCTAAATCTTCTTCACCTTGCATACACTTATAACTTTATTCCTTTAAGGCTTCTTTCTTATTTAGGTCATTGTCTTCATGTATTGTAAGTGTATCCCCAATCTAACCTTAGGACAATTAGTAAGTCCTTTTTCAAACATATTCGTACTTTAAATTTGCTTATGATTTAGGTTCTTTGCTCTACTTGGTGTCACAAAGAAGTATGAAATACTTATGTGATATCTGCAGATTCTTCCTAAAAACAAATTTGGTAGTACCTCGGATAATCTTCACTGTAACCCTATACCATATCTCAACAATCCTCACTTATGTGCTTCTATAATTCTGCACCCTGTTAGCCTTTTGAAATCTACAACTTATCCTCTAAAATCCACACTTGATTGACTCATAACAGTCTGCAATTTTCCTATGGAAGTCACAGAGATATCCGCAATTTTTCTTGTGCTAATGAGCCATAGTTTACTGGGGTATATTTAGTGCACAGTCTAGCTTTTAGGCCACCTTTACAACAAACTTTATTACATCATTTCCAGCGTTGAATGAGAGCTGTCTTGAGGGCTATTATGAGCCTTTCTTCCACAAGGTTTTGGAGGCATTCTTCAAACTAGATACTCCATAATCATGACTCTTAATTAGACTAGAAGAAAAAACCCTATAGAAATCAAGAAGAATTATATTGACCTATAATAAAATATTTCTCATGAAACCCATGAAGCAAGTACAACAAAAATACATTTATTGTCTTTGTCTTCTTCTTTACATAAATTCATAATTACATAGTCAATATGAAGACCGATCCTAGTTACACTTTTCAAAAAAATTACCATTGTGAGTGGTTGAATACTTCATGTACCACATAATCTCTCTATCTCACAACGTCGTAATGATTTGTGCCTTCTTTATATCTTCTTCATTGATTTTCTTTGTTGTACATACAGCTTCGGCTAGAAACCAAAATTTTTCTGGCTCCTCTAACCTAGTTCCTCTAAAAATAGGTAGCTTAATGTCATCATACATACCTATTTTTGGGGTGTAAAGGGGAGGGGGAGAGGGATGGGGGGTAGGAGGAGTATGTGGAGTAGGGATACCATCATCACCCTGACTACTACTGGATTATAGCTTCAGTGAAGTCTCAGGCTAGAAGGGGGTATACTACGGAATTTCCTGGGAGTTATCTGGGTAGTTTTCTTCTTTTTCACATTCAGATTCACTCAGCAGAGGGCTATAATCAGTCTCTCTGAATTTCTTTGGATCTTATTTGTGATATCTCTTTTTGGTATCTACTCTATACCTTTTTCCACTTCACGTTGTATTGATCTCTTACTCATATTTACTTCTTCCTTCGAACATAAGTAAACTAGCAATCTAATTGCATCCGCAAACTCCCTTTTTACACAAAAGAATATTAATCTAGAGTTTCAAAGAATTCATATACTTACCTCACAGTCCTTTGAAGAATATTCACTCTGCTTCGTTGTAGAACACAGGCGATTCTATAGCAAACTCAGTAATGAATCCACCTAAGATGCTATCAATCCATAAATCGAGAACCCTTGAAATATTTTTTTTAGTGCTCTTGAATCGTTGTATCAGCTCAGGATTCCATGTTGTAGGTTCTTCATTCTTAAAACAATCCTTCCTTTCATTCAACCTCGAAACCCACTCATATAATTCACTAGGAAATGATCTGAAGAAAATTTCGTACTACTCTGTGAAAAGATATCTTTGTAACCATACTTCACATGTTAGACAAGTTTTTTTGTTCTCTTGATCTACAAATTCTTGTTCCTTATGAACTATCCAATCTTGAATTTTCTTCTTCGACGGGTGCCACATCCACATATCCCTCAGACATATCCTTGTCCCGAAAATGGAACCATTTTTTGGCTTGTTTGGGCTTGACCCAGGTCCGACTTAGCCAAAATTGAGGCCAAGTTGGGTTGTGCCCAATAGGGAAGTGGAACAAAAGATAAATTTTTGTTTGAATCTCCATCACCAAATATTGGTTTGTATAAAAAATTTATTCTAGAATTACATGAAATGAAGAAATAATTGCACTAGCTATTGGAGTACAAATTAATTTGACCAATCACCTCAACTCGTGAGTCACTTATCATCATAATATATAGGAAGGAATAGAATTTGTGAATTTTTATTAACTATAGAGGTTTTAATAAGATCACAATCAAGATTTGCTACCCTCTTCTTAGGATCAATAATTTAATGGAAAAATTATAGCATGCCAAGTTCTTCACCAAGTTGGAATTGAAATTAGGATGTCAACATGTACATGTACATGTTAAATAAGGGTACACCTTGAATCTCACCTTCAAGACAAGAATGTTTGAATGATCGATCATGTCTTTTGGTTATGTAATGCACTAGATACATTTAGGTGATTGATGAATGATGCATTGCATCCTTATTTAGATTCATTTATAATAATGTATATGGATGGCATATAAGAGTACTTATCACATCTTATGGAGGTGTTAAACTCTAAAAGAGCATAAGTTATTGGCTAACCTTAAGAAATATAAGTTTTCTCAAAATTCATTAGTGAAATTGGGGTACTTGAATGGTGGAGGGGAAATCCAAATAGATGTTATAAAGATGGAGGACATCATCAATTAGTTAGTTCATATTAATATCACTAAATTAGGATCTTTTTTGAGGAATTTAAATAATGCAAAAGTTCATAACATCTATTTCAATGGTATTTGTGCCTCCATGCCATCACAACCAATGGTAATAGTTTTTAGTGGGGAAAGAATTAGTAGGAAAATTTCCACTAGCTGAAATGAAAAATTAATCAAGCACAATTCCTTACATTACCTAACTTGTGAAATAGCATTGAATTGTATATGGATGCAAGAGGTTATGCTATGCGACTTTTATTGATGCAGGGAAGTAATCTAGTATGCTATTATTCTAAAATGTTTCATGGAGGAGTCCTGGACTACCATACATATGATAGGAACTTTATGCACTATTTCAAGATGTTAAGAAGTGAAAGCATTGTATAATGAGAAATGAAACAATTATCCACATTTATGACTAGTCATTATAGTACTTGTAGACCCGTAGTAAGATTCAACAAACCAAACATTATAAGTGGAAGGGTTTTTTTTCAACAATTTCATCTAGTCATCAAGTATAAGAAGCAAAAAATTATCAAGTTGGCATACATTATTTCAACTCCACCCACATCCAATATTACCCATGATGTATATAAATATGCATACACAAAATATGAGGACTTTAAAGTGGTGTTTCAATAGATACGAGGCCAAATTCATATAGAATAAGTATGGTAGAATATCATCGCAAAAATGGGTTGCTTTACAAGCTAGACAGGCTCTATGTCCCTAAAGGTGAAAGATTTTATCTTATAAAAAAATCTCACACCTTTAAGTTTGTGAGAAATTTTGGTGTTGGGAAGACAATTTCCTATTTCCAAAGGTATGCACATTGGCTGAAATTTCAAGAATATGTAACTTGATATATTAAAGGATGCATTATTCGTTTTACTAGAAAGCCCAATGATAGAAATCAAGGTTTATACCATCCCTTATCTATACCCTCTTAACCCTAGGAAAGAATTTACATGTATTATTTTGGTGGTTTTCTAACAATCAAGGAGGGACAGCAATATCTATTTGTGGTAGTTAGCAGGTTCAATAAGATGTGCATTCTTATGTCTAGGTGTAATATGGGATACCAAGGAACATCACATCATATAAATATACTAGATTTCTTAGTGGCTTTTGGACTACACTTTTGTTGAATTTTGCAACAAGAAACAGTGAAATTTTCATTCGAAAACAACATTCAGCACCCATGCCTAGTGCATTAAGCACCTACACTAGGATGGGGCCCACAAGGCTATTTTTGGTGGATGTCTATTTTAGTTATCCCTTAATTAAGATGGACAATAAAATGTAATCTAATCTCAAAATAACTTGTAATAGTTAACTAAGTGTGATAAACTCAGTTAACTTATGAATTTCGAGTTGAGGGTAGTTGGTGAGGCATGCAGAGTAATTCTAGTTGTAACAAAGTTCAAAGTGTAGTGGTGCATTAGTTAATGCAGGTTGTAATTATTTTAACTCACTTAAGTGAGTTAAAGTCAATTGTGTTAGTTGTAACTGTTAGATACACTATTGAGAGATCAAGTGAATTAAATATTAATTAATTCACAATCAGTGATCTCATATGAAACCGAGGATTTACTATTATTAGCTGCATGCATGTTGGTTCCAGTGGAGACCTAATTGAGACAAAGGTTAAAGGGAAGTATAACTATCAGTTGTGATATTAGTAGGCTACCCAGATGTAGTTAAAACACCAAAGTATGCCCGTGATACTCAGCACAGTGTAGGAAGGCTGGAATTCCTTGTGAATAGGGATTGCATTCCTCATGAACTGTGTGAGCAAGGCAGGCTGAAGACAGGCTGAGAAATGGCTAAGCATTGGCCCAATTTTTTCTGGATCAATGTGAGACAATTAGCTGAATACAGGAGGGCTCTTGTGATAAGAGTTGTGATCTGAAAGGATTGTATTAGTTTGTTGTGCTAAGTGTCTTTTCAGTTATAAAACATGTACAATTTGTCTCCATTTTTTTTCTTAAGGAATGAGTAATTTAACCATGAAACATAGATGAATTTGTGAGTTTCAAGCATGTAAATAAGCCTAAATAACACTGAACATTAGTGTATAACAGAGAAATAACATCACACATAAGTTTTACAAAACAGGCATGATGAAGCAGTTCACCCCTCCTAGGCTACATCTGCTAGTCCATCTCCCAATGGCATGTCCCTCTTTGTCATTTTGCTAAAAATTGCAAATACATGTGTTTAAAAGCCTCTAATGGATGTTTTCTCTACACTAGTGGCTCCAAAATGCTCAAATTAGTCTAGGTAGACTCTTTTTTCACCCAAATTGGTCAAAAATTGACCTATCTAAGCTTTTTCCTAATATCCCATAGAAATCCTCCACTAAATGTGGAGATTGCATTTATCCGTAGTTAAAACTGGCCCATAACTCCGAAAATAGAGAGCGCGTTAAAAATCCTGATAGCTATAAGATTAACTATTAAGGAGTGGGGGTGGCCACATGCCTACCCCCAAAACTCTGGTTACAATAAAATTTGGGCAGAACCCATGTTGAAACCACAGTGAATAACTCGTTTAACTGGAGTTCGGGTTAGGGTTTACCCCAACTGTCGACAAACCATCATGTCGAACTGCAAAGTAAGCAAACATGTGACAGCGTTTAAGGTTATCCACTGGGGTTAGGTTTATGGAACAATCAGAGTTTGATGATGTGGTTTTCATATAACATGTGACTATATCATTTGGGGCCGCCAGCGAATTGGGACCGCTGGTGGTCCCCCCCCCCCAACTTGCCAAACATTACCATATAAAAATATGTGGAGTACTAATGATGGTAAGCAACACTTGTAGCGGAGTTGTTCGATAATTTGTATGGGCACGCCAAAGTTCATAGGGTCGAACCCCCCGGACCCAAACAAAATTTTGATCTTCTGTACAGGAGACACGTGGCAGCCTCCACGCTAACCACGTGTCACCCATCCAATGATCCACAAAAATTCATACAAATCCAAATCAATTACCCAAAATATGACACTTGGCAAAACCTGTTTGGATTGAGAAAACGGAATACTCTCAGGAATAATCCACCTTTTGTTGATTGTACTTGCATGTTGACTTTGTATCCCAGTCACTCTTGTCAAACAATTTTAGTTGTTTTGGAAAATGATCAGAATGCAATATCTCCCTCATACAACATTGGTTTGTCGAATCGTTCACGGCACCGGAATCAAAACGACGAGATCTACCTGGTCGTTCAAGTTCGGTACAGTTTCGAGCACTTTCAATTTTGAGAAAAATTCATGATCTCCTTATCACACCTCACCATTGGGAATCTTTTGGACCCCAAAATAATTTAATTACCTATTCAGTAGATGAGGGTATAACTCTCTCACCTTTCCAACTTCCATCCACTTTGCCTTGCTTGGCTTACTACCTTTGAGCCCAACTCGGAGGTAGTTTACACTTCCCATCTTAGATGCTCTCGTCCTACTATCAAGGATGGTATCCTCCTTGAGGTCATCCAGAAATTATGGCAAGAAATCTTCAATAGAAGGCAGTTGAACATCACTCCTTTGATCATCGATCAAAGGGGCCTCATACAAACGTAAATTTCCAACATTGACAACTGAATACATTTGCATATATGAAGGCAATTCAAATTGAAATGCATTGTTACCAACTTGCTTTATGATCTTAAATGGACCATAACGAATGGGCTTGAGCTTTTTACTGTCTCCTTGCATCCTTTCTTCGCTTATGTGCAACCATACCCCATCTCCTTCTTGAAACTTGTGATCAACTCTATGTTTTTCATGCCTCTCCTTGTATTTTCTTTGACTCTTCTCAAGCTGTTCTTGAACTTGTTGATGAATAATCTGAATTTTATCAATGAACTTTCGAGCCTTTTCAATATCACTATGCCCATCAATTGCAACATTCTTCTCAAATATGAAGTCTAATGGCAATTTCGGAAAATACCCAAAGCAGGCTTCAAAAGGTGAAGTATTTGTAGAAGAGTGCTTGGCCCAGTTGTAAGCGTGTTGAATGTAATGCAGTTGTTCATCCCACAACTTGGGATGTTTGCTGCAATATCCTCTCAATAGATGTACAATGGTTCTATTCACCACCTCGGTTTGGCCATCAGTTTGCAGATGAAAAGCAATACTCTTTTTCAACTTTGTGTCCATCATCTTCCAAATATTGGACCAAAAATTCCCAATGAACCTAGAATCCCTGTCACTAACAACAAAAGTTTGCAATCCATAATGAACCCATACATGTTGAAAATAAATTTCAACATTTATGGTTTTCTTACATGGCATAAGTATACACATTTTATTGAATCTATCCACAACTACATAAAGATAATCATGTTGTTTTCTTGACATAGGTAGACCTCCAAAAAATTCCATGGAGACACTCTACCATAGCCTTGATGGTACCAGTAGTGGCATGTACAACCTAAGCTTCCTATTGCTAGGCTTTCGTGTTGCACACATAGAACAACCTCTTATAAAACGTGACACACTATCTATCATGCGAGGATAATAGCAATACCTCTGTAGATTCGCCACTTTTTTTCTTACCCCAAAGTGTCGAGAAATAAGAGACGAATGAGACTCTCTCATGACACTAAAAGTCTCTCCTTGTGGTGTACACAGCTTTCCCAAATGAAACAGAAAATTGTTATGCATGTGATAATCATTTTCCTCAACTTGATTCCCTTCACTCAAACTAGCATACACATCTTGAAAATCAGCATCATGTGCATATTGTTCTATGTAACTCTCATGTACAATAGAATTACTTTTAAGTAAAGTAGAAGCACTTATAATTGGCCTTGAAAGCATATCAAAAAATTTATTGAAAATACCTTTCTTGTACCTTATAACCAAGTGAAACTATTGAAGAAATCCCATCCACTTGAAATATCATGATTGCTAGAATTTTGTTTGCGACTACAGTACTGTAATGGTTGGTGATCAGTATGTATAATCGTCTCTTTACCCATCAAGTAGTGTTTCCACTTCTTGGCGCTTTGTACCAATGCATACAAATCTTTTTCATATGTAGGATAATTATTTATAGCACCATTGAATGTTTTAGAATGAAAATCAATAGGCTTACCATGCTACAAAAGTATTGCGCCCATGGCATAATCACTAGCATCAGTTTGTATCTCGAATGGTTATCTCAAATTTGGTAATGCAAGGACCGGAGCTGAACTGATCTTGTCTTTTGAAGCTTCAAAAGCTTGTTGTTTTTTTCCTCCCCATTGGAAGCCTTTCTTCACACTTTTCACTGCATGTATAGGAGCTTCTATGGTAGAAAATTTAGCAATAAACTTTCTCCAATATTGAGTTGTGCCTAAGAAACTTCTTACATCAGTTACTATTTTGGGAGTGGGCCAATTCAAAATGGATTCCACTTTAGAAGGATCAATTCTCAACTTGCCTCCTCCTACAATGTGTCCCAAATAAGCCAGAGAAGTCTTTCTAAACTCACACTTTTACATCTTAAGAAATAATTTCTCTTTCTTCAAAACATCAAGCACCCTTTTCACATGCAAGACATGTTCTTCTCTTGTTTTACTGAAAATTAGTATATCATCTAAATACACAATCACAAATTCATCAAGAAATGGGTGCAAAACATTATCCATAACACACATGAAAGTTGCTGGTGCATTACACAAACCAAACGGCATAACCAACCACTCAAAGAGTCCTTCTTTGGTTTTGAATGCAGTCTTCCATATATCACTTTCTGCAGTTCTTATTTAATGATATCCACTTCGTAAATATAACTTAGTGAAAAAAATTTCTTCTTTCAGCTGATAAAGAAAATCATCTATCCTTGGCAGTGGGTATCAATTCCTTATCATTATATTGTTCAAAGCTCCGAATTCTACACACATGCACCAAGTCCCATCTTTCTTCGGAATCAAGATTACGGGTGAACTGCATGGCAAAGTGCTTGGCCTTATAATTCCATTTTCCAACATGTCCTTGATTTTCCTCTTAATTTCAACATTCTCCATTATCGACATGCGATACATGTTGATGTTTGGAAGAGGAAAATCTTGTTGCAAATGAATCTCATGTTGAATTTCCCTTTTGGAGGCAATCTTGTTGGCTCCTAAAAAATCTCATGATGTGCATAAACTACATCATGTAAATCTAATTTCAACTTAGGATCACAATCTTCAAATGATTCATGATTAACATAATCTTTAGGCTTAATCATTATAAGAACAAAATTCTTGCTAGAATTCACTAGCCTCTTTACATGTCTAGCATTTACCATTGCAATATTTGTCTTCTTGTGATGTGCTCTAACAATTTACTCCTTGCCATCTTAGAATAAATGGTATTTGTTCTCATAGCGATGTAAATTCGTTGTCCTGTCATACAAGTAAGGACTGCCCAACATAGTACCTATAATATCAAGAGGAACCACATCTAATTCAACTGTGTCAACAAAATGTGCAGTTATTGCAAACCGAAATATGCACTTCTTTGAAACCTGTAAATTTTCATCCTTACAAATCCACCCAAGTGGATATGGTTTTGGATGTTGAATGGTATTTCTTGACCAAGTCTTCAAAGATTAAGTTTTCTTGTGACCCACTGTCAAACAATGTGTCAATCTTGGTATGTTTGGATATGACCCTCACATGAAACAGTTCAATTCTCTCTTCTTCATTTGGAGCTTGTATGTGACAGTTGATGTACTAGTACTAGGATTTGTTTCAATTTCTTTCCCCTTCATGTTCTTCAATCCCATAGCTGTAATTTTAGATTCATCACTTGAATCCTCTCCTAAATCATGTTGAGTTGTCGCTTCAGTTTTCTGTTTCCATTTGTTGTTCTGATGTTTGGGCCTCTTTTTAGGATGTAATTTCCAACTATTTTTCTCTTCATGGCCTTCTCTTGAACAATGTTTACAGACCACTTTCTCTCCCTCTTTAGTGACAGATGCATTATTTTTTTCCCTTACCTTTTGAGGTCTTCTCTTTGTTTTTCCCTTTAAAAGGTTTCTTTCTACCCTTATCAGTAATGTTTTTCCCTCTAGCTTCTAGATGTGTGGCCTGAACACAAAATTCATCTAGACTTGTAGGGTTAAACATGAGAATAGTATGTCTTAGGTAGCTATGTAACCCTCCTATGTACTTGAGAAAATTATCTTGGCTCTGCAAATCTACCCTTAATAACAGAGCTCTTCTCCTAAATTCTTGGGTGTATTCTTGCACATTTTGTCCTTTCAATTGTCTAAAAAATTTTCAGTTCATTATGGCTTTCTACATATGAGCTAATGGATAAAACTGTTGTTTTATTGCAGTAATGAAATCAGTCCATGATATGATAATCTTACCATGCTTATTGATCTCCTCCTTTGTCTTGGCTTCCCACCAAACAAGTGTTTCACCTTCCATTCTCAATGAAGCTAGTTGGATTTTGGTATCAACATCATGAAGGTTCTAAATTCTTAAATAGACCTCCAATTGCCTAATCCAATTATCAATATTTTTTGCATTGAATTCACCATTACACATTGGAAATTCAAACTTAACCTCAAGTTTTAGAAAAGGAATTTTACTAGTGTTCTTTGACTTGTGTGGCTTATGTACTGAAGATGAAGTAGAGGATGATGATGATGAGGGTGAGGATGGTGACTTTCCACTACCTCCATTTCCCTTCTTTAATTTATCTTCATCATTTTGACCTCCTGATGATCCCTGCCCTTCCTTGTGAAGTTTGGATCCTTCTACTTCTAGTCTCTCATTCCTTTCTTGATAAAAGACTCTCACCATCTCATTCATTTCAAGGAATGCTTTCCTAGACACTCTTTATTCTTCTTTAGTGATCCTGGAGGATCTTGTTAAGTGCAGATTGGTAGAGAGGTCCAATCATCTCCAGAAGTCTGATTTCTGATTCAGTCTTTAAATCATTAATTTCTCCAGAAGAAGTCCTCAAGTTTTCATGGTTCAGTGTGTAGAAATTATATATGCTAAGCATGCATATGTCCAAGATCCACCTGATCTCACACTATTTAACATTATGCAAGATGCTGAATCTATTCCACTTGTTAATATTTTGTGGAAAAATTAATTGCACACACATGTGAAGCATAAACAAAAATAATCGCACATAACACAGTTTTTAACCGGGAAAGCCTGAAGCTGAAAACCCCAACTATATATTATGTAACATGGAGATCATATGAAAATCTCATACAAACTTACAAACCTTATCACAAGCTCTCAATACAGTACAATCATCATACTCTAATCAGGACCAACCTTGAAAATCCATGCACTGATCTTCGCCTCCTGCTAGCCTGCCTCCACTGTGCAATCCAAGCTTATTACAAGGACCAATTCAATGTAATCCCACTCTCATTGACTGCATTATTATCATTGGCAAATCCAATTTATATGTAGATGCAATTCATGCATCACTATAGTCACAACAGATAGTCTATCTTGCCCTTTCACCTACCTCTCCACTGGTCTCCACTGAAACTGCCATGCACTGTAGTTAACTGTTGTATTGTTCAGTTGATTAATGAATTATTATTTGTGAATTAATTAACTAATTAATTCACTCCACTCTCACTAGTGTATCATTCAGTTAGACTAGATACAACTAGCTCAACTAAGTTAAACTGAATACAACTCCATAACTACTCTTCTAACTATGTCATAACTCTGCCACTTGAGTTCTAACTGAGTCCTCCATGCATTAGCTCCAGTAAACCCTTATGAATTGTGTAATTCCTTCAGCCCACTGATTTTCCAAATCCGTTCACTAAAATCAAGTTCTCAATGAGAATAATTTTATGTTTAGAGTACGGTGTGTTAAAATACATGTGGCTAGAGCGCTGCATCTGTTACCAGATAGAGCGCTCTATAAATAGACTTCGCCCAATATTATAAAAACAGAATTTCATCTATTTTTCACATTTGACCAACCATCTACAAATAGCCTCCTGATACATATAGAATATGCTCACCATGTCTAAAAATAGACATACACCTAAAAATAGCCTATGTGGGCCCCACCTAGTTTAGGTGATTATTTTCCAACTAGGATCAAGGATGATGTTTCAGGATGCCTCCTTCACTATTTCTTGTTGCAAACCTCAACACTCCCTCTCAAAAAAAAGAAAGAATGCAATGTTTGCATGCGACATACGACTCCATGCATTCGCCACCATGACCTTTGTAGCGCCTGTGACTCCATGCATCTTCTGCGCGTTCCCCAAGTATACGGCCCCAAAAGGCTCCAAACAACTCAATCCGTCTGATGCATCTATCATCAAATTCTTCGACTTCTGCTGGTACCAACTGCACTTGTCTTCAGGAACTACTGCACTGTTGAACTCTGCACCCATGCACTCTGCACTTGCTGTCAACTCTGAACCACACTCCAGTATCTGACACTGTCACTTTGATCTGTCTGCATCAATCCAACTAATCATGCTACTATTGCTCTATGGGCTCCTCGTAGCCAGGTTCAATTCATGATATCCACACCATCTCAATGAATCCTACCCAGAAATATCCTCTTGGGATTACTCATGCATGTCGCCCCACCTCTCACCTGGTGATATAGCTGCATGCACTCCCTCTGCCCATCTGGCACGAAATTTCTCTGCATGAGTGGTTTCTCCCACTCCATGATCCTCATCTTGTGGCTGCTCCACATCCTAAGGTTCACTCTTACCTACATGAAAATCCTGATCCCTCTCAAGCTTCAATTGCATGTCTTTCTTGCACTTCCCAACAGTAGGAAGCTCCGTATAAATCCCATCTACTTCAGGTCTATAAATATTCTTCTGCATCTCCAGTTGTGGCTGCTCCACAACCTTCTGAGACTGCTTCTCACGCTACATGTTGAGAGGCTCCCTCTCAACCACCAAGTCACTAACCTCTTATTTTCTCCTCAAATCTTTGCATGCATCTTGTACCTCGGTGCATGTAGATTCTTGGCTCGCACACATTGTAATTGTCTCGCCGTCGCAAAATTTTCTAATAAAAGAGCTAATTTTAAATTGACGATATCTCCCTCATCCGAGCTCCGATTCGACCAATTTTTTTTTCCAATTTGGGTATTTTTTCACAAGGAATCCAAATATGATATTTTTTTTAAAATATTTCACCAAAAATTTCAGATATTCTCTGCAAACTCGCGCACCCAAAAATTTCTGCTCTCATTCCATGTAGAAAACCTATAACACAGCTCTGATACCATGTAGAAATTATATGCACTACGCATGCATATGTCCAAGATTCTCCTGATCACACACTATTTTAAATTCATGCACAATACAGAATCTATTCCACCATTGATCATCACATGCGGAAATTAAATCAATTGCAGTGCACACATGAAACCATAAAAATTCACACATATTAACACAGTGTTTTAACGGGAAAGCCTGAAGCTAAAAACCCCAAATATATGTATATAATATATGTCATAGAGATCATGTAACAATCCTCATAAAAATCTTATCACAGGCTCTCAGTACAATCCAATCGCTACACACTAATCAGGCCCTGATCTAGCAAATCCATGCACCGATCTTTGCCAGCCTTTAGCCTGCCTCTATTGCGCAATCCCTGCTGAATAATGGCTCTAGATGAACTTGAATTTCTCCATAATTTCTCACGCAATACTTAAAGGAATATCTACTAAATTTGTGGTGCAAACAATGCAACACTATAGTCACAACAGATAGTCTATCTTGCCCTTTCACCTACCTCTCCACTAGTCTCCACTGAAACTGCCATGCACTGTAGTTAACTTTTGTATTGTTTAGTTGATAAATGAGTTATTATTTGTGAATCAATTAACTAATTAATTCACTCCACTCTCACTAGTGTATCATTCAGTTAGACTAGATACAACTAGCTCAACTTAGTCTAACTGAGTTAAACTGAATACAACTCCATAACTACTCTTCTAACTGTGTCATAACTCTTCCACTTGAGTTATAACTGAGTCCTCCATGCATTAGCTCCAGTAAACCCTTAGGAATTGTGTAATTCCTTCAGCTCATTGATTTTCCAAATCCGTTCACTGAAATTAAGTGCTCCAAGAGAATAAGTTGTTGTTTAGAGTCTGATTATTATTAAGAGCTAATAATAATCGACATGCATCTATTTTTGGATCAGCGCTCTATAAATAGACTTCGCCCAATATTCTAAAAATAGAATCTCATCTATTTTTCACATTTGACCAACCATCTACAAATAACCTCCTGCTACATATATAATATGCTCACCATGTCTAAAAATAGCCTGTGTGGGCCCCACCTAGTTTAGGTGATTATTTTCCAACTAGGATCAAGGATGATGTTTCAGGATGCCTCCTTCACTGTTTCTTGTTGCAAACTTCAACACAATGTAATGGTGTAATTTGGTGTTTTTATGTTTAAGGGTTCATGGTGATGAAATGGTGCAAGTTTAAATCCTAAGGTGTATTAAAAACCTAAGCCTAAGTTCTAGCGCAATCAAAATAAAATGTAATAAATTCCTAAGGATAAAGTATTAGACCTAGCACTAAACAATGTATTAAGTCTAATTCTGATACTTTCAGACCTAAACAAAAAACCTAATTATTAAACCTATCGGAATATGTATTAAAAACAAATAATAAAAACAACAATCTAACCACGGCATGTTAGACCGCGTCGGGAGATGTGTGATGGCATGTGATTAGACTAAAGGCAGATACAGTTAACCTCCAACCCAAAACCACAGTGGTAACCATGTCGAGGTTATCCTCCATGTGAATGCAGCGACAGATAAGGGTTAAGCTGGAACTGCTAGACATAACCGTAACCGTTGGAAGGTTCGCATGTGAATTTGGCAGAGGATAAGACCATGACCACCAAATCCAACCGCTAATGTAGCCGCCGAAATACTTGTTCACATGTCGAAATCCCATCCTCTATGCAGTTATGGTGACTGACAAGGCTAATATCTTATCCCAAAGTCTATTTTGGATTTTTAATTTAGTATGCGCTAAGGTAAAACTATTACACCTTATCCAATGTACTAGGTGTCACTCTATTAGAAGACCGAGACCCTAATTACAGATTTTTCTCAACCATAAGAATAAATTGGTATAAATAAGCTCAAATTCATCTTATTAAACCATGACATTTTCCTTGATGGACAAACATTGAGTGTATTTTATTTCAGCTTCAGAGGGATAGAGGTAGTTTTGTTTTAGCATAGCTCGACCGTCCAAAGGTAGAATTGAGCGCAGAGACAGGAATTGGAAAGCTGAGAGAGAGAGCTTCATGTTTTCAGTGACCTGAAGTGCCTACAAGCATGATCAGTCTGATTTTTTTTCTGTGTAAATACTTCCTCAGATTAATCCTAATAAATCGGAAGCCCAACTTGAAAGTAGACCTAGAGACGTAGTCCACCAGGGACGAACTCCGTAATCAATGTTTGTTGTTTCTTCTCTCCGTTATTTTTTGTGTTTTCATTCTTAATTTTCTTCTAGTTTAAGTCGTTAAATTATTTCCTTTATTCTTCCATATTAAAGCTTTCATGAGTTAACAATCGATTCACTTAATGGAAAACTAGTCAAACTATCTCAGCACATAATCGATCACATCCAGATCATATATTTTGGTATCGGAGCAGATTGTGCTTTGTATTTTGTTTGCCAGTGGATTTTAACCAGGTTGAGATTGCAACGTAGAGAAGGAAAGCTTGAATATTTCGATCCAGAGATTGGAAAGCGGAAAGTCGTACATCAATCAACGATGACAGGGACTGAAAACGTCGAAACCAGTGAAACTCCTAAAGTGAAGCACATAGACGAGAGTCTCATTCAGTAAATGTTTATAAACATGCAAAAGATGTTGGGAGAACTATACGAAGATAAGAAGGTGAGAGATGAAGCTTCTTCGTCGCAGGCATTAAATAAGGACAAGGGTAAAGGAAAAGTAGATAAAACTCCTTTCCTCCATTATCTCCATCATCTTCTTCTTCTTCTTCTTGTAGTTCTGAATCTAAAAAAGAAAATAAACCTCAAAGTCCAATTTTAAAACTTGATGTAAAGTTTGAGATACCTATTTATGATGGCGAAATGAACCCAGAGAAACTAGAGAATTTGGATAAAACAGTTAGAAGTCTATTATCAGATTCAAAACATTATTGATGATAAGACAAAGATTCAGTTAGCTACTCTTAGAATGGGGGGAACTACTTTAATCTGGTGGGAGAGTAAAACAAAGATATATTTAAAGTGTAAAGGTAAAGTTATCTCCTCATGGTCTAAGTTTTTGAAAGCTCTAAAGAAACAATTATATATGTTGGGTTACACACAACAAGCTGTTATTGATTGGCAGCATTTGCGACAAGGTAAGGGATAGAATGTTCAAGAGTTCATTCAAGAATTCAGGAAGAAAGCATTAGTGCTTGGTATTCCTTTGGACACAAAAGAAACTTTTTTGATGTATATTGGCAGTTTACATTCATATTTGTAGCATACATTATTAATGTTCAATCCTAATGACTTTGATGAAGTTTGTGCTCAACCTATTCATGTTGAATCAGGTGGCAAACCATTCAAGTTTACACCAAAGACATCCAAACAGTTGGAAACCGAAGATAGCAAAAATAATGGAAATTCAAAGGGAAATAAGACTACCACAACTCAAAAGGAAGATGAAATACCTACCTATACACATTGCCAAAGGATCGGTCATGATGAAGCTAGGTGTTGGAAACTTCATCTGGAACTCAAACCAAAGAAGTTCCAAACAAAGAAGGGTGAAAAGAAGGTTGAAACAGAAATCCAACAAGACTTGGACTCCGATTTAGGTGATGAATGGAAAATCACCGCAATGGTTATGACAGGTAAAAATTTTGATGCTAGTTCAAGTTCAAGTACTTCTTCTTCTTCAAACATTAATCACCTGGATGAAGATAAAAGAATTGAGTTATTTCATATAAGGGTAACTTCCAAGCACACAAAAATAGATACATTGTTTGACACAGGGTCACAAGAAAATTTGATATCTAAATCATGGGTTAAGAAATTGGGTTTGAAAACACATAATCATCCAAAACCATATCCTTTAGGGTGGTTAAAGAAACAAACTCAGATTATTGCTACCAAGCAGTGTCGTTTAAAATTTTCCATCACAACTAATTACATTGATGAAGTGGATTTAGATGTGATATTGTTAAAAATTTATGGAATAGTGCTAGGAAGTCCTTATCTCTATGATCATGATGCAATATTTCATAGGAAAAAGCATAATTATCATCTTAAGAAAGATGGGATTGAATACATTGTTCGGGCACATAAAAATCAAAACTCACTTGGATTTAGTTAATGCTAATCAAATGAAGCGCTTAATAAATTCAAGTAAGAGATATATACTCATGTCTATTAAAGAACAACATAAGGATATTAATGATGCTTGTTCAGGTTGTGAAACTCAGTTTAAAGATAGTTTGGTTAAAGTGGTAGATTCATTTCAAAGTCTATATAAAGAACCAAAACATCTACTTCATAAACCAGAAATGCAACATGAGAAACAGTTGATGTATGTTTCCCCTCTTCCTAAAATTGGAATATATCACAAGTTATTTATAGAGCACGAAGAAAGAAAGCAAATAATTCCATGGATGGTTGGAAAAGAATCCATGCGACCCAGTTCATCTCCATGTAGTTCACCCATAATTTTGGTTCCTAAGAAAAATGGGACATGGGGAATGTGTGTCGATTTTAAATTTTTTGATTCATTTAAGAAAAAAAAATTCACAACATTATTAGATCATCAAAAACAATTTGAAGTTAAAACAGATGCTAGTGAAACAGTGATTCACACAGATCATCAGCCACTTCAATACCTTCAGTCACATACTAAGTTGAAACAATATTACCACTATAGATGGATGAGATTTCTTACTGACTTTGTTGTGTAAGAATAGCAACTTGTGTTAAGTCATTAAATGATTTCCTTCAGTCTTCCATATTAAAGCATTCATGAGTTAACAGTCGATTCACTTAATGGAAAACTAATCAAACTATCTCAGTACATAATCGATCACATTTAGATCATTTGGGATCCACTTCTTCATGGATTTATTCTTCCTCTAGAGGCATGTTTAATGTTGCTTCTGCTTCTTTTGGAGGTGAACTAGGTGGTGGATAATGTGGAAATATTGCCCTCCTTTGTTGTGGCTCACTTTGAGACCCTCTTACTTCCACCAATTTGCCTTCTCCTCTCTTAAGCTTGAGCCTAGTAAGCATGTGAACACTTGTAAACAGTTAAAAAAATCTTTGCACACAACAACACCAAAGAATAAACTCAAGCTATGATACCAACCTAATCTGAAAGGAGTGTATTAGTTTGTGGTGCTAAGTGTATTTTCAGTTATAAAACATGTACAATTTGTCTCCATTTTTTTTCTTAAGGAATGAGTAATTTAACCATGAAACATAGATGAATTTGTGAGTTTTAAGCATGTAAATAAGCCTAAATAACACTGAACAATAGTGTATAGTAGAGAAATAACATCACACATAAGTTTTACACAGCAAGCATGATGAAGCAGTTCACCCCTCCTAGGCTACATCTGTTGGTCCAACTCCCAATGGCATGTCCCTCTTTGTCATTATGATCAAAATTGCAAATACATGTGTTTAAAAGCCTCTAATGGTTGTCTTCTCTGCACCAGTGGCTCCAGAATGCTCAAATTAGTATAGGTAGACTCTTGTTTCACCCAAATTGGTCGAAAATTGACCTTCCTAAGATTTTTCCCAATATCCCCTAGAAATTCTTAGCACTAAATGTGGAGACTGCACTTATCCATGGTTAAAACTAGCCCATAACTCTAAAAATAGAGAGCGCACTAAAAATCCCACTAATTGTAACATTAATTGTTAAGGAGTGGGGGTGGCCACATGCCTACCAAAAAACTCCAGTTACAATAAAATTTGGGTGGAACCCATGCTGAAACCATAGTGAACAACTCATTTGACTAGTGTTCGGGTCAGGGTTTACCCCAACCGTCGGCTTAACCATCACGATGAATCGCAAAGTAAGCAACCATGTGAAAAAGTTTAAGGTTATCTGCCAAGGTTAGGTTTATGGCACCGTCAGAGTTTGATGCTGCGGTTTTCATATAACATGTGACCATATCATTTGGGGTCACTGGAGGTTCCCCCCTCCCCCCCCCCAAACTTGCCAAACATTACCATATAAAAATATGCAAAGTGCTAACTATGGTAAGCAACACTTGTAGCGGAGTTGGTTAACGGTTTGTGTGGGCGTGCCAAAGGTCATGGGGTCGAACCCCCTGGACCCAAAAAAATATTTGATCCTCCGTACAGGGGACACGTGGTAGCCTCCGGGCTAGCCACATGTCACCCATTCAACGAGCCACAACAATTCGTGCAAATCCAAATCAACGACCCAGAAGATGACACTTGGTGAAACTTGGTTGGATTGAGAAAATGGAATATTCTCAAGAATATCCCACCTTTTTCTGACTATACTTGCATGTTGACTAGGCATCCCAGTCACTCCTGTCGCAAAATTTTAGTTGTTTGGGAAAATGATCAGAATGCGATATCTCCCTCATACGACATTGGTTTTTCGAACCGTTTGTGGCATTGGAATCAGAACAACGAGATCTACCCGATCACTTAGGTTTGGTACAGTTTCGAGCACTTTCAATTTTGAGCAAAATTCATGATCTCCTAATCAAGTTGTATGTAATTTTTTCATGATTCCTTGTGGAATATACAATATAGGATAGTGGGGTTTTGAGCAGAAAGATTTTCTTAGGAAATTATATGTGTTGTGGCTTGATTGATTCTTCTTTGTTTCATGTGATTGGCGATTGTGTTTTTAATTCCACAATTTATTTGTAGAAACAATCCAATATTTAAATTTAGTAAATTTTTAATCGGATTGAATCCATGATATACATTCTTGTTGTATAATTTCTACATGGTATTAGAGCATAGGAAATTGCAGAAGTGAAGCAGGAGTTGAGTTTGTGACTGGATAGAATTCGAATTTGCAAAAAGACTTTCTTGGTGCTACAGCTGATTCAAGATTGAAATGGCTTTCAATGGCTTGAGGTTGGAGTATGCACTCGAGGGAAGCTAAAACTATATTGCTTGGAAGGACAAGATGGAGGTAGTACTCAAAGACAATGGCTTGAAGGAATTCATTGACAATGATGTTCCTAAACCCATTGTGGCAGATGCTACAAATCTTGATGCATGGCAAAAGAAAGTGGTAAGGGCGAGGAGGATCATGTTGGAGGGAGTACGAGACCACATTGTCTCAAGAATCCATGGGAAAGCCACACCATATGAAATGTGGAAGGATTTTACAGATCTATTTTAGAGCAGTAGCAACCATAGAAAATTAGCGCTCAAAGATAAAATCAGGAAGATCAAGATGGAAAATAATGACACTATTCTGGTATAAAAAAAAATTCCATGTCGAGATGAGCTCGAGAGTGTAGGAATAATTGTCGTTGATGATGATTTGGTGATCCTAGCTCTCCTAAGACTTCCCAAGGGTTGGCATAGTTATCAAGACTCTGTCAATGGAAGGAAAAGCTGCCAAATTGGGAATGATTGTGGTCAGGTTTGCTGCAGGAGGAGTTTAGATGGAATACCAAAGATGGATCTTCATCTAAGAATGAAGATGAAGAATATTGTGCTTTGGCTACCAAGGCAAAGAAATGGAAGGGGAAGAAATTCCATTCCAAATCTGAGGCCGGTGAAGATGGCAAGGAGCGCAACATGTCTAGGGTGAAGTGTTTTCACTGTTATGAGCATGGACATTATGCCATAAATTGTCCACAAAAGAAAAATAATAAGAGGGTTGGAGGATCTGCAGCTGGCGAGGCTTTAACCTCGCAATTTGAGCTTTAATTCTCATTGATCGTATGCATGGTGTCAAGTGCATTGGGATCGGGGTGGTATTTGGATAATGGTGCTTCCTTTCACATGACGGGAGACAAGGAAATTTTCAGTGACTTGGAGGAGAAGGATCTCCAAATGCAGATTGAAATGGGCGATGACGGGTGTTAAAGTGCTACCAGGATTGGTATCATTTCATTCCAGAGGAATTCAAGTAAACTCTTTCAATTAAAAAATGCAATTCATGTACCAGGTTTGAAGAAAAATTTAGTCTCAGTTACAATGTTAGAGGATAGAGGCTATGATGTTGTTTTCAGTGAAGGAAAAGTTTTATTGCGACACAAAGAAACAGGAAAAGCCAAAAAGATTGGGAATCGAGTTAAGAATATCTATAGACTTGATGTAGATGTGATTTCTACAAAGCTTCCTACCATTGGGAAGTGTGAAAAAGCCATGCAATTGACCCTTGAGAGGGAGCTAGATTTTCATGCAGGTGAGAATGAACCTCAAGATGTGGATCAGCTACATGCGGAGGATCATGGAGTGGAAGAAACCACTCAAGCAGAGAAATTTCAAGTCAGATGGGCTGAGGGAGTACATGCAACTATACCTCCAGGTGTGAGGTGGGGCGATGTATAGAATTAATCCCAAGAAGAAATTTAAGCAGGGTCCTAGAGATGGTGAGTCTCATGGATCGAACCTGGCTACGAGGATTCCATAGAGAAGCAGTAGCAGAAACAGTTATATTGATGCAGTCAAATGTCAGGAGGAAATAAATTAGAGTGACGGGTGTTAGATACTGTAGCGCATATAAGAGTTGGCAACAATGCAGAG
Source organism: Pinus albicaulis (assembly GCA_034641835.2). Lineage (NCBI taxonomy): Eukaryota > Viridiplantae > Streptophyta > Pinopsida > Pinales > Pinaceae > Pinus > Pinus albicaulis. The sequence goes on along the minus strand of CM076577.1, from coordinate 1,179,943,402 downwards.
TGCATGGATGTAGATGTCAACGACGTAGAGAGTCCAGTAGACATGTGTAGTAGCTAGCATCAGTCAGAAGACTCTGATGACAGATGCATTATATTGATTCAATTATTTGGAGGCTATTTAGTTTCGGAAGTGTTGCATGCAAAGGTTGCATGTGCAAGAAACACTAGAGAAGTGTTGAATGCAAAGTTTGCATGTGCGAGAAACACTAGAGAAATGTTGCATGCAAGAGTTTCATGTCGCATGCAAGGGTTGCATGTCGCATGCAAGGGTTGCATGTCACATGCAAGAGGTGCATGTCGCATGCAAGGACATTCCTTCCTTGTTGAGAGGGAGTGTTGAATTTTGCAACAAGAAACAATGAAATTGGCATCCAGAAACAAAATTCATCACCCATGCCTAGTGCATTAAGCACCTACACTAGGGTGGGGCCCATAGGGCTATTTTTGGTGCATTTCTATTTTAGTTATCCCTTAATTAAGATGGACAATAAAATGTAATCTAATCTCAAAATAACTTGAAATAGTTAACTAAGTGTGATAAACTCAGTTAACTCATGAATTTCAAGTTGAGGGTAGTTGGTGAGGCATGCAGAGTAATTCTAGTTGGAACAGAGTTCAAAGTGTAGTGGTGCATTAGTTAATGAAGGTTGTAATCTGTTTAACTCAGTTAAGTGAGTTAAAGTCAGTTTTTCTAGTTGTAACTGTTAGATACACTAGTGAGAGATCAAGTGAATTAAATATTAATTAATTCATAATCAATGATCTCACATGCAACTGAGGATTTCTTATTATTATTTGCATGCATGTCAGTTCCAGTGGAGACCTAGTTGAGACAAAGGTTAAAGGGAAGTGTAACTATCAGTTGTGATATTAGCATGCTACCCAGATGTAGTTAAAACACCACATGATACCCATGATACTCAGCGCAGTGTAGAAAGGCTGAAATTCTTTGTGAATAGGGATTTTCATTCCTCATGAACTGTGTGAAAAAGGCAGGCTAAAGACAGGTTGAGAATTGGCTGAGTATTGGCCTGATTTTGTCTGGATCAGTGTGAGACAATTAGCTAAATACAGGAGGGCTCTTGTGATAAGAGCTATATGTAATTTTTTCATGATTCCTTGTGGAATATACAATATAGGATAGTGGGGTTTTGAGCAGCAAGCTTTCCCTGGGAAATTATCTGTGTTGTGGCTTGATTGATTCTTCTTTGCTTCATGTGATTGGTGATTTTGTTTTTAATTCTGCAATTGATTTTTAGAAACGATTAAGTATTTAACTTTAGTAAATTTTTATATCGGATTGAATCCATGATATACATGTTTGTTGTATAATTTCTACAACTTTAACTGTAGTAAATGGGGCATTAGTTTACCTATTAATGGGTTACAATTAGAAGCATATAAAGGATATATATATATATATATATATAGCATAACAATCCATATTTCTACTAGTAAGTCCCCTTTCAAAACTTGCTTCCATTATTTTCCACTTTCACCTATGGATATTGTATATGGATGATAAGGAGGAGTGAAGGAAGACATCATAAGAGAAGTATTATAAGTAGAGAAACGTTTTGAAAAGATTAGGTAGATCCATTTGCATGTATAAGTGACATTGAAGAAATCACAAGAAAAGTACAAGGACCAACATGATCAATATAAAACTAAGAAATCATTCAAAGTGGGAGGTAGATTTTGGTTACAGATAAGCAAAGAAAGGTTATAGGGTCTTGATAAAAATATTAAGGATCTTCACTATATTTCTTTTGAGGTATTAAAAAATGTTGTTGATATTTCCTATAGAGCCAATATATGCACATTTGCTAAATAATAAATGTAGAGAATATAACTCTATGAGCATTCTCCATGTTGGATTGGAAGACTAAGGAACATATCCTACCTACCATAGGGGACTTGGCCCCACAATCTTAGGCAAAGTTGCTAGAAGATATAGTTATATAGAAGAATTCCATAACTACTATATAGGGGCAACATGACCTTTGGAAAATTGGGTTGAAAGGACAACTTCCAAGCAAGGAAAAATGGTACTCCAAGAATAAGGGCGATGAAAAATTTCCTCATCTCATTTGGTAAATTATTTCAAGGTTATTAAAATAGGGAGTTTTGATATGGAATGGATCATTATATTATTTGTTATATGTATGTTCATACTTTCTAGGTGGAAATATTGGATAACAAGGCCCACTTTAGAGACAAGTCCCAATTTGGAAATTTAGTGTATGAAACCTTCTAGATCCATTTTGAGGCATCAAATATCACATTTTCTGGTAAATAATTTTCAATCATATCTCAGAACCCCTCAATGCTATTATGCACATAAGTATGTTTCCATTGGTGTGAAAATCACCTTATTCAACATTTGTATGTAGAAGGTATACCTACCAAAATTTAACCTACCTTGTTGACCACAATGGTGTTAAGTGAATGCCACATTAACCCCCATTTCTTACATATCTGGGGCTAATCATGTGTGGACTTTCAATAAGATTCTAGAAGATACAAAACCTTATCACCAATTCAGGGTTGAGGATGCAAAAATCATAGACGGTAGATGAAAATCATGCTATGTTAAATATTGTATTACTAGGAGGAGAGGGGGTTCCATTCTTTAGTAATGTGCTAGCTCCAAAGTTGAGCATAACATCTAGGAGTGGAATCTGAGAGCATAATAATGTCAAAATAAGATTTTGTAGTAGCCATTGACGTCACGATGTCAAAGGAAAATCAATACTAAGTGCCCCTTTCTTTGTATTTTCATTTTCATAACTAAATAAAATAGGGAAAAGCATAACCCTCACCTTCTAGCTAGGTTTTCTCTAATAATGATTTTACTAGGATGCATTTTTATGGATGGTGCACTTATTCGCTTGTTCTTTCATTTTCATATTTTAATTATATTGATAAATTTGAGCAATAAGATAGTGCTAATAAATCTAAGATCTAAGGAAACAAACTTGCATTATAATTGATTTCAATGTATTACAATATATTTTGTGACAAATTGTTCTAGTGGAATATCCACAAAAATTTACAAAACCTTATCACAATGTAGTACAAGCCTCTAGGCTCTCCAAAACCCTAGTTAGTGAAAACCAATAAAAACCCTAACTCCACCAAAGATATTCCAACATGCAAGAATCCCCACTAGCATGTCCTCCTTGGCCTCATGCAAGTTGTCATGGTGTCTCCTCTTCCTCCTCAACAAGTACTATTTCGGGTTTATCATGAAATCCTAACTCCAATGCCTCCTTATGGATCAACCCCTAGTCGTGCACTTCAAGAATTCTCCAAGAAATCCTAGCACCTTAAAACAAAGATAAATAAAGTACAAATAATATTGAACAAGAAAGAGAGTCAAATGCTTCTCCTCTTATATCTCTAACCCAAGTGTAAAGAAAAATAAGCACAAGTGAAAGTGTGTTGATGATAATGACTCTCTTCTTCCTCTATTTAAATGGGAAGAAAGAGTGGCGTACAATGACAAGTGGATCTCATAAAGGAAAATTCTAATGATCCAAACTTAAGTGTAAATAATTTGGTGAACCCTACTAATAATTAAAATTATAAACATAAATTCTTTGATGATATCTTTGTAAAAGTGTTATAATTTTTAAGGATTTTATATATTTTCTAGAAATTTTTGGTGATTTTTAGAGTAAAAATATTTTATGCTATAAACTTTTGCAACCTACAAGCAACCTACAAGACCTAAGTATATCTACATATGTGAAGTGCTCTATTCCAAGTGATTCGTGTCAAGCTCCAAAATGACGATGATCAATAGGAATGGCTTCAAGGCATGAATGCTACTCCCCACTTTGGAATACCCAATTTAAAGCATCCCTCAAGCAAGCAACCCCATTTCATGTGTTGAATATATGAATAAGTTGCCCAATTCTATAGGTAACAATGATCTAAGGAAGAATCTCATGCAAGTATCCATACAAGGTCTAGCAACTCAACACTAAGCCACCTCTAATATGCAAGTCCATCGCAAAACACCAAAGGTCAATCATACATCATACACCCCACATGTCATGAAGCATCTCTAAACATGATATAAACACTTTTTAAAATAACCCAAAAAAATAACATCTTCTTTTGTATTTTTAATCTACTTAATTTTTAACAATACTAAGTTTTGTATTAATTGAAATAATTAAAATATCCCAAAAACTATCATATTTTTATTTTATTTTAAACCTATTTAATTTTGATTCAAAACTAAAATTTATATTACAATATTAAATTTTATATTAATTGAAATTATTAAAATACCTCAAACACTAACATATTTTTCCTTTATTTTAAACCTATTTAATTTTAATTCAAAACTAAATTTTATATTCTAACATTATTCAATACTAAATTTACATTTTATCATTATCAACATACATTTATAACTAGCTTAAAAATATATAAATTATTTCTCATTTTAATATTATTTAATAAAATAAAATGTGCCAAGCCACATTGTAACTTTTAACTTCTTTATCAAGACGCTAAGAAAAGGATTAACCTTTTAAATTACTCAACAACATACATCATATTTTATAATGAGAAAACAAAATTTTATAATTAAGAATAGGAAAAATTAAATTTTATATGATTAATTTTATTTATAAATTTATTCAAATTATAATTACAATTAATAATAATGATTTAATAATCAATTTATATAAATAAAAGTTAAATATCATTTTATTAACATCACTTAAAAGCGATACTATAATATGAAATGGAATAAACATGAAATAAATGGAATAACTTAAAAGCGATAGTACATAAAAGTAAATATGTAAAATAATGTAAAGGAAAATTAGTTTTTTAATTATAAATAAAGTTATACTTTTTTATTTACGGTCCAGCCAAGTCAAATCACTTTATTATATTTTTTTATTTACTTCCATTGTGAGGAGTAAAGTGGAAATTGTTTTTTTATTATTATTTAATTATAAATGTTATATAATTTATTTAAATTGGAATATTATTAAAAATTAACAATTTATATATTTTATAATTTAAATTAGAAATTTATGAAAATAATTAAATTATATATATATATATATATATATATATAGATATATTTATTGTATATTTAATTTTAATAAATATTGATAAAACTTTAGAATTATATCTATGTTACAACTTTAATTTTAAGTAATACATCTTTTTAATAAAATTATTTTTTATTTTTATCTAATAATTTTTCTTATATTTGAATGTAAATTTTCGAGATTTATAGTAAATTGTTCTATAAAGCTTTTTTGGAATCATAGATGGGTAATGGTTAAGAAATTTTTTTTTTATAGAAAATTAATAAATAATACAAATAAACGTTAAGCTAATTAATAAAATATAAAATAATAGAATTTCAAATTAGAAAATAAAACCTTATTAATTATTAAAATCAACTATAACCTAAGTTGATTTTAATAATTAATAGGGTTTTATTTTCTAATTAGAAATTCAATTATTATATATTTTATTAATTAGCTTAACATTTATTATTAATTTTCTTTAGTGTTCAACCGTTGCACATTTCGTTGCAGATATGTGCAGTATATATATGGATTGATATGGATCATCAATTTTATGATGATGAATTACACTTAGTAGTTCTAATTATTAATTTTCTATAATATTCTCTTCTTTTGACCATTGCACATTTCTCCACCGTTGCACATCTATATGAGTATATATATATATATATATATATATATATATATATATATATATATTAAGTATAGTTAACACAGTTCATAAATTTACGATGAATTACTTAGTAGTTCAGTATTAATTTTCTATAATATTCTCTGTCCTTGCACATCTATGCACCCTTACACACATAAGTATATATATATGAATTAACAACCATCAATTTCCTCATGATGAATTACACTTAGTAGTTCTAAAAATGTGGATTCTCTAATTTTTAATATGATTTCCAAAAAAAAAATTTTGAACAACTTTTTTTTATAGAACAAAACTTATATATAGATTGATATGGATCAACACATTTATCAATTTCCTAATGATGAATTACACTTAGTAGTTCTAAAAATGTGGATTCTCTAATTTCTAATGTGATTTTCCAAAAAAAACTTTCTTATAAAGCAAAACTTTTATATTTAAAACCAACCAATTCAATAAAATAACATCATTAAAAAAAAAAAAGTTCCTTAAACAAAAACACATTTGCTTTAAAAAAAAAAAGTATACCAGATATAAAAACATTTTTATTAAATAAAAAATCATGAATACTTCTTATTCCACAATCTAAAAATATATGAAAAATATACATTTAATTAAAAATATTTAAAATAATGAATATTTAAAATATCACATTTCATTGAAAATATTAAAAATAATATTCATTATAATTGTAAATTATTTTTTTTAAACCCCTATATTTTATATTCTATTCTATTCATTTAAAAATAAACAAACATTACAATCATGGTTCAAATTTAGAATATACATTTCGAATAAATCTCACAAATACTCTAATTCGAACAAATTGTTTTAGTTTCAGAATATACAAGATGGCACCCTCTTTCTCATTAGTACGGGAGAGCTTCTTAAAAGTACGCTGCTTCCAAAATTGATATTTATATATAGAGATGCTTAATAGTTATAAGAACAAGTACTAACATGCTGCAGATGGTTGCCTTAAGTTGGTTAGATAGTAAGAGGGTTTAGCAAAGGTCAAAGTGCCCCTCTTTATGTCAATATTACTACCCACTCTCTCACAGGAGGGGCACATTGTTAGAGTTGCTGCAGGCAAAGGCATGTAGAAATCCTGAGCAATAACACAAGGTGGAGCCACTTTGATAGCTCTTAGCTCTTCAACTTCCCTTTGCAATCTTCTATTCTCCTCTGTCAGTGTTTCACAACAACGTTTCAGAAGCTCACAGTCAACTTCTGTTTGTTTCAGCTTAGTTCTGCATCCAAAGGAATTTACATAAGCATGAATATCTAAAACTGAAACTTCCATATCTTGACATGTAGAGATACACATTCTGTTAAACATATATATCAAACAATATATATGACATGATGATATTTTCCTGAGAAACCCATCAGAATATATTATGTGTATATACAATTATGATGAGAATCACCATAATAAAATCCATATATATAAAAAAAAAATATACATGAGATGATGATATTTTCTTGACAAACCCATTAGAATATATTATGTGTATATACAATTATGATGAAGATCACCATAATAAATATGTTTACATAAAGAAGTATTAATGTCCAACAACCATGATGAATGGTTAACTAAATTCATCCCAATGCTCAATAACCATGTTGATTAATGGTAAATTAAATTCATCCCAGTGAAGGCAATAGAGTACAGATACCAGGAAATACATCAGCATATGCTTTAAACACTAAAACAGCCCAACAAACACAAATTTATCACTGCAGTATAAATAAGCATATATTCATATTAAAGTCCAAAACCACATTCATATTTGAATGTTCAATCCAATAATGAGCTTGGTTAAGGATTTGTTTGGTTTGGAATATAAGAAAAATATGTCAGCGAAACAATGCATAAATAGCAATGTGCAGTCTGCAACAATGAATATATAAAAAATATCAACCTTGTTCATTGAATTTAGAATCAATGATCTTCATATCAAGAAGTGTCTTAACGTACATCTTATTATCATCTATTTTATATCAAGGTTAGGTTTGTGAAAACCACTACAAATTTACTAAATTCTAGCATAAGTGTAGAATCTAGCAAAAGTGTAGACTGAATTTACTAAATTCTGAATTTGAATAGAAAATGATATATATATATATAGTATGAGCTAACTGAAACTTGAACTTTATATACAACCCAAAAACACACACATATATAAGTTCTTGGTATTAAACTGAATAAACACATTAATATGAAAGCTGGAGAGTAGTGTCTCCATATTTATACAGTCTAAAAAGAGCTTTATTAGTCTATTAATCAATATTTCATGCATAAGGGAGCCTCATATCCATAGATGTATACAAGCTAACAATCAAAGATAAGTATTCAGAAACACATGACATGCATCTCTGGACAACCTGCACCCTTACCTTGCTCTACGGTTCTGGAACCAGACTTCCACTTGGCGTGATTTCAGGTTTAGTCTCTTAGCCAATGCACTCTTTTGCTTCTGCACATGATAGCCCTTAAAAGTTAATATAATTTCACTGCAGAAAAACTACCAAAAAAGAAGATTACTGAACAGAAAGTCAGATCAGGGACCTAAACTGATAGGTGATGACTTGGTGGGGATGATTTATCACCTCTTTGTGTTATAAAATCAAATGAATTAAGTGCATTAAATATAAATTTATTATAAACTTAGTCTAATAAACTGAGCCAAATATGGAAGTTTAGTTGCTATTTCTAAAACTTGATGGATTGAAGAACTTCTGCCAATAAGGTCTGAGGATTGAATAATTTCTACCAATAAGGTCTGACTTTTTGGTCTTTGTAGATTTTAATTATCATCATTTTCTAAGAAAAAGATGAGTCTAGAACTTGATCAACAATTTCATTTTTAAGCAAATGTTTTCATTTTTAGACATATGTTTTTTAATCCAAAATAAAACCCATATTTATATTAAAAACCCATATGCAAAATAGTTCCTATTACCTTTCTGGGTTCATCTAACACTCTGGGATCATCTAACACTTCATATGTATAACAGACCCATTAAATCTATAAAATGCAGTGGGTTAGTGGAATACAGGCAATAGGATACACCATCTGAACCCAATCTCATATGCAATTTGGAGTCTAGCAATCTCCTAGTTGCATATCAGAGCCAGGTTTAGATGGATCTGTGCTATTAAGATATGCATAGTGCAGAATCTCTGTGAACCACAATATATGAAGAAATTAGAATCTCTGTGAACCAATATATTGAAGAAATTAGAATCTCTGTGAACCAATATATAAAGAAATGGGTGGATACATGTTTGGATTTTGAGCTTGAGCATGAATTACCGGATTGAGGGTATGGTGCTCTCTGAAACTTTCTTCAAGAAGAGCAGACTGTTCCTTGGAGAGACGGAGTTTCTTCCTAGGAGGAGGAGTGCCATCTCCTCCTGCACTCACATGGTCTCCTTCATCTTCTTCACAATTTCTTGCTATATTTCTCAGACTTTCAGTATTTTGATTGTATAGGCCCTGATCCTGATAATGGGTTCGCTCATTGACCTCTCCATCCCATGTCCCATTATCCTTTTCACCATAACGAACCACAATATCTGATAAAAATGGAGAAACAGTGCTCACAGCTGAGGAAGAACCCCCACCACCTTCCTCGTCTGTTCCAGCAGGCAGTCTGTTCATGTCAAAGTTTCTCAGAGACCCAGCTGTTTGGCTGGACGAGGTATCGGCCAACTGAGCAGCACCCACTTCTGCAAACATAATGAATATATACACAATTTATATCTCCCAATATTACTGGACATATACATAATTTATATCTCCCAAAAATACCAGTCATATACACAAAAACATAGAGAATACACATACCAGAGCCATGAGAACGGGTGATCATTGGGCTAGCTGAGATTGCCATGGTGAGGCCTACACTGAGATATTCTTCATGTCCCTTTTGCTTCTCAGAGACTAAATTGATATCTCTCGGCCTTGACAGGAACATATTGTGTGTATATATCCTTGACTGGAATATATTCAATGTGAACATATACAGAGAAACAAATTAACTGCTACAGCCAAGCCGTGAACATATATAACAGACAATGGAGGTCTCCTGAAGCCCTACAAATTTCCAAGCCTGAGCTGCCTGTCTACCGGCCAGACCTGTCTCCGGGAGCGATTTACTGGACCCTGCCGGTGAAGACGTATATACAGTGTATATACATGCGTATATTCCGCCATGTCACGAATTGCAGCCGGCAAGCGTCCGATGTGTTTTCCCGTAACCGCGCCGGCCGACAAGGGCCGTTCACGTGAGCAGCCCCTGCCCCCGCCAATCGCCGATTTCCCGGCCATACATTGGCCGACATCGAGACACGTGTCGCGTCGGTGTAGTCAGACGAGGCAATAATGGGTAGATGCGCCGCAGATTTCTCGGCTGGTTTGCCGGAATCTGCCCCTGTCGGGCGGCAAGGGAGCCGCGTGAATGATTGGCATGTAGCGCTTGCCTGTCCTTGTCCCCCTCACTAATCTCATGCGCAGGGGTTATGTTACATCACCATTAGGGTTTAGGGTGTAAGAAGTCAAAGGCCTAAGCCTAGGGACTTGTGTTGAAATTATTATTTGGTGGGTCTTGCAATGTGATTTTCATGGAAGCCCATCGGAATCATGGATGAGTTTAGGTTGGAATTGTGAATGGTTAGGAAACTATGCATGGAGATTAAATGAGTGATTCGGTATGAAATTGGTTTTTTTTGGAATTATTTTTAGTGTGATTTTTTGGAGTTTTAGGTGGTGGAATTTGGTGATAAAATTTGAGGTGAAATCTTGATTTCTCTTATTTAAACTAGTTTTTTCACTGTATATATGGATTCAACAACCTAAAAAATCCTACGGCACTTTCATTGTGCAAGGTTATCCATCAAACTTTTGTTTTCAATGAATTCTTGCTAGAGGAATTAGACCTGAAAAATCCACTGGAAAAGCCTTCAAAAAGTAGCACTAAAGACAAATTTTTTTTCTGGGAGGTGGGTGGTTTTGACCATTTCGCCAAAAAAAAGAAGAAGGTTTTTCCACTTTAATTTTAACGAATTTCACAATTTTAGGTGTTCCAACTTCCAAAAGTTTTTAGGGTGTATCTATTTCTATTATTAAAAAAACGATTCAAACATCTATTTTTCATATTTAAAAAAAAAAAATAGTCATTTCAACAAGAAAATGACCAAGACTAAATTATAACCTACCTAAACAAGTCCAAAAAAAAATTATATATATATACACAATTCATTTAAAAAAAAAACATTTTTTTGAAATAGTTTAAATAATATAAACGGAAATTAATATTTTTTAAATTGAGTAATTTTGGATTAATAGAAATGTAAATATTAATTATAAATATTGAAAAATTATAAGCCAAATTTAACAAAATAGAAAATCATAGATAAACAAAATTGTAATAGGTTTAGTCTTTTTTATAAATTTATGTGTTAATATTTTTAAATTTATGTATGTGTTAATATTTTTAAAGAATCTTAGTTGAGGTGGTTTTCTTTTTTACTCTCCTTACTCAGGTTCAAATATTTGATGAGATTTTGACTTTTTATGATAATGGTATAAAGGTAGATAAGATTTTGATTCCTTTACTGTGTTTAAAAAAAAAAAAAAAAAAAAAAACAAATCTTCAATTTTGAAGGAATTTTTAAAGTGTGACTTAAAAAGTGGACAAATTCAACCTTATCTAAAAGTTTATTTATTTATTGTCTAGTAAAGTAAAGTTTTATCATGCTTTATTATTCTTTTGAAATTTTGACCATTTAGATTGTTTTTAATAGATAAAAATTATAAACACATAATTGACTTTGTTTGTTTTTATAGTTATTTGAAAAATATTTTTTCAATTATCCTAATTAAATTATAGAAACAATTAAAATTTTCATTATTTAAAATTATTTATTAATTTGGTTGATATTTTTAAAGAAATGGTCCAAATATTTTATAATTTGAATTTTCTTTACCAATCATAATTAAAATTTGACTAAATAAATTTTTTTGGGTCAAATTACACTGTATATTAAAAAATTATATTTTTAATATATAAATAAATTTATCTCTTTTAAAAGAATTATAATATTAAAATTTTATAATTCAAACTTTTATATTTTTAAAAGAAAATTATAACAAATTCTAATTATTTTATAATTTGAATTTTATTTTAGAAATTATAATTAAATTTTGATTATATATTTTATTGGGTCAAATTGTATTTTTTATTACAAAATTATATTTTTAAATATATAAATAAATTTATCTCTTTAAAAAAATATAATATTAAAATTTTATAATTTCATATGAGATACTAATAATTGTCCTCAATTTTTATCCTAACTATAAATAAAAATGAATTAAGATATATATATATATATATATATATATATATATAATAATGTGATTTTCTAAAAAAAATTATAATAAATTAAATATAAATCACAAAAATTTAGACTCTCAAATAAATTATAATATAAAACTTAAAAGCTTAAATCATGATAAAATTGATCATACATTAAATTTTGGTTAAATCATTGTAAAAAAGTTAAACCTAATCTACAAAATATCTAAATATACTTGTGAATAAGGCTTCAACCATTTATGATTCCATACATCCTTTCATAAATCCTTGTAACATGTAGGTAATGTTTGCTCAATTTGCTTCCCAATATACATTTTCCAAGATGATAATTAATTGACTTTCTTACTTCTTGCTCCCTGTGGAAGCATTGGGATTTGCTCTCCATATTCACACTTGTCTTCCTAGGCAGAGGGAATCACTCCAGGACATGGTATAAAGCATGTTTTCTCGCAAAGCATGGAAGCAATCAGGGGTTGTCCCTGGGGAATGAGACAAGTGTGCCTTGCATGCTTGCTATATGTTGTCATGTTGGGTTGTATTAAAATATGCTACATGAGTACTTCTTTCCAAAATTGCCACATCATCATTATCATTTCGAAAAAGGTAGGCTCATCATAATTGATGACCCCACTAACTTAATAATGGGTGGGGTGTAGGGAGTATGGTGGACAATGTGGGGTTATGAAGGATGGTCCCACATAAGTTTGAGGGTATCGAAACTCCTTTTATTTCCTAAGTGCACTGATGATTGCAACAAAAGTAGTGAGAGGATTCACAACAAATAATTGAATTATCGAGGTTGGCTTATTCAATGTCAGAGTGAAAGGTGTTGATCCCATGTGAGAGGATAGAAAAGTCCAAATATATTAACCATAAGAAAAGGTTATTAAATTAGTTTGGTGATCCTTTGACATCGATAGGAATTACATTAAATAAAGGCTACTTTTGTTCATTTGGTTGTTGTGGCTTCATGTTGTTTAGTCAAATGTTTTGCTTTGATTTGATTAAGAATATATGTTTATCAGTATAAATGATGTTTCTAATCTGTAAAGATATAATAACATTATATTATATTATATTATATTATATTATATTATATTATAATATAATATTTTATATATATATATATATATATAAATAAATAAAGAGATATGTGTTTATGTTTTATTTTTATAATATTTTATAATAAAAAAGCAATATTTTATAAAATTAATAATCTTGCCAAACACTCTAATATGACACATTCTTGTTTGAAATCTCTCTTTATTAATTAAAATTTTTGACTAAATCATATATCATAATAGGATTAAACTAATCTAGACAACTAATAAAAATAAATACATTGAGAAGCACCCTACGTAATATTTTTAAAGATTTTGTTTTTATATTTGATTGAACAATATTAGTTCGATATTTATGTGGATGTTTCAACATCAACATATATCATCAATAAGGTTATTTATGACACATGTAAATATAATTGCAACATATAGGATCAATAAGGTTATTTGTGACACGTGTAAATATAATTGAAATAATAAATTTTTTTTCTTATTTTTATTTAGCCTTTATTATAAGATATTCAAGGACATTTATACTTTGTCAAACACATAATTTTGATGTTTTGAATAAAAATTTAAATTTTTGTAAATATTTTATTTTTTATGACTATTTTTTAAATTAGGTATTTTGTATTATTTTATTTAAAAAAAATTGGATTGTTATTATATTGGACAGAAAATTGTTATTCATGCTTCTATGGTCATATTAATTTATCAAAAAAATTTAGGTTGTCATTACATTGGATATAAAATTGTGTTTTGGATAGAAAATTTAAAATTTACTAAATATTTTATTTTTTAAATTAGGTATTTTGTGTTATTTTATCAAAAATCTTTAGGTTGTCATCATATTGGACAGAAAATTGTCATTCATGCTTATATGATCATAGTAATTTGTCAAAAATGTTTCTGTTGTCATCACAATTTTCTGTCCAATGTAATGACAACTGAAAGATTTTTGAAAAATTACTATGATCACAAAGCATGAATTCAAATATTTTGTATTATGTTAAATTATTGTTTTTTACTCATGGTATATTAAACAATATTTTTAATTCGAATACATATTGAAAAATATTTCTAAAAATCACATTATTTAACCCCTTATCAATAATAACCCAATACACCTTCTCAATTTAAAAAACCATTACTTTCATTAGATATTGTAGGTATCCATTTTTTCATTAACTTTGAACAACATTTTTTATACCTACCAATATAAAAACCATTTACCCTCTATCATATTATGTCATTTTTTCTCGATATATTTCCCCCAATATGAATGCACATGGTATGATATTTCTCCCTCACTAAAGTCCCATGTGTGTCAAATGAGGATTATATAGACTAAAAAAATTGTGTTACTGATTTGTTTGAAGAGAAATGAGACTAATAACATAAGTTCAAAGTCTTGAGGTTTCTAAGACATTGTCTAACTAGAGCATCTTGTAAATAACAACTTATAAAAGTAGGTTTGTTTTGTAATACCTTGACATGCATCAACATGAGAAGACAAAAAATACTACTAGTGTTGTAAGAAAAAATCCAGTAAGTCATAAAAATTATTAGGTAGAGTCTTAGGTAGAGAAGAATATGTTGGTTGATCCCTAGGCAAGAATAGTCAACTTGTCATCTATACAATCAATTTTTGTCTTCACCTCTACCAATCTAATAAACTTAATTTGTTGAGTTCCCTTGTATCTCCCTATGTCACTTACAATATTCAAATGACATTTAACCTTTCTTTTGACATTTAAACCTAACAACAGAAAAATAAAGAGAAAATACCTACTCATTGAATACCCTCTTAAAAGTATTTTTAACTTTTACTGTGAAATATGATATAAATACTTTATTTTAACATTAACTAAAAACTAAAAACTCAAAATTATGTATCAATGAAATAAGAATGCATGTCATTCATATATAAATATAAACTCTAATGAAGAGTTATTTCTATAAGCCTTTGCACCTATAATGGCATTATTTTTGTAATGATAAGGAATAGTAAAATTATATATAATTATTTCTTAATTTCACTTATAATTGTAAAATATTAAAGAATTATATTACATTTTGGTTGTATATTAATATTTAAAAGGACATAGTTTTAGGTTAAAATTATAAATTTGGCACAATGTTTATTCCAATAATGTTTATGGAAGTCTTGAAATAAGATGATGTTCATTTTTCTCTTATATCTACGTTGCTTCATTAGTATTATTTTGTCACCACATTGTTATCATATACTTAATGACATCAAGATGTTGATACTACTATTTTAAGGAATACATAAGTTTAGCCTTAAATAAATGATATGTTGTTTTAAGGATAATTGTCAGTACTAAACACAAGTCTCTAGTGAGATAGTGAGATGATTGGAGTCTTGTTGATAAATATATAATATATTTTTAGGAAATCATTTTAAGTTAATGTTGCAAAAATTGAAATGGATGGAAAAGGAGAAAAGTATGTAAAAAATGACAACTTGATTCTTGATATTGATAACTATCAAATTAATCCAAACTTTCACCCATAAGTTTAGTTCAAAAATCACACACAACAAAACTAGAGCACCTTCATCATTCCTCTACATGCATTTGACACATATAAATGAATCTAAAATCATTAACGTATTTGATACCATGTTTATAGATTCTATGCCAATTCCATGAATAAAATGCAAAACATATAGCATGCAATAAGAATGGGTGGGTGGGGAAAGGTTAGGGTGTGGGATGGTGGGGGGATAGGGGTAGTGAGAGGAGAATATAGATGTACAATAATGATATTGACAATTTTACAATAAGAATAATGATACATAACGTTGATGCATAAAACTCTTGACTTGATTATGGGTTCCTCCAAACTTTTCCAACAATCAAACTGTTAAATGGGCAAGGATTGTGATTTTATCAACATAGGGGAAGCCAAGAAGAGCCTCAATGAAACTAAGGGAATCATTTTCAAACTTGGAGAAAAAATGGATTTCTCTCAATAGGAATGGGATTGAGGGTTTCCCACTTTAGGATATTCTTCCAATGCAAGGGAATATGGATTAATGTTCCATTATCCTTTTCCAATCATGAAACTATTGAAGTACTTGTGAGTAAGTTTAAGTCATTAGGGCTCAAGATCTAGGTTGCATATATGTAAGGCGTATATTTCTTATACTTAAAGACTATCAATTTTGTTTGTTTTGTATTTTGTAGGCCATTTTGAATGTGGTAATGTGTTGTTTATTAGTGAACTATGAATCATTTAGGAAGATCATGATTAGAAGGAAGCTTAATCTAGATTAAAGTATTGAAGAATCAAAATTAATGAGTAGGAAGTTATAAAATCCCATGCAGTTTTTTATGGTCATGGATGCAATTTTTTATCTTAATTTATGCCCCTAATGTGTGAGGGAAAAAGAATAATTGATGGTTGAAACATTATAAACCACTTGGAAGTTTAATAAGAAAATAAAAGAGGAGTTCTATATGCCTTGGTATATTTTTATAGGTAAGGATTACCTACTTGCGGAATAGATGACATGGATAGTTGGAATAGGTAAGGATTACCTAAACTTTGTTTTCGACATAGAAATTCCTTTAAACAATAGCATAAAATTATTTGTGAAATAACTGATTCCAAAATAGACCAATGATGTTGGCCATTAATGTAAAAGGCATTGAGCTATAACTCTATAATGATTGGAAGAATAACCAATTTTAAGGAGTTTGAATTCAAACTCAAAATCATGGTACAAATCCTAAAGTAATACTAAAAGTCAACTATGGAGACAAGAGACCCAAAGCAAGTGGTCTCTCTCTCTCTCTCTCTCTCTCTCAAATTATTGGAATAATAACCAATTTGAAGGAGTTTGAATTCAAACTCAAAATCATGGTACAAATCCTAAAGTAATACTAAAAGTCAACTATGGAGACAAGAGACTCAAATCAAGTGTTCTCTCTCTCTCTCTCTCACACACACACACACACACTGAAAGTAAACTATGAGATCTCACTAAAAGTCAACCTATGGAATACAAAAACTCAGAAGCAAATTGTCTCTCTCTCACTCTCTCTCTCTCTCTCTCTCAAAAGTCAACTATGGAGAAAAGAGACTCAAATCAAGTGCTCTCTCTCTCAAAAGTCAACTATGGAGACAAGAGACTCAAAGCAAGTGCTCTCTCTCTCTCTCTCTCTCTCAAAATT
This sequence comes from Pinus albicaulis, assembly GCA_034641835.2. Taxonomy (NCBI): domain Eukaryota; kingdom Viridiplantae; phylum Streptophyta; class Pinopsida; order Pinales; family Pinaceae; genus Pinus; species Pinus albicaulis. Next base: position 1,179,926,032 of record CM076577.1, on the reverse strand, counting down.
CAACTATGGAGACAAGAGATTGAAAGAAAGTGATATCTCTCTCTCTCTCTCTCTCTCTCTCTCACACATACACACACACACACATGATTGGAAGAATGAACAATTTGAATTAAAACTGAAAATCATGGTACAAATCCTAAAGTAATATTAAAAGTACAAATCCTGGTGCTCTCTCTCTAAGAATAACCAATTTGAAGGAGTTTGAATTCAAACTCAAAATCATGGTACAAATCCTAAAGTAGTACTAAAAGTAAAAATCATGGTACTCTCTCTCTCTCTCTCTCTCAATGAAAAAGGAATATTCAAGACATATGCAAAGCCCTCTCTACATGTCATATAATAAAATTAAATTGAAAAACATAAACCATGATTCTAGACCTATGTTGTTGACAAAATTTAGGTTAAAAACTCTACCACAATTCCAAGATTCTAGAATAATAATGATAATAAAAATAAAATAAGGAATTTTGGGTTGGGGGTGGGGGGTTTGTGGGTAGAAGAGAGATGTATATAAGTGAAACAAGAAGAGTACAACAAGAGACTTTTACTCGATCTTGTTGTGACACCTCCAACACTTGATTATGCATTCCTTCATCCTTAGCCATTTAGTCAAACCACCACTCAACATGAAAATGAACCTTACTTTTCTAGGGTGTGAAGGATTGGCTTATGAAACCATACTCAAGACTTAGTCTTGGAGAACCAAGTTTTTTTTGCATAAGGATAGGATTAGAGCAAAGGAAATTTGGCATGGAACATGAAATTTATCTCGCATAAGTATACAAGGTCTCAAAATATGTCATTTTCCTACTATGAACCTTTAATTTATATGAAGAAAAGTTGGCTCAACTAATTAGGATTTAAGATATGGGTCAATGTGCATGTGTATGACATTTGAAAACTTGTATTTTCTATGCATTTTAATGTTTGTAGGTCATTTCAAATACATATATGGGATACTAACTAGAAAGCTACTTGTGAGTTGCATCAAAAGGTGCACATGTAAGAAAAGAGGCTTTAGAATTGGCCCAAAGGACATAAAAATTCCTAATTTAACATGTAACAATGGCCTAGCTCAACTCTTTTTACTCATGATGACCAAATCACAGGGGCTTCACTCAATGAACCTTTGACATATCATGTGTGCTCGTGGCATACTAAATAATACCCTTAATTTGAGTACATATTTGAAAATACATTTGAAAATCACAATTTTTAACCCCCTACCAATACGAACCCAATACAACTTCCCAATTTAGAAAACCCCTAATTTCACTAGATATTGCAAGTATTCATTTTCTCATAAACATTTTTTATACCTACCAATGTAAAATCTATTTACCCCCTATTACCTGCTCAATATATTATGTCATTTTCTCCTCAATATATGTTCTCTAATATGAATGGACGTGGTATTTTATTGCTCCATCAGTGAAGCCCTCGTGGACTAAATTTAGCTCTAATAGATGCCTCTTTATGGATGAGAATTGAAGACATGCCGATGGTTTACATACATTATAAATTCAATAGGTTTTTATAAGGTAAACTATGTAGGATTCCAATAAACCAAAGTTTAGGAGGTATTTGCAAACAAAATCAGAGTATTAGTTGAGTTTGTTCTCCAAGGAGGCATACTCATGCTCAGGTGGAAAACAAGAATGAATATCAAATCAAGTACACTATGGATCCATGAAGTATATCAAATGAAGAATTATGGCCACAAAATAATACATATAGGAGTAATGTCAAATAAATATCATATCCAGGAATAGATAAAAAGTGTATACATATCTCTGTGTACATTAAGAGATCAACTATAACTATGAAATTGTGAAATATGTCTCCAAAGTACAAATGTTGTATATAAGGTAGTGGTATTATTAAATAAAATTAGATATTAAAACCAAAAGAGATAACATTAACCTACATGTGGTGTGTGGTCCACTAACTAGCAACCTACATGTTATGTGTGAGCTACTAATTAGCAACCTACATGTGGATTGTGTCACTACAAGGCACACACATATGAAAATTCCTAACATAACATGTAACAATGTCCTATATCAACTCATTTTATTCATGATGACCAATTATATCTCGATTCCCCTTTTATGGATGACAGTTGAATCCAATTTGATGGTTTAAATACAATATAAATTCAAGAGGTTTTTGTGAGGTAAACTAAGTGGGATTCCAATAAATCGAAGGCTAGGAGGTATCTACAAACAAAACCAGAGTATCAATTGAGTATGTTCTCTAATTAGGCACACCCATGATTAGGTGGAAAACAAGAATGACAATAAATCAAGTACATTACGGATCCACGACGTGTATCAAATGAGAAATCATGGCCACAAAAATAATACATAGAGGATCAGTGCCAAATAAATATCATATCCTTGAGTAGATACAAAGTGGATCTATATCTTAGTGTACATCAAGAGACTGACTAGAACTATGAAATTGGGTAAAAGGTCTCCAAGTATCAATGTTGTATATGGGGTAGTGGTATGATCAAATAAAATTAGGTAGTATAAATAAAAGAGATGCCACTAACCTACATGTTGTGTGTGCTACTAACTAGAAACTTACATGTGGGTTACATCACTACAAGGTGCAGACATAAGAAAATAAGCTTTAGAATTGGCCCAAAGGACCTAAAAATTCGTAAATTAACATGTAAAAATGGATTATCTCAACTCATTTTACTTATGATGACTAAATATAACTACAATATATGCTCCTTTATGGATGACAATTGAAGACAACTTGGTGGTTGAAATATACTATAAATTCAAGAGGTGTTTGTGGGTAAACCAAGTAGCATTCAATAAACCAAATATTAGGAGGCATTTGCAAACAAAATGAGAGTATTATTTTAGTCTCTTCTCTAAGGATGCATATCCGTTATCAGGTGGAAAATAAGCATGAATACCAAATCAAGTACACTATGGATCCATGAAGTATATCAAATGAAAAATTATGACCACAAAATAATACATATCCTTAGTGCATATCAAGATATACAAAGTGGATCTATATCTTATTGTACATCAAGATTCAAGAGAACAAATGGAACTATGAAATTGTGAAATAGGTCTCCAAAGTACCAACGTTGCATATAAGGTATTGGTATTGTCAATTAAAATTAGGTAGTAGCACCAAAATAAATACTACCAAAACCTAAGTTATTTTTCCAGATAAAATCAAAGAAGGGATGAACAATATATTCATTGGTAATTAATATATATACCATTACTATTTGTGACATAACCCACTGATGATGACGATGATAGGAACCAAGGTACATAGTACATTCTGGAAATTGAAAATAAACGTGTTGATGTCAAATAATTGTAGAATTAGTTGATTAAAATTAATTGATAAATACCCACTATCAATTGCAAGGAAAGCTTCCACTAATAACTACAAACCCCAAGATATCATAAGGATATTTTAATCTCATTCGTAGAGTAATGAGTTGGAATCAATAGGAAGAGTTCCATTGGAAGGAGGGAATTAATGCATCCCACATCAACCAATATAAGATAGGAATGGGAAGATGATTTGAGTTAATTTCTTAGACAATAATTGATTTATAAGATGACTTGTTGTGATTGTATTTTATTCTTTGTGGTTATCCCCACACACTACATTGTTCTAGGTGTGTTGGGGGAGTTATAGGGGACTCAAGCCTATGAAATATTTTTCTGGGGGTTGTCTTTGTATGCTTTTTTGTTGTTTTTGGTTTTTTTTTAAGCCAATAGAATTTCATCCCATTGTAACTAAATTCGGTCAAGGAAAGAGGGTTGTAATATAATATAGGAAAACAAATTAAAGTTTCAATGCCATGAGATCCTATGTATTGTATTGAAAATGGCGAAGTTAATATTATGAGAGTTAGAGGTGTAAATCTAAACATTTATTGATTTTCTTATTTAAAGGTTTCCAAGGTAAATGTTTGAGTATTATTTGTGAATACTATTGTTTTTATCTCTATTTTTTTTATCAAGAATATGTATGCATTATTCTAATGTAAGGTTTAAAATTTTCATTTGGTATTAAATCAAGTTAATTGGTTTTAGGGGGTTCATTCATTTTAGAGAGTTTGTTTCATCTTGTGCAAAGAAATTTTAACTTTGGTTTGTAATAAACTTGGTTTTTGTGGTTGTATTGTTGGGGCGATTCTTATGCTGAAAGAATGATGAGTAGCTCTAAAACTAAGATTGATAAATATAATGGGATAATCTTAGAGATATGGAAGATTAATGTGGAGGACCTTTTGTTTGACAAATAATAATGGATCATTATGGATCTTGGTATTTCACCTACAAGTATGTTGATGGAAGATTGGATGAAGTTGGATAGGAAGGTAAATAACACAATTTGGTTGTGTCTCTAAGATTCAATGTTACTAAATGTGTCAACAGAAGCTACTATTAGAGAATTATGTGATAATTTAGGGATGTTATATCAGTGTAAGTCCCAAAAAAAAAAAAAAAAATCTTCAAAAGAATTATGATATCCTAAGGATGAAATATTGAAAATCATTGATAGATCATCTAAATGCATTTAATATTGTGGTAATCCAATTATTTTCTATTTATATTAATGATGAACGGACATGAATTAGTTTTTGGTGTTATTTTTTAGATTCATGGGATAGTATGTTGTAGTTATTTGGAGTAATGCAACCACATTAAAGTTTCATGAAGTGGTTTCATCCTTGCTATTGGAAGAAAAGAGGAAGGAAACGATGGGTAGCTAGATCATAAACACCTTATCTATAAGAGGTCATTCCCAAGAATGCAATCAAAATAAGTACTCAAGAGTGGGATCTAAATCTCCAAGAAAACACTTAAGGAAATGATGGAAATGTGGGTAAACCTAGGTAGTACAAGAATGATTGTAGATATAAAAAGTGTTGATGAAGGGAGGGGATATAATAGTGTTCCTTCCATAGAAGGGAAGGCCTCCTTAGAGGAAGGAGAGAATATGCACTTGGATTATTCAAGAACACATTTAGATAATGTTGTATGGCTAATATATTTGAGTGTTTATTTTCATATGAATCCTTATATGGAGTGGACTTTTGAATATTAAAATTTTGATGAAGGTGACATTTTCCTAGGATAATACTCGATAAATAGAATCATGGGATGAGAATAAGTCAAGTTTCTACTCAAATATAGAAGGATTATAAAAATCCTGGGGTTTTTTCACATTCCAAATTTTTCTAGAAACTTGGTATCCATAGGAAAAATGATTTATGTAGGTGTACATACTTTTTCCAAAAGGGAAACCTACAAAATGGTTCTAGGAGAAATGGTGTTGATGAGAGGATAGAGTAGAACTATGCATAAGTTTTTGGGAAGCACTACCACTAGTGAGTGTAACAATCATATTGTTCTGAAGGGGGGAAATGAATAAGATATAACCCCTACTATCTTTGGAGAAAGAAATTATGTGGCATCAAGGAATAGGAAATATTGGATAAAAATTCCTTCAACCATTACATGATAAAGGTAGGATTTAAGATAAGTATGAATGCATAATATATTTTGAATTTTATGAATGTTGAATATATGATAAAAAAAATGGTTAAGTTTCTCATTTTATGTTACAAGAGTAAAGGGGATCTTAGAGTTAGTACATAATGTTGGGCATGGTGTTGTTATTGATGACAACCAATGTAATGTCATTGATGTCAAAGGAGATATTATAACCTAAATATTATTGAGAATTTGTTGAAGTTATTATGATCAAATGAGTATGTAGAAGGTATAGTTGGATAGTCCTCTCTAAGATCTTTCTAATGGTATACTACACTTGGTCAAACTTCTTTGGAATGATAAGAAAGGCCACTTTGAACATGATACTCTAGATATCATAGTCTAAAGATTAATCAACTTTTGTTAGAGTTATGTTGATAAAAAAAAATTGCAAATGGTTTGGTTGGATAGTGCTCTTTGAGACCTCTTATCTATATATATATATATGACACTTGGTGAAACTCCCACTGGATATGGAGAAAAAATATTTCAAAGTCAAGCATGTTAGTGCCTAGCTTAGGTGATCAATGATGCCATATGTATAAAGTTGCATGAAATTTATTAGTGGGGTGTTTAGATTTTGTCATGGTTCCACATGGGAATTGAGAGGGTGCATTCTCAACCCACTTTGCATTGACATTGTACTGTAATGAAGTAGCATATATGGGTTCGACATAACACATATATACAAGTGTGATGTGGTGGGTTTGGTGTAACTCCTATGTAATGTGTGTGATGGCATACCTATGACGTGGAAAGACTAATATATTATCTGGTTGACATGGCATAAATAGAGATGGTTGACATGGTAGAATCAAGACACATGGAAGACTCGTTACAACATAATTTTTTGACATGGTATATGCTGACATGATGTAAGAAGATGTTTGATGTGGAATAGGAGGAGATGGTTGATGTGGTAGAGGTGGTTGACATGGTGTAAGCTGATATGATTGACATGGTAGATATGGTTGACATGGTCTAAGTAGAAATGGTTAATGTGGTAGAGCCATGACACATGGAATGTTGGTGATGTGCACACGTGGCATGTCAAATAAATTTTTTTGAGTGGCCAATAAGGCAAAATTTGAGTGATGCATGGAACCAACCAAAAGGTGCCACATGGGCATAATGATGTCTTGTCTAAATCAACATATGGTTGCACATGGAAAATTATGGTCTCGGTCACATGGTCTAGTAGTACGGAAAAGAAAATTTCAACCCCCAATTCCTCGGGGCTCTCCTTGTCATGTTATGGTCATATGGATCGGATCTGCCAATCATGGTAAAATAACCTCCATTGGCCCAATGTATCATTGGTGTCAAAACCATTACATCATAACTGATATACTAGTGTGGCTTCGTGGTTTGAACGTTGGTTGCAGTTTTGTGGTGCTCAAGCTTGAAGTCATTATTTGGATAATATTATGAAATAAGATGGTCATAAGTTTGAGCTTGGTTCCTAGTTTGTTTTCGGGGACTAAGGATTGATAACACATATAGATATAATATGAAAAGGGTTGGCTATTTGAATATAGTGTGTAGCTAAGATTGTATCATGCCTATCTTTCTCCATAGTGGTCATGAGTTTGAATTTGAGGTTAAATTATTTTTGGTGTTTGGAACAACCCAATGGAAAATATTTTTTTCGAACTAGATTGATGCACTTTGTTGAAGCAGTAGGGTACATTTTGTTGAATGCACACCGAAAAATGCATTTTTTAGACGAAAAATTCTAAAGTTTCTTTTTGTTAACCTATTAGTTTAATTTTATCGAATAATTAACTTTTATAATGTTTAGTGTATTATCTTGAGGCCCAAATTATTTTTCAAAAAAGGGGAAATGGAAAGAGGTTTTTTGTAATCTAAAAGGGGGTCATGAAAAACCATGAAGAAAAATTGTTGAGGAAAAGAGGCCATATTTATTTTGTTGTTTTCAAAATTTTTTGGAGCGCATGAACACGTTTAGTCTTGGTATGAAGAATATGTTTCTTTTATATGATTGAAGAAAAATTTGAAGTTGTATTGATATGATCAGACTTGTCAGGGGAATTTATTGTGTTTTGAGCTTGTGGATCCATTTTTAAAGATTGTGAAAAGTGGTCCACTATGTTTTGGTGAAGGAGTTTGGTTGCTTAATCAAGTTGGAGCCTACAACAAGTTGGTGCTTGCAGATTTCATAGGTTGGTACCTCAATCAGGTTGGAGCCTACAAAAAGTTGGTGCTTTCACATCTTTGGGATTTGGTGCCTCTAATAGGTTGGTTCCTGCAAATGTATTTTGGAAGTTGGTGCCTCCAACATGTTTGTTACTCTAAATTAATTTTGGGGATTGGTGCTTGCAAATTAATGTAATCAAATATTGAAGATAGTAACATTTGTGGTTTTCTCCCGCAAGGGTTTCCATGTATATTTGGTGTTATTTTGACAATGTTGGAACCCACCAACATGCAAGGGGGTCTCCCTGATGAAAATTCCCAATTATACTTCGCATCATTTGGTGTATTATCCCTTTCGAAATTAAGGCCCGATTCCCATGATTCTTAAAGATTTTCCTTGAATGCAATGGTTAGCGTAATAGATTAATATGCATATAATTTTAAATGAACAAGTGAGTATTCCTTTTGGAGTGTTCACTTGTAGAATGTATCAAGTTTCTTTCACCAAAGGGAAAATAAAAGTGAGCCTTTAAGAGAAGTGTAATAATACTAATATAATAAATACACACAAACACATATGTACAAACTAGAGAAATAGTTTACATAGAAGAAATTATCGTTAAAAAAAGTACAACACACCTTCAACAAGATAAGCACCAAATCCACCGAAATAGTTCAATTTATTCAGTACTTATGAAAACAACATATATTGGAAACATTCAAAGAATAATCTCACAACATTTACGACATACACATGAAAGTGTGTTGGCTCAATGAGCTTCAAGTATTAAGAAAAATTTCTAAGGTACATCGGTACAATGAACACCACTATCTCCAATAGTGGAGCGTTAGAGATAACACTTGCTTCTCAAAAGAAATATCTTCCTCTCTAATTTCTAGTGGGAGTAGCCAAGGTGAAGATTCCTTTTCTTGAGCTATGAGGGTGTATATATAACAAATGAGATGACTCTTCACTTCCCTTATGACTCTTGGACTAGCCTCATGAATATTGAGCTTCCAACTAAATTTTCAAATTTCTATGTGACTCTTTGAATTCTACATGACGTTTTACATTATATATATGATTCTTGGACTTCCACTTCACATTACATTGTTCATAATATTTGAAATTTACAAAATCACATCCACAAATGATGTAGAACATGATGAATCATTTGACATCTTCAAGTGACATCTTGACAAGACATGCATTGACACTGATGACATGGAATTGATGATGATGTGGAAATTCCAAGTCACTCTTCATGTTGTTATCATTTTGTCTTCTTTAGAGAGGTACATGCTCTTCTTTATCCTCCTCCATAAGTCTTGAAGGTAGGGAGTCTTCATTATGATCTTGATCTTCCAACTTCTATAGCAATCTAATGTCCCTCCATCTTCTTGTTCAATGGTTAACTTATGTTTCAACTTCATGGATGTCTTCAACAATGGTCTCCTTCTTCTTCTCCTTCATCATAATCCTGTCGCGACAAGTGTTTAGTCTCAAAATAGTCCCTATTATCACTCCATTATTCACCAATACCTTCACATTACTTCCATATTACCTTCATGTCACCTTCATTCCACCTCCACATCATTACATTTACCTCATCATTGGGTTATAACTATGCTTTTCCAAAGTTTATTAACTCTTAACATTTTTAAGTGGATTTGTGGTTAAACTTTAGAAAATAATATGCTTATACTTATACCTAACAATTAGAAAGAGTTTTTTGCCATGTGTAGGTACAAAGGAAGCTTCCTAGGCACCCTTATGTGGCACTCTATGTTCAAATTCGAATTTGAGGAGATCATGGACCTCATGGAGGAGATCATGGACCTCATGGAGAATATCATGGAGGATAGGGTTATGTGTCACCATTGGTTGAGAAATATGTGGGTCAAAGGAGGAAATAGTGGATTTACATTTATGAGTTTGTTATCATAGCTTTTGTATAAATAGGAGTGTTATCTCCTTCATTTGTAATCTTCATTAGTAATCTTAATCTTCATTTGTAGTCTTAGTCTTCATTTTGTAATCTTAGTATCTTATAGGTTGGTAGTGAGAAGTTAGATTGGAGAATCATTGTAATGGTTGTAATTGAAATTTGCAATTGATGATCAATAAGACAGAGCTTCTTTGATCCTCTACATTTGAATTTTCTTTTTGTGTGCTTTTGAATCTTTGGAAGGATCCCCATTGTTTATGAATTTCATTAGATTAAATTATTAGGTTCATATTTTTGGAACATTAACGAATGACCTTTCGTAAGAAATTAATAATGTTTCCTTCAATGAATCTAATTTGTTATTTAATGTTTGATTTCATTAGTTTAAGTTTCTGATTTATATGCTTTAGATATAAATGAATATTCTCTTGTAAGAGAGCTTTAACATTTCATGCAATAAATCAGAATTAGGTTTAAGTGCTTTAATTTCATTAGTTTAAATAGTTTGTTGATTAAGTTGATTAGAAATATTAATGAACAATCTCCTGTAAGGGAGCCTTAATATTTCTTACACTTATCACAACGTCTTTAGATTTAATTTTGATTAAATAACTAAATGGGTGTTGGATATCCTAATGAACAACCTCCTGTAATGGAGCTTTGGCATTTCTTTACCTAGCTTAGTTTAGTTTGTATCTAAGTCTATATATATTGGATGAGCCTCGAAGTTTACTTACCCAGATTGATAGTAAATGAAACTCTAATTTGCATCCACATTTTAGACCAAACAACAAGGTATAATACCTGCAACTAGAACTCAATCATGACAAGAAGACATCAGTTTGAAAAACTCCTAGTCTAACATGCTTCATGAAAATCATTGATTGAGTTGGAACAGGGTGTTGGACTAAGAGGTAGAATTTGGGATTGCGTAGTGAAAATTTATAGGGATTAGCAGTGATGGATTGAATCTTACTTTGCTAGGGCGTGAAGGATTGGCTTATGAAACCCTACTCAAGACTTAGTCTTGGAGAATCAAGTCTTTTTTGCACAAGGAGAGGATTAGAGCAAAGGAAATTTGGAATGGAACATGAAATTTATCTAGCATAAGTATGAAAGGTCTCAAAATATGTCATTTTCCTACTATGAACCTTTAATTTATAAGGAGAAAAGTTGGCTCAACTAATTAAGAGTTAAGATATGGGTCAACGTACATGTGTATGACATTTGAAAACTTTTATTTTCTATGCATTTGAATGTTTTTAGGTCATTTCATATGCATACATGGGATACTAACTAGAAATCTACATGTGAGTTGCATCACAAGGTACACATGTAAGAAAAGAGGCTTTAGAATTGGCCCAAAGGATATAAAAATTCCTAATTTAACATGTAACAATGGCCTAAATCAACTCTTTTTACTCATGATGACCAAATCACAGGGGATTCACTCAATAAACCTTTGACATATCATGTGTGCTCGTGGCATACTAAATAATGCCCTTAATTTGACCACATATTGGAAAATACCTTTGAAAATCACAATTTTTAACCCCCTACCAATACGAACCCAATACAACTTCCCAATTTAAAAAGCCCCTAATTTCACTAGATATTGCAAGTATCCATTTTCTCATAAAAAACATTTATACCCCTTATATTTTTTCATTAACTTTGAGCTCCATTTTTTATACCTACCAATATAAAAACTATTTACCCCCTATTACATGCTCAATATATTATGTCATTTTCTCCTCAATGTATGTTCTCCAATATGAATGAATGTGGTATTTTATTGCTCCATCGGTGAAGCCCTCATGGACTAAATTTAGCTCTAATAGATGCCTCTTTATGGATGACAATTGAAGACATGTCGATGAATAAATTATAAATTAAATAGGTTTTTATGAGGTAAACTATGTAGGATTCCAATTAACAATTGTTTAAGGGGTATTTGCAAACAAAATCAGAGTATTAGTTGAGTTTGTTCTCTAAGGAGGCATACTCATTCTTAGGTGGAAAACAAGAATGACTATCAAATCAAGTACACTATGGATCCATGAAGTATATCAAATGAAGAATTATGGCCACAAAATAATACATATAGGAGTAATGTCAAATAAATATCATATCCAGGAGTAGATAAAACATGTGTGTGTGTGTGTGTATATATATATATATATATATATATATATATATAGTCTCCAATAATTATGGGCATATATATATATATATATATATATATATATATATCTGTGTACATCAAGAGATCAACTATAAATATGAAATTGTGAAATATGTCTCCAAAGTACCAATGTTGTATATAAGGTAGTGGTGTTATTAAATAAAATTAGATATTAAAACCAAAAGAGATACCATTAACCTAGATGTGGTGTGTGGGCTACTAACTAGCAACCTACATGCTATGTGTGAGCTACTAATTAGCAACCTACATGTGTATTGCATCACTACAAGGCACACACATAGGAAACTTCCCAACATAACATGTAAAAATGTCCAATATCAACTCATTTTACTCATGATGACCAATTATATCTATAACAGATTCCCCTTTTATGGATGACAGTTGAATCCAATTTCATGGTTTAAATACAATATAAATTCAAGAGGTTTTTGTGAGGTAAACTAAGTAGGATTCCAATAAATCGAAGGCTAGGATGTATCTACAAACAAAATCAGAGTATCAATTAGTATGTTCTCTAATTAGGCACACCCATGCTTAGGTGGAAAACAAGAATGACTAATAAATCAAGTACACTATGGATCCATGATGTGTATCAAATGAAAATTCATGGCCACAAAAATAATACATAGAGGATCAATGCCAAATAAATATCATATCCTTGAGTAGATACAAAGTGGATCTATATCTTAGTGCACATCAAGAGAACGACTAGAACTATGAAATTGGGTAAAAGGTCTCCAAGTATGAATGTTGTATATGGGGTAGTGGTATGATCAAATAAAATTAGGTAGTATAAATAAAAGAGATGTCACTAACCTACATGTTGTGTGTGCTACTAACTAGCAACCTACATGTGAGTTACATCACTACAAGGTGAACACATAAGAAAATAAGCTTTAGAATTGGAACAAAGGATCTAAAAATTCATAAATTAACATGTAAAAATGGATTATCTCAACTCATTTTACTTATGATGACTAAATATAACTACTATATATGCTCCTCTATGGATGAAAATTGAAGACAACTTGGTGGTTGAAATATATTATAAATTCAAGAGCTGTTTGTGGGTAAACCAATTAGCATTCAATAAACCAAAGATTAGGAGGCATTTGCAAACAAAATAAGAGTATTAGTTTAGTCTCTTCTCTAAGGATGCATACCCATTATCAGGTGGAAAATAAGCATGACTACCAAATCAAGTACACTATGGATCCATGAAGTAGATCAAATGAAAAATTATGACCACAAAATATACATATCCATAGTGTATATCAAGATATACAAAGTGCATCTATATCTTATTGTACATCAAGAGAAAAACTAGATCAAATGAAAAATTATGACCACAAAATATACATATCCATAGTGTATATCAAGATATACAAAGTGCATCTATATCTTATTGTACATCAAGAGAAAAACTAGAACTATGAAATTATGAAATAGGTCTCCAAAGTACCAACATTGTATATAAGGTATTGGTATCATCAAATAAAATTAGGTAGTAGCACCAAAATAAATACCAGCAAAACCTAAGGTATTTTTCCAAATATATCACAATATATGAATCTAAACCATGTGACTAAATGTATTGAAATCAAAGAAGGGATAAACCATATATTCATTGGTCATTAATATATACCATTACTATTTGTGACATAACCCACTAATGATGATGATGATAGGAACCAAGGTACATATTACATTCTGGAAATTGAAAATAAACATGTTGATGTCAAATAATTGAAGAATGACTTGATTAAAACTAATTGATAAATACCCACTATCAATTGCAAGGAAAGCTTCCAATAATCACTACAAACCCCAAGATATCATAAGGATATTTTAATCTCATTCCTAGAGTAATGAGTTGGACTCAATAGGAATATTTCCATTGGAAGGAGGGAATTAATGCATCTCACATCAACCAATATAAGATAGGAATGGGAAGATGATTTAAGTTAATTTCTTAGAAAATAAGTGATTTATAGGATGACTTGTTGTGATTGTATTATATTCTTTGTGGTTACACACTAGATTATTCTAGGTGTGTTGGGGGAGTCATAGGGAACTCAAGCCTATGAAATATTTTTCTGGGGGTTGTCTTTGTATGTTTTTTTCTTGTTTTTGGTGTTTTTTTTAAGCCAATGGAATTTCATCCCATTGTAACTAAATTTGATCAAGGAAAGAGGGTTGTAATCTAATATAGATAAAAAAATTAAAGTTTCAATTCCATGAGAGCCAATATATTGTATTGAAAATGGTGAAGTTAATATTATCAGAGTTAGAGGTGTAACTCTAAACATTTATTGATTTTCTTATTTAAGGGTTTCCAAGATAAATGTTTGAGTATTATGTGTGAATATTATTGTTTTTATCTCTATTTTTTTATCAAGAATATGTATGCATTATTATAATGTAAGGTTTCAATTTTTCATTTGGTATTAAATAAATTTTATTGGTTTTAGGGGGTTCGTTCATTTTAGAGGGTTTGGTTCATCTTGTACAGATAAATTTTATCTTGGGTTTGTAATAAACTTGGTTTTTGTGGGAGTATTGTTGGGGCGATTATTATGCTGAAATAATGATGAGTAGTTCTAAAACTAAGATTGATAAATATAATGGGATAATCTTGGAGCTATAGAAGATCAAGATGGAGGACCTTTTGTTTGACAAAGAATAGTGGGTCATTATGGATCTTGATATTTCACCTACAAGTATGTTGATGGAAGATTGGATGAAGTTGGATAGGAAGGTAAATAACACAATTTAGTTGTGTCTCTAAGATTCAATGTTACTAAATGTGTCAAGAGAAGCTACTGTTAGGGAATTATATGATAATTTAGGGATTTTATATCAGTGTAAGTCCCCACGAAAAAAAAAAAAAGAATTATGATCTCCTAAGGATGAAATATTGAAAATCATTGATAGATCATCTAAATGCCTTTAATATTGTGGTAATCCAAATTTTTTCTATTTATATTAATGATGAAGGTACATTCATTAGTTTGTTGTGTTATTTTTTAGATTCATGGGATATTATGTTGTAGTTATTGGGAGTAATGCAACCACATTAAAGTTTCATGATGTGGTTTCATCCTTGCTATTGGAAGAAAAGAGGAAGGAAACAATGGGTAGCCAGATCATATAAACCCTATATATAATAGGTCATTCCCAAGAATGCAATAAAAATAAGTACTCAAGAGTGGGATCTAAATCTCCAAGAAAACACTTAAGGAAATGATGGAAATGCGGGTAAACCTAGGTAGTAAAAGAATGATTGTAGATATAAAAAGTGTTGATGAAGGGAGGGGATCTAATAATGTTCCTTCCATAGAAGGGAAGGCCTCATTAGAGGAAGGAGAGAATATGCACTTGGATTATTCAAGCACACATTTAGATAATGTTGCATGACTAATTTACTTAAGTGCTTATTTTCATATGAATCCTTATAGGGAGTGGATTTTTAAATATTAAAAGTTTGATGAAGGTGACATTTTCCTAGGATAATACTCGATAACTATAATCATGGGATGAGGATAAGTCAAGTTTCTACTCAAATATAGAAGGATTAGAACAATCGTGGGGGGTTTTTAACATTCCAAATTTTTCTAAAAACTTGATATCCACACGAAAAATTATTTATGTAGGTGCACATACTTTTTCCAAAAGGGAAACCTACAAAATGGTTCTAGGAGCAATGGTGTTGATGAGAGGATAGAGTAGTACTATGCATAAGTTTTTGGGAAGCACTATCACTAGTGAGTGTAACAATAATATTGTTCTGAAGGGAGGAAATGAATACGATATAACACCTACTATATTTGGGGAGATAAATTATGTGGCATCAAGGAATAGGAAATATTGGATAAAAATCCCTTCAACCATTACATGATAAAGGTATGATTTAAGATAAGTATGATTACATAATAGATTTTGAATTTTATGAATGTTGAATATATGGTAAAAAAAAATGTTTAAGTTTCTCATTTTATGTTACAAGAGTACAGGGGATCTTAGAGTTAGTACATAATGTTGGGCATTGTGTTGTTATTGAAGACAACCAATGTCATGTCATTCATGTCAAAGGAGATATTATAACCTAAATATTATTGAGAATTTGCTGAAGTTATTATGATCAAATGAGCATGTAGAAGGTCTGGTTGGATAGTCCTATCTAAGATCTTTCTAATGGTATACTACACTTGGTCAAACTCCTTTGGAATTATAAGAAAGGCCAGTTTGAACATGATACTCTAGATATCACAGTATGAAGATTAATCAACTTTTGTTAGAGTTATGTTGATAAAACAAACTTGCAAAAGGTTTGGTTGGATAGTTCTCTTTGAGACCTATTTATATATACATATTTATGACACTTGGTTAAATTCCCATTGGATATGGAGAAAAAATAATTTGAATTCAAGCATGTTTATAATGGGGGTAAAAGGGGTCAAACCCCAAATTTGTTAACCATTGCGCAACTATACCAGTGGATTAGGCATTTAGTGCCTAGCTTAGGTGATCAATGATGCCATATGGATAAAGTTGCATGACCTTTATTGGTGGAGTGTTTAGATTTTGTCATGGTTCCACATGGGAATTGAGAGGGGTGCATTTTAAACCCACTTTGCATTGAAATTGTACTATAATGAAGTAGCATATATGGGTTTGACATAACACATATATATACGTGTGATGTGGTGGGTTTGGTGTAACTCTTATGTAATATGTGCGATGGCATACTTATGATGTGGAAAGTCTGATATATTATCTGGTTGACATGGCATAAGTAGAGATGGTTGACATGGTAGAATCAAGACACATGGAAGACCCGTTATAACATAATTTTTTGACATGGTATATGTTGACATGATGTAAGAAGATTTTTGATGTGGAATAGGAGGAAATGGTTGATGTGGTAGAGGTGGTTGACATGGCGTAAGATGATATGATTGAATTGGTAGAGATGGTTGACATGGTGTAAGTAGAGATGGCTGATGTGTTAGAGCCATGACACATAGCATGTTGGTGATGTGGACATGTGGCATGTCAGATAAATATTTTTGAGTTGACAATAGGGCAAAATTTGAGTGACACATGGAACCAACCAAAAGGTGCCACATGGGCATAATGATGTCATGCCTAAATCAACATATGGTTTCACATGGAAAACTACGGTCTTGGTCACATGGTATGGTAGTATTGAAAATAAAAGTTCAACCCCCAATTCCCCGACGCTCTCCTGGTCATGTTATGGTCATATGGGTCGAATCTTCCAATTATGGTAAAATAACCTCCGTTGGCGCAATGGATCGTTGGTGTCAAACTTATATATATATATATATATATATATATATATATATATATATAAGATTTGAGAGAGAGAGAGAGAGAGAGAGAGAGAGAGTACAAAACCATTACATCATAACCGATATATACTAGTGTGGCTTAGTGGCTTGAACGCTACAGGGTCACAGGTTCAACTTGAAGTCATTATTTTGATAATGTTATGAACTAAGATTGTCACATGTTTTAGCTTGGTTTCTAGTGTATTTTCGTGGACTAAGCATTGATAACCCATATAAATATAGTATGAAAAGGGTTGGCTATGTGAATATAGCGTGTAGATGAGCTCGTATCATGCCTATCTTGCTCCATAGTGGTCATGAGTTTGAATTTGAGGTTAAATAATTTTTGGTGTTTGGAACGACCCAATGGAAAATGTTTTTTTTTCAAACTAGATTGATGCACTCTGTTGAAGCAACAGGGTACATTTTGTTGAACGCACACTGGAAAATGCATTTTGTAGACGAAAAATTATAAAGTTTCCTTTTTTTAACCTGTTAGTGTCATTTTATCGAATAATTAACTTTTATAATGATTAGTGTATTATCTTGAGGCCCAAATTATTTTTTGGAAAATGGGAAATGGCAAGAAGTTTTTTGTAATCTAAAAGGGGGTCATGAAAAACCATGAAGAAAATTTTTTGAGGAAAAGAGGCCATATTTATTTTGTTGTTTTCAAAATGTTTTGGAGAACATGAACATGTTTAGTCTTGGTATGAAGAACATGTTTATTTTTTATGATTGAAATACAAGTTGAAGTTGTATTGATATGATCAGACTTTTCAAGGGAATTTATTGTGTTTTTATCTTGTGGATCCATTTTTAAAGATTGTGAAAAGTGGTCCACTATGTTTTGGTGAAGTATTTTGGTTGCTTAATCAAGTTGGAGCCTACAACAAGTTGGTGCTTGCATATTTCATAGGTTGTTACCTCAATCAGGTTTGAGCCTACAACAAGTTGGTTCTTGTAGATTTCAGGGGTTGGTTCCTCAATTAGGTTCCATCATACAAGAATTTGGTGCCTTCACATTTCGGAGGTTGGTGCCTCAATTAGGTTGGAGCCTACAAAAAGTTGGTGCTTTCACATCTTTGGGATTTGGTGCCTCTAATAGGTTGGTTCCCACAAACATATTTTGGAAGTTGGTGCCTCCAACAGGTTTGTTCCTCCAAATTAATTTTGGGGGTTAGTGCTGGGAAATTAATGTAGTAAAATATTGAAGATAATAACATTTGTGGTTTTCTCCCACAAGGATTTCCACGTATATTTGGTGTTATTTTGACGGTGCTGGAACCCACCAACATGCAAGGGGCTCTCCCTGATGAAAAGTACCAATTATACTTCACACCATTTGGTTTAGTAGACCTTACGAAATTAAGGCCCGATTGCCATGATTCCTAAACATTCCTAGCATAAGAGAGTAATATGCGTGTAATTTTGAATGAACAAGTGAGTATTCCTTTTGGAGTGTTCACTTGTAGGATGTATCAAGTTTCTTTCACCGAAGGGAAAATAAAAGTGAGCCTTTAAGAGAAGAGCAATAATACTAATATAATAATTACACACGAACACATACGTACAAAAGAATCATTGATCAACTAGAGAAATATTTTACATAGAAGCAATGATCGTTAAAAAAATTACAACACACCTTCAACAAGATAAGCGCCAAAACCACCGAAATAGTTCAATTTATTTAGTATAGATGAAAAAAACATATATTGAAAACATTCAAAGAATAATCTCACAACATTTATGACATACACATGAAAGTGTGTTGGCTCAATGAGCTTTAGGTATTAAGAAAATTTTCTAAAGTACATCGGTACAATGAATACCACTATCTCCAATAGTGGAGCGTTAGAGATAACACTTGCTCCTCAAAAGAACTATCTTCCTCTCTAATGCCTAGTGGGAGTAGCCAAGGTGAAAATTCCTTTTCGTGAGCTATGAGGGTGTATATATAACAAATGAGATGAATCTTCACCTCCCTTATGACTCTTGGACTACCCTCATGAATCTTGAACTTCTAACTAAATTTTTAAATTTATATGTGACTCTTTGACTTCTACATGATGCTTCACATTCGATATATGACTCTTGGACTTCCACTTCAGATTACATTGTTCATAATATTTGAAAATTACAAAATCACATCCATAAATTATATGGAACATTTTGAATCATTTGACACCTTGAAGTGGCATCTTGACAAGACATGACTTGACACTGATGACATGGAATTGATGATGATGTGGCAATTCCAAGTCACTCTTCATGCTGTTATCCTTTTGTCTTCTTGAGAGATGGTACATGCTCTTATTCATCCTCCTCCATAAGTCTTGAAGGTAGGGAGTCTTCATTATGATCTTGATCTTCCAACTTCTATAGCACTCTAGTGTCCCTCCATCTTCTTTTTCAATGGTTCAATTATGTTTCAGCTTCATGGGTTTCTTCAACGATGATCTCCTTCTTCTTCTCCTTCATCATAATCCTATCATGAAAAGGTATAATACTTGCAACTAGAACTCACTCATGACAAGAAGACATCAGTTTGAAAAACTCCTAGTCTAACATGCTTCATGAAAATCATTGATTGATTTGGAAATGGGTGTTGGACTGAGAGGTGGAATTGGGGATTGTGCAGTGCAAATTTCTAGGGATTAGGAGTGATGGATTGAATCTTGAGGCTACGCAATGCGCATTTCTAGAGGCATGGACAAGATGATTGCGCAACTGAGGAGCTTAGTGAGGAAACCTTGAGCCTTGAAGTTTCCCAATGCACAATACATGAGAGAGAGAGGCCTAGGTATTGTGAAAATGTGCAGCTCAAGGAGACAAGATGATATATTGAGGCTTGCCACTGCTTAGTACTTAGAAAGAGGTTGACTGAGAGGTTGAACTGTGTGGTTGTGAAGTTCAAGGGGCTAGGGTTGAGTACAAATATTATACAATGCACCATCCTTGGAGGAAGGAACTGCACATTGCATAGTTCTAGGAGGTAAGGGATGAGCTTGAGGGTTGAAACTGTGCAGTGCACAGTTCCAGGGGTCTGAGTGAAGTTGAGTTGATCGGGCAAGAATTTTCTAGAATTTTAACTAAGTGTGGGATTAGTGAGATAGAAGTGAAACCAAGTTTGAACTTATGAATGATCACACACACTCAGAACAATTAAAAACAAAACATTGAACACTCAGTACACAAGAACAACATGATCCCCTTAATACGATGGCAATACAACAACCTCCTCCAAGTGCGACACTTAAGATACAATTTGTGACGATAGTGACAACACTTATGCAGAAATGCACGAAAATTTTGGAATGAGTGTAATACATATCTATATGATAAGTAAGACTCATTGGAATCAAATTTACCCCTTGAAATTAACCACAACTCTGCTTTTTTATTTGTAATGCTTCCCATGCCAAAAGATGACACTTGAGTTTTCTTCCAAAAGGGACTAGAAAACTTAGATAATATACATGGAATGAATCGTACTACTAGAAACGAGAACATGCAAGATTAAAGTAGGCTCTGAAATTTTTAAGTAGGAAAAAATTATAGAGGGTGTTGTAGCATCAACAACACTTGGAGACACACTAGAATAAATCTGGCTTCTTTTCCTTGGTATAACGTTTTTGCAGGATCTAGTTTCTCAGGAATTATTGATTCATTGTGCAGATTAATTGGCTTCCCCACCTAACCCAGTTATAGATATAGCTCCCTTCATTCATTTCTCGGTTAAAAATATTCATAGATAAAATAACTCACAATTGTTTCTATTTAGGAGAAGGGTGATATAATTCATGAGCTTTAATATATTCATAGTATGAGTTTTCATCTCTGATGTTGGTCCACTGCCAAGAGGCCTAGATAGCACCCTGGTGAAATCACTACAGGGATGCAAGCATTTCTTCGTTTCCAGCAAGACTGGTTAGTACCCTAATGAAATTACTTGCTTCACCTCTCTATGCAATAAGACTTTCTCTTCTTTCACCTTTTATTTTTTTTATTTATATAACTGTGCTTTTACACTTATTTATTTCATGGGGTGGAACAGGGATCTTGACTTATTGAGAGAATAAGGGGTTTTTCCTTTTAGAGAAGCACACACACACACACACACATATACCTCTAATATTAGTATGCTCATCAATATTTTCCCCTTGTCCTTCTCTAATTTATTGGATTACCGTCAAATACAATGAAACAAAAAGAACTAAGCTTAGAAATGAGGTTTCCTAGAATATATATGGTTATCATGGCTCTACAAAAATCTCTCCTTGTGAATGGATCGTGTTTTCCATCAAACTTCATTGAAAAAAAGATGTAAAGATATAAAAAGAATAAGGACAGAAGGGTTATCCAAATGTTGCAGTGTCACAAGGCCTTTTTCAATTTCACCACATGCATTGGAACCAAACGTAAAATTTTCACACAAGTCTTTATTCACAAAAGAACACAAACAATAAAAGGAATCAATGTGACAAAAAAAACTAACTAACTATAGAAACAAAAATGAATATGTAAAAAGGGTAGGGTCATATCCCTATACAATTATTGCAAATATTGTTTAATATATTTTGCAATGACATGAAGTGAATCCATATTCCCATCCAAATACTGAAGACGATAGGTAGGGTGGCCAAGTTTCACATGAACAAGATAAGGTATGATCCACAAGGATTGGAACTTAGTGTGTTTTCCCTTCTCTTCATTGGCCTTATCCCACTTCAATACTAGGTCTCCCACACTTAATTCCTTCTTCCTCGTAGACTTCTTGTTAAAACATCTCTTGATACGATTTTGATGAAGAGAAATATTTTCTTTTGCTTTCCTCCTTTCTTCCTGTAGCTTCAAGAGAGTGTCTATCCTACTATGAACCAAAATACAAGGCTTACCTTAAGACTCTTGTGAAATTTAAAAGGTAGGAAGTTAAATGTTCATGGGTCTGATGGCTTATTTTCCATACACTACAAAGTAAGGAGAGGTTTTGAGGGAGGGTTTAGGCATGACTCAGTCAACCCATAGAGAATTCACCAAAGCATTGTGCTAGTTCCTCTGTTAAGATTAGACGGTCTTCTTGATTATAAATGAGGTTTTTATTTGTTGAATCAGCAAGATCGTTACCTTGCGGATAATAATTAGATGAATGTTTCAATACAATGCCATTTTATAATGAAAAATCATAGAGTTTAAGAAATAAGAAATAAGTTTAATTATTTAAAACATGCGATGTCAGAATTATAAACCTGGTGATAATGTTATGCTTGAGGAAACTGATGAATTCAGGATCATTCACTTGCTTGAGAGGAACTTCTTCCATCCACCATATGAAATAGTCTACGGGAGTGAGACTATAACGATGTTTCTTTGATGAGTAGGGAAACATATCACTGATAACATATATGCCCCATTATATGAATGGTTCTTCTACAATGATGAGTTGTAATGTGGCTACATTTCTGACAAATTGGACACTTGTGGGCATAGGCAGGAGTATATTTAAATATTGTGGGAAAATTGTAACAGGCCCGCATAAATTTGTGCATAGTTGTGTCACCCTCGTAATATCCAATTGTTGGTATGTCATGTATATCACAAAATACCCTTTCCAAATAAGGTGCTTCCAGACATCTGAGTAGGACCCCATTATTGATCTGTAAACTTCCATGGATATTCCACTGGATAGTTTGTCACAATAGATATGATAATATTATATTAAAAATTTGAGATTCTACACTATTACAGTTTTATTAATATTTAATATTTGTAAATTTAATTGTAATTAGTACATGCATGCATATAGAAATTATGCAGAAAAGTAGAGAAAGAAAAAAAAATCTCTCACACACACACATAAAACATAATATATGCTCTGGAAAACCCTTTTGAGAGAAAACCCAACTGAATGGTGAGGCTGCTTCGCTCTCTTTCTTTGTCTGTAAATATGGATGTAGGTGCAAAGAAGTAATGCATGTGGCACATGGGATGCTATAGGGCACACATCCTCTTTGTGTGCTCTACCTCCTATCTCTCCTGGCCATCTTTTCTCAACTATGGAACACAATTCTCTTGAAAGAATGGAATGCCTCTTCCTCATAGTGGTTTGATTATAACACAACCTGATAGCCTACTAGTGGTTAATGTTGACTACATAAACTTTTAAACAGAGTTACAATAGACTCTTCTAGAGTATTTTACATAAAAAACACATGGCTAGCCCCTTTCCCATGAATAATGGGGGTTGATGCGACATCCTCCCGAGCTATAGGTGTGAAAATAGGAAGGTCAAATTTTGAGTGGAATAACTTTTGCATACATAATTTGATTGACATGCTTCTTGTGCCATTGGAAATATCTATGTGTGTAGAATAGCGTGAAATGGTGTGTAGAGAAAGTGACAAAGTTTTACCCCCCAAAAATGTCGTTTGATGCCTCAAAATGTTCCCGAAAGGTTTTAGACCCTGTTTTTCCAAATAGGGTCCCGCTGGTAAAAAAAGTCCCATGAGCTTATTTCTCCACTTTTTCCACTCTAAATGCATTGATATGGATGAAAAAAAATATAATAATATAATCCAGATCACACCTCCCAATTTTGGGAGGATTTTGGTCCCAAAAATATTCTACTGAACTGAGGCGAGGACAATTTTCATCCACCTTCTCTCTGGTGTACCATTTAGTTTTTCCTGGAAGTTGTCCCTTCAACCCACTCTACCAAAGGGCATGTTGCCCTTGTCTTGTAGTTTTGTTCCTCTTCTGAAAAACAATATATTTTATCCATTTTTCCTGAGTGTCAGGTGCCAAATCATCCACCTAATATAGGGCATCATAACACACATCTTCCTCAACCTATCAACTACCAAGAACAGGTAGCCATGTCCCTTCCTAATTGTCGGTAAACCTCCCAGAAATTCCATGGAAATGATTTCTAGAGGAAGATTAGGTATAGATAAGGGATGATGTAGATCTTTTTTCCTTTTTCTATGATTGATGGTACAAAAAATCATGCATCCTCTTATGAACCTAGCTACTTGATCCTTCATCTAGGGCTAATACACATACCTCTGCAAGTTAGCCACAATCTTCCCTACACCAAAGTGCCCTGCAACCTTGGAGGTGTGAGCCTCTCTAATAAGTTGTAATCACTCACATTTAGGAACACATACCTTATCCAGCCTATAGACTATCCCATCCCAATGATGGTACTAAACGATGTTGTTGATATTGTGCACATGAATTTGACATTGGAGCTGTTTATACACCTCCTTGAAGTCCCCACATTTTGAATATTCCTCTTTGTATGCATCATGGGTGAATGGATCCATGTGCATAAGAGTCTCGAAAGCTGGAATATTAGACCCATGTCTAGACCCCCTTTCCAAGAAAACTATGTGGATGATGGTGAAGGAACAGTGGAGGAAGTTGAGGAAAACCATATTAATTTAATGGGAATTGATGGAGATGATCATATTTTCCTCACTGAAGAATAACAAGAGTTGTTTTGACTAACCCAACCACGGATCTGATGATTAAAAATTGGGTTTTGAGAATGCCATAATGGAGGTCCACAGACAATATAACATAAGGAGAAAGAAAGGTTTAAAATATTCTGATAAGAAGGATTCATAAATTCCTACAAAGAAAGCATATGAATTCAGAGTCAACAAAACAACAGAAAACAAAAATAAAAATGCAACTAACTCAAAAAAGCAAAACATAGAAAGCAGTACTAATAAAACAATAGATATTCTTGCTAGGAATGCACAAACAAATATCCCCAGTACCAAAAAATAGCCTGATGTTGCCCAAAGAATAGAGGCTGAAAGAATTGAGTCATCAAATCCCCTAAAAACTCAAACACCGTTCAGTATTGAGAGTGAACTTTCCAAAGTGAATATTTATATCTCTCTCACTGAATTGATTAAAAAAAATGCCTACAGATCTCAAGTCCTCAAAGTGCTCAATATAGGGGAAGCTATAGATACTTTCAACTTAAATGATGACTAGCCTCAACTTCTGTTTGGGCCAGAGGTTGAGGGCAGACCATAGGAAGGAGGGGTCCCTCCTCTTTATGTCAGCCTAAATGTTCATGACAAGATACTTCATAATGCTATGCTGGATTCAGGTGCCTCACACAACCTTATGCCAAAGGCTATCATGGAGAAGCTTGGCCTTGAAATCACTAGACCCTACAAGGATTTATACTCATTTGATTCTAGAAAGGTCAAGTACCTAGGGCTGATAAAAGATCTTTGTATCACTCTGACCCAAATACCTGCAAAAAGCTTAGTGATGGACATTGTTGTGGCTGACATTCCCCCAAAATACGGAATGTTGTTATCTCGCTCTACAAGGGACTATGCAACTAGACATGTCTTACGCTACCATTTTGGTGTTTGGTCAATCCAGAATACTTTATAGGGAAACCTTGATGAAGTACATGGTAAGTAGCCAGGAGACACCTCAAAATCACCCTCTGTACTCGGTTCATAATGACCTCGATTCTTTCATTTTTTTTAATGATGGAGACATTGAATCACATGTTTCCCTTATAGAATAGGTTACCACAGAAAATAATGACATTCAAATACAAAGAGAGCAACCCAATCCAACAAATGAGCTACTTTGGAACATGATTTTTGATGGCTCATTTGGAAAATCTGGCTCAGGAGCAGGAATTGGGTGTATAACACAGGAGATAATAGTGCACAGGGTCATTCATTGATCAGAACGGAATGTATTAGTTTTTATGTGCTAATTATCCAAACATTAATTAAATTATGTGCATAAGGTTCATTGAAGTTTGCAAGTGAAACAAATGGTTTTAACTTAGTTAAACATATTTTTTATGTGAGGTTAAAGCATGTAAATTAGCTTGTATAAAATTTTTCAACAGTAAATGACAGAGAATAAAACATCACATATGACAATACTCAGCAAATTGATGAAGCAGTTCACCCCTCCTAGGCTACATCTACTGGTCCAGCTCCCAATGGCTTGTCCCTCATATATTATTTCTCAAAAAATGGTAAGTACATGTGATAAAATGCCTCAAATGGATATTCTCTCTGTAAAAAAAGCTTCAGAATGCTTTAATTAGTCAGGAATGACCATTCATTTGCAGAAAACAGAGAATGGATGCTCAATACACTGAAAACACCCTAGTGGCCCTAGTAGCTCCTTGACCTCTCATGAAGAAAAACCTATGTGAAATTACATCTGATAGCTCTAAAACCTATTCCAATGAGTTTGGAATGTCTAAATTATCCAAAAATGACTATTCATTCTTCAAAAATGGTCGAATTCCTCAAGAGTTATGATCAAAAAGAAAACTGCCCAATGTCCCCTAGGAAAGCTCCTCCAAAACTGGAGGAACTCCAGTTAATGCTGACAAATTGGCACTGACCGCTGAAATTGGGGGTCCGCTAGTGGAACTACTAGGCAGAATGTTGGTTAAATAATGCGAGGGATAGTTGATCACATGCCACTTCCGCTTACGGTTTTAAAGTCGTCGTTTGAGGGTTGGAAACCTAAGGAACACAGTTCCATTACCCGTTGTTAACCTTCACATTTAAACATTTAAACTTCTGCCATGTGATCAGTTCTTCACACCAACGGTAGTGTTTGGTTGTTATGGTTACTGTGTGGAGGTGGTTCCAGGAGGATGGACGTATGGTAGGGGGGCCTGGCCCTTGGAGGTTGGCCTCACAAGCCCTCATTGCATTTTTTTGTTAAACTTATATATTACCGCCAATATATAGGGGTAAGTCACACATCGTAGGAGGATTGGTAAATAGTTACGCACACGTAGTGGAGGTTGCAGTTTTGACCCCCGTCGACTCCACAAAATTTTGAACTACTGTTATGAGGACACGTGGCAGCCTGCAGGCTTGCCACATGTCACTCAATCATTCGCCACACCAAAACACATCAAACAGCCAAGATTCATCACGATACCCTCATCATCCAATGGTCCACAGAGTGCCACGTGGTGCCACCACACTGGCTCTAAAGAAAATGGAACATTCCCATAATATTCTGCTAACAGTACCTGCAAGCTGACTGGGCATCTAGTCACCACATTTTTGTTGATTGGGGAAATGAAAAGAACATGATATCTTCCTCATACAACATCAATTTTTCGAACCGTTCATGGCACTGGAATTCCAAAGACGAGACCTTTCCGGTCGCTCAAGTTCGGAACACTTATGAGCACTTTAATTTTTGAGCATATGACTTGATCTCCTGATCACACCTTCCCACTGGGGAGATTTTGGGCCCCAAAAGCTCTCTGGACTACTGAACATGAAGATGAGGAGACTGTGTCCCCACTCTTACAATCTTAATCCACTGAAATTTCCCTAATTTCATTAATTGGAGCTTTTCATGAAACGAAATTTTTTCCCTTGATTCCATTGACCCACCATTGTTGTTTTTCACATTGTCATGCTGCACATTTACTAAACTTGTAGAAAATCAACTTTGTAGTCAACATCGTTTCTAAATTGATCTATAATCAAAGGAAAATTGAAATTACTCTCACCTTGCATCCTGTCCTTATGGCGATTTTTTGTTGAATTAGCCTTGAACTTGTGTTGTTTCCTGACCAATTTTCCTCGCCATTGCACCATGCCTTTCTGAAACCAACAATGAACATTTCTGAATCTTGTGCCTTCTTTGTCAAGTTTCTTTGCCCTCTCTTGGACCTTTGCAACTTCTTTCACTGACACTTGTTTTTAGCACTGTTTGACACCAATATCGACTGTTGCAACTTCTTGTCATATTATTTCAAATACAACCTGCTTTCAAACTGAAACAACTCACTACATATATCATCATTTATATAAAAAGGATTATGTGAAACTTATATTTGTTTAATCATCATCAATGTCAAGTTTTGACATGCATTGATGAGCCTCTTCATCTGCCCTGCATTAAATAAAGAAGAGTCTAGTTTTTTACGATGAGCTCTCACAATGTACTCCTTGCCATATTTGAATAAATGGTATTTGTTCTCAGGGCGATGGAATATAGCTTTCCTGTCATACAAGTAAGGATTTCCCAACACCATACCTGTTATATCAAGCGGAAAAACATCTAATTCAACTGTGTCAATGAAATGTGCAGTTATTGCAAAGTGCAACATGCACTTCTTTGAAACCTGTAAATTTGCATCCTTACAAATCCAACCAAGTGGATATGGTTTCGGACGTGGAATGGTCTCAAGATTAAGTTCCTTGACCAAGTCTTCAGAGATTAAATTTTCTTGTGACCCACTGTCAAACAATGTGTCAACCTTGGTATGTTTGGAAATGACCCTCACATGAAACAGTTCAATTCACTTTTCTTCAATTGGAGCTTCTATATGGTAGTTAGAAAGACTAGAACTGGGTTTAATTTCAATCTCTTTCCCCTTAATGTTCTTTAGTCCCATAGCTATGATTTTTGTTTCATCTCCTGAATCCGACCCAAGGTCTTGTTCAGTGATTGCAAAAATTTTTCCTTTATCCTTGGCTTTCTCTTTGGCTTTAAAACTTTCTGGTTTCAACTCTGGATGAAGTTTCCAACAATGGTCCTCATCATGGCTAATTTTAGAACAGTTTTTGCAAAATAATTTCCCCTTCTCTTTTCTAGTATTTTCATTTCTCTTTTTCTTCCATTTTCCTTTAAACTCCTTTTCCTCATTCCCATCTAAGTTTTGTTTTCCCCTTGCCTCTAAATGTGTGGCTTGAACACAAACCTCATCTAGGATTGTAGGGTTAGACATGAGGATTGTATGTCTTAGGTAGGTATGTAAACCTCCTATATACTTGAGAAAAGTGTCTTGGCTATGAAAATCTACTCCTAATAAAAGAGCTCTTCTCCTAAATTATTGAGTATACACTTGTACATTTTTTCCTTTCAATTGTTTAAAATTTTTCCAGTCCATTATGGCTTTCTACATGTGAGCTAATGGATTAAACTATTGTTTTATTGCAGAAATGAAATCAGTCCATGATAAGATAATCTTACCATATTTCTTGATCTCCTCCTTTGTCTTAGCTTCCCACCAAACAAGTGCCGCACCTTCCATTCTCAATGAAGTTAGTTGGATTTTGGTGTCATCATCATGAAATTTTTGGATTCTCAAATAAACCTCCAATTTCCTAATCCAATTATCTGGCTTTTCTGCATTAACTTCACCATCAAAAATTGGCAATTCAAACTTAACATCAAGTTTTAGAAAAGGAATTTTACCAGTGTTATTTGACTTGTATGGCTGATGTACTGAAGATGAAGTAGAGGATGATGAAGATGAAGATGAGGGTGATGATGGAGACTTTCCACTGTCTCCATTTACTCCATTACCCTTCCTGGATTTATCTTCATCATTATGGCCTCCTGAAAATCCCTGACCTTCCTTGTGAAGTTTTTTTCCTTCTCCTTCTAGTATTTCATTCCTCTCTTGATAAAGGACTCTCGCCATTTCAGTCATGTCAAGGAATGCTTTCCTGAACACTCTTTCTTCCACTTTGGGATCCACCTCTTCATGGGTTTGTTCTTCTCCTGGAGGCATGCTTGATGTTTCTTTTTCTTCTCTTGGAGGTGAAATAGATGGTGGAGAATGTGGCAATATTTCCCTCCTTTGTTGTGGCTCACTTTAAGAACCCATTGCTTCCACCAATTTGCCGTCTCCTCTCTTAAGCTTGAGCCTAGTAAGCATGAAAACCCTTGCAAACAGTTAAAAAATCCTTGCACAAAGATTAAACAAATAAAATAATCTAGCTTAACTCAAACTCTAATACCAACTTGATCTTAATGGAATGTATTAGTTTTGTTGTTATAAGTATCCAAACATTAATTAAATTGTGTGCATAAGGTTCACTGAAGTTTGCAGGTGAAACAAAGGGTTTTAACTTAGTTAAAGCATGAAAATTAGCTTGTATAACACTATTCAATAGTAAATGACAGAGAATAAAACATCACATATGACAATACTCAGCAAATTGATGAAGCATTTCACCCCTCCTGGGCTACATCTTCTGGTCCATCTCCCAATGGCATGTCCCTCATATCTTATTGCACAAAAATGGTAAGTAAATGTGATAAAAAGCCTCAAATGGCTATGATCTCTGTAAAAACAGCTTCATAATTCTTTAATTAGTCAGGAATGACCATTCATTTGCAGAAAATAGAGAATGGATGCTCAAAACACTGAAAACACCCTAGTGGCCCTAGTGGCTCCTTGACCTCTCCTGGAGACAAAACTACGTGAAATGACCTATGATGGCTTTGAAACCTTTTCCAATGAGTTTAGAATGTTTAAATTACCAAAAATTACTATTCATTCTTCAAAAATGGTCTAATTCCTCAAGAGTTATGATCAAACAGAAAACTTCCCAATGTCCCTTAGGAAAGCTCCTCCAAAACTGGAGGAACTCCAGTTAATGCCGACAAATTTGCATTGACTGCCGAAATTGGGGGTTCGCCAGAGGATCCGTTGGGCAGATTGTTGGTTAAATTTAATGCGAGGGATATGTGATCACATGCCACTTCTGCTTACGTTTTTAAAGTTGTCGTTTGAGGGTTGGAACCTCGAGGAACACAATTCCATTACCCGTCATTAACCTTCACATTTAAACATTTAAAATTCCACCATGTGATTAGTCATTCCAGCTGATGGTTGTGTTTGGTTTTTATCACTACCATGTGGCGGTGGTTCCAGGCAAATGGATGTATGGTAGGGGGGGTTGGCCTCCCAAGCCCTCATTGCATCTTTTTGTTAAAATTATATATTGCCGCCAATCTATAGGGGTAAGTCATATGGTGTAGGAGGATTGATAAATGGTTATGAACGCGTAGTGGAGGTCACAGGTTCGACCCCCTTCGACTCTACAAAATTTTGAACTACTGTTATGAGGACATGTGGCAGCCGCAGTGTTACACTAAAAAATGTCACCTTGACATTATGATGACTGTATGAGCTCATTAACACTCATACTTACCTCCTCTGCAAGTCTTACAACCTTTTTTTCCTCATTCCAAGCCTTAAAAATGGAGGAAAAACCCTTAAAACTCAAAAAAGCCTTGGGTACGCAGGTAACATGAAGCCTACCTGCGTTCCTAGATAGGGTACGCAGGTAATGTGAAGAGGAACTGTGTTCTAGAACGCATTTTTCCAGTGTTATGCCTGCGGAATCCCTGTAAGATCAAAAAAGCGCGAAATTAAATTGAAAAAGTTGAATTTTGGTCAATTCTAGAAGGTTCTAGATGAGATTTTTTGGGGATGAGTACGCTTTAGTAAGGTGCATGTATCCCACACCTTAAGGAAATAATCCCTTGATGTGAGGAGACTATCCCTTTGAAGGAGGGTTCTATCCCTTTAAAGGTGGAATCCTAACCTCCTCATCTGCTCTATAAAAGGAGGCATTGAGTAGCCTCAAAGGTTGAAGTTAAGAAAAAGTTAAGATTGTTAAGTTAAGGTTAAGCTTTTGGAGATTAATATTTTGGAGATGGAGAATTAGAGTTCAATATTTATGTGTGATTGAGCTGAAGTGCTGTTGAGATTTAGAATTCTTTCTGCTGAGATTTTGAGAAGAAAGATCACATACCTCTTTGTGCTCCTGGAGGAAGAGTGCAAGACTTATCAAAGTAGAGGAGACTCCTGCTTCGGACCTCGGGAAGGCCTTTCGAACATCAAGGCTAAGGTTGTAAGGTTCTTCTGTATATTTTAAGATTAATACAATCAAGTTCTATTTTTCTCAATAAATTGTCGTTCGATTGTTTATTTCAATAAGCTGTCGTTTGATCATTTATTTCATAGATTCCTTGATCACTATGATAGATATGTTTTATAATTATTTGTTATACAGGTACTATTTAATATTTTCTTGTTTGTGATTGCAGGTCGACAAAAGAACTCTTGTTGCGACGGAAGGATTATTGTTGCGACAGAAGGATTTTGATCCAATGGAAGCACTACGACTGCAAATAAGCATTTGGATCTAAGGTAATATCGACACCTTCATAGCATTTATTTGTAAAACGAATATATCTAGAGAAAGACAAACTTAGTTGTTCGTTTGTTGCTAGATTGTCTTCTGACACTAGGGAGATTGGTCTTGTCCGCAAGAACGATTTATCCGGCCAACAAAGCCTCCCAAGCCCTCACTGCATCTTTTTGTTAAACTTATATATTGCCGCCAATCTATAGGGGTAAGTCATATGGTGTAGGAGGATTGGTAAATGGTTATGAACGCGTAGTGGAGGTCACAGGTTCGACCCCTTTCGACTCTAAAAAATTGGGGGTCCGCTAGAGGATCCGTTGGGCAGACTATTGGTTAAATTTAATGCGAGGGATAGGTGATCACATGCCACTTCCGATTATGTTTTTAAAGCTATCGTTTGAGGGTTGGAACCTCGAGTAACAAAATTCCATTACCCGTCATTAACCTTCACATTTAAACATTTAAAATTCCACCATGTGATTAGTAATTCTCGCTGATGGTTGTGTTTGGTTTTTATGGCTACAGTGTGGCGGTGGTTCCAAGCGGATGGATGTATGGTAGGGGGGGTTGGCTCTCAGGGGTTGGCCTCCCAAGCCCTCATTGCATCTTTTTGTTAAACTTATATATTGCCGCCAATCTATAGGGGTAAGTCATATGGTGTAGGAGGATTGGTAAATGGTTATGAACACGTAGTGGAGGTCACAGGTTCGACCCCCTTCGACTCTACAAAATTTTGAACTATTGTTATGAGGACATGTGGCAGCCGCGGGCTTTCCACGTGACACTTAATCATTCACCACACCAAAACACATCCAAAAGCCAAGATTCATCACCGTACCCTCATCTTCCAATGGTCCACAAAGTTCCATGTGGTGCCACCACATTGGCTCTAAATAAAATAGAATATTCCTAGAGTATTCCGCTAACTGGGCATCCAGTCACCAAATTTTTGTTGTTTGGGAAAACGAAAAAAACGCGATATCTTCCTCATATGACATTAGTTTTTGAATCGTTCGCGACACTAGAATTGCAATGATGAGACCTTTCTAGTCACTAAGGTTAGGAACACTTCTGAGAAATTTCATTTTTGAGCATATGACTTGATCTCCTGATCATTCATACAAATTAAATTTTCAATGCACAAACAACATTTCTGAGTACGAAGCTTTGCTCTTGGGACTACAAATGCTGAAAAATTTGGGGGCAAAAAGGATCTCTGTGCATGGGACTCTGAATTGGTCATAAACCATGTTAAAGTTATGTATGTAGAAAAAAACCTTAGGTTAAGAGCTTACAGAAACGAAATCCTTGATTTATTGAGAACCTTTGAGGAATATGACCTAGCAGTAATCCATAGAAACTAAAATGTGCTAGTAAACGGCTTGGATTTTTTAGCCAGCACATGTAAACTGCCTCACCCAAATAAGAAGCATATAATTGAGGTCAAACACTAACCTTCAGTGCTACACAACATGAGGTATTGGCAAGTTTTTGGTAGTGATAAACAAATCGAAATCTTCCTGCAATCCAAAGATGAATTCGAAGACAATAATGTAGACATGGATTGTGAGGGAGACAACCTCCCTGATGATCCAAGTACTGAAGGAAAACAAGATGCTGATCTGGAAACTGTTGTTTTCAATGTAAATACCACTATAAATATCCTAGCTAACAAAACTGTACATAATACGAAAAACCAAAAAGACCCTGAAAAAGAAGAATTTGATGTACTCCAACTTAAGGAGAATAACCTGCCTAGAGGGCTAATCCATTTGGAAGAATTATTTTACTTTAATGACGTATCCAAGAAGCCCAAAATAGAACCAACTGGGGAAGACATTGAAGAATGTAATATAGGCACAAAACATAACCCCAAAATCATCTGATTATCCAAATCTCTGCCTGTTTACAAAGAAGAGATATATAGCCCTATTCAAAGAATTTATTGATGTGTTGGCATGAATCTATGAAGACGTAAAATCCTATGATACCAACATCACTCAACACAAGATCCCAATTAAATAAGATCAAAATCCATTCAGATAGAAATTACGAAGAATAAACCCTGTTTTAATGCCTTTAGTGGAGAAAGAGAACAAGAAAATGTATGAAGCAAAAATCATAGTGCCGCTCAGGTACTCCTAATGGGTTTCCAATATTTTCCCAACTAAAAAGAAAATAGGCGAGATCAGACTCTACATTGACTTTAGAAACCTTAATAAGGTATCTCTTAAGGACAACTACCCCTTACCTAAGATGGATCACATATTACAATGGGTAGTGGGCTCGAGTAGGATATCTCTGTTGGATGGTTTCTTTGGCTAAAATCAAGTGTTATTGCACCCTGATGACCAACATAAGACAACTTTTACAACTCATTGGGGAACTTTCATGTATGTGAAAATTCCCTTTGGACTACTGAATGCTGGAGCTACCTTCCAAAGAGCCATGGACATTTCATTTTCTCATGACATTGGCCATTTTCTTTTGATTTATTTGGACGAAATCACAGTGTTTTCTAAAACCGATGAAGAACATTTAACACACATGAGAAGAGTTTTCGAGAAATGCAAAAAATTTGGACTCTCCCTAAACCCTAATAAGACATTGTTTGGATTAGAAGAGGGAAAACTATTAGGCCATATTATCTCTAGGAATGGAATCAAAATTGACCCTTGTAGAACTGAGGGAATACTGAAAATCATCCATCTCAGAAATTTGAAAGAACTCCAATCCTTCATTGGTAAAATCAATTTCTTAAGAAGATTCATACCTAACTTGGCAGAACTTTTAAGAAACATCACGAACATGCTAAAGAAGGGATCATAAATAAAGTGGACTGTGGAAGCGAAACAGTATTTTGACCTGGTAAAGCTAGCACTAATAAAGGCCCCAGTACTAATTAGTCTGGATTTCACTAAATATTTCATGATTTTTTTAGTTTTCATCTGAACACACTATTGATGTTGTTTTGTTATAGAAAAATGATGAAGGACAAGAACATCCAATAACCTTTTTTAGCAAGGCATTAAGAGACATGTCTTTGAAATATAACATCATTGAAAAAAAGGATTTTGCATTGGCTAAAGCACTTAAATATTTCAGAGTCTATATTTTACATTCACATATCATTTATTATGTTCCAAATGTAGTGGTCAAAGACATCCTAACACAAAATGGTCCTGATGGCAAAAGAGGGAAATGGATTGCAATGATCCTAGAGTATGATTTCGAAATCAAGCCTACCAAGTTGATCAAGGGCCAAGGGTTAGATGAATTTATGGTAGAGTCTAATTTACACACAATATACATCAACATGGTACACGCATTAGACAATCAAGAGGAACTAGTGACTCCACCGATTGATGAAGCATTCCTAAATTCTCCATGGTATGCTGACATCTTGTATTTACTTTCTAATATGAATGCTTCTCCTGGTTTATCTAAAACAAAGGCTAGTTTTCTTAAACCAAAGCTGTTAAGTTCTGCATTTTGGAAAATTTTGAGGTGTTTTGCTTAAATTTTTACTAAAGGATGATGCAGAAAGAGAAATGCAGGAGTTCCACAGAGGTGACTGTGGTGGCCATCTCTACTGGAAAACCACTACCAACAAAATCATGAGGGATGGTTTCTATTGGCACACCATTTTCCCTTGTGTCCATAAGATGGTGACCACCTGTCGTAAATGTTAAATCTTTGAGGGAAAGAGGAAATTACTACCCTTTCCCCTGAAACCCATTTCTGTAGAAAGCCCTTTCCAACAATGGGGGTTAGAATTCATAGGAGAAATTCACCCTCCATCATATTCTCAACAAAAATGGATCCTTACTGCTATGGATTACTTCACCAAATGGATAGAGGCCACCCCTTCCCAGAATTCCACTGACTCAATCATCATAAAATTCCTAGCAACCAACATCCTGTCTAGATTTGTCTATCCTAGGAAAATGATTATAGAAAATGATGCATCCTTCAGATCCAAGAGGATGGTTGAATTTTGTCATAAATATCATATAACACTAGGGCATTCGACAACCTACTACCCTCAAGGTAATGGACTGGTTGAATCTTCCAATAAAAGTCTCATGACCATCATAAAAAAGCTTCTAGAGAAGAACAAGAAATCATGGCACAACAAGTTGATCAATGTTTTGTGGGCTGATAGGCTCACCACAAAGAAATAAATTGGCATGTCTCCATACCAATTGGTTTATGGAATGTATGCAGCATTTCCTTCTTCCTTGGGATTTCCAGTAATGAAACTAATCTAGGAAATCCAAGCTAAAAAAATGACATCCAAAGAAGGATTAATGACACCATTCATCTGCAATAGACCAGAGAAGAAGTTTACAACAAAACCCAAGTGATGCAAGAGAATATCAAGAATATGTTTGACAAGAGAATCAAAGCGGATGATTTCATCTTAGGTGACAAGGTTATAAAATGGGATTCCAGGAGATAAGATAAGGGAAAAAATGGAAAGTTTGATAATCTCTGGCAAGGGCCATACATCATTCATGCTTTCAGGGAAAATAATGCCTACTTTCTCAAAGAGTTGGATGGCAGCGAAGTACCCGAAGGTCCTGTCAATGGCAGGATGCTAAAACACTATTTCTTCTAAACTCAGGATTAAATTGTCATCATTGTAAATACCAAAGTCTTATAGTTTCAATAATTCATTGGATGAGGTTGAAGCCCATACTGAAGGCCCTAAGCCTAGTTCGATGAGCAGACATAAAATAGAAAGGAATCAGTTGAAAAAAAAAAAGGAAAGCAGGCAAATATGTGATAAAAAGGGAGCCTCCAAGGCTACTGGTCTCAAGTTCTTGACACATCTTTTCAAGAAGCGCTGTCCCTAGTTGGAGCCATTGTGAGTATCTTATAAATTATAGGATCTCAATGTGACTTGACACTTCATATTTCTGGAAAGGTTTTCATTATTGAAAGGATTTTCAAAATTCAAATGATTTCAAATAAGAATTAAAATTAAAAAAAAAAATAAAAAAAATGAAAGAGGGTATAAAAGAAAAAGAAAAGAGAAATGAGAAAAGAATGAAAAGAAAAATAAAAAAGGGAAAAAAGAGAAAGAAGAACCCCAAAAAAGAAATAAAACTGAAAGTGTTGCAAGTCCAAATGCCACTACTCTTTAGGTCTGTCCAGTCATACAGTTTAATCATGGCTGGACAGTGATCCAGGAGGATCTTGATCAGTACAATATCGGCAGAGTTCCAAGTCAACTCCAGCAGTGCAACATCTAGTTCAGTCTTCAGAATCATCAAATTTCCATTGAAAGCTCCTTCAGTGTCAAGGTCATCATGTGTTTCGAGTTTGGATGAAAGGTGACATGGTATTTTTGGACCTAGTTTTAAGGTTTCCTAAAGGTGAAATACCTTATGAAATGTAAAAGTCCTATTCCTAATACCTAAAACATATTTTATCTAGGAACTAATGTTTAAAGATAGCCTAGGTCCTAAGACATTAAAACCTAACTCTAAACCTAAATTCCTTAAGTCCTAAAAATAAGTGACTAGGACCTAAGTTTTATTTCTAAGACATAAACTTAAGGTGCAATTATATTCCAAACCATATTAATAACCATATCATAAAACTTTTTAAATAAAGGTTTGGATGGTTGAAAATGACAAAATATATATATAGTTTTAAAAACTATATAATAAAACTATGTCAAAAAAAAACCATCGCATAAACCTTTTAACAAAGGTTCGGAAGTGGTTAAACTCTATTTTAAAGTTTCGGATCCACATTTGGGTGTTGATACATATGGTTTAATAAAAAATTATAAAATAAAACCCACAACATTAGGCGGAAAATGTGTTGGAGTTTTAATGTGGCAGTGAAATCCGAAAGTTACAATGTGAACAGTTTTAAAAAACCGCGTGGACAGTTGTAATGCAGTGACAGTCGAAACGATGACCGCAACCGCTGGGATAACCTGCCTGATCACATGCTGACGGTTAGGACCTTCACCCGGTTAGCCTAACCGTTAGGCTGAAACTTTAATATATTGTTTTAAAATGGGTTTTTGCAGTTAATGTCAGCGCTATGGTTTGGGAATTAATCCCTAAGGTTCATGCAAGAGATAGGATTCGATATCATAATCTCAAATTTCACTCAACCACTTGCTAAATGGGGATTTCAGAGGTTTGTTGCAGCCTATTTAAACCAGGGAATTTTCCCATGAAGTTCAGCTTAGATTTTTGAGAAGACATTGAGTTTTTGGGTGCAGTTTCAAGAGGAGAGAGGCGATTTTGTTTGCAGCATTGCTCAGCCGTCGGTGGTCGGAATTGAGCACGGAGATAGGTGTCGGAAAGGCAGTGAAGAGTAATTTTTTTTTACAGGGTTCAAAAGTGCCTGTGAGCACATTCATTCTATTCTATTTCAGTGTAAATATTTCTCATGATCAATCCTAATAAAAACGGACGCCCACTTAAAAGCAGACCCGAAGATGTAGTCCACGAGGGACGAACTCCGTCATCAAATTTTTTTCCTCTTCTTCTCTCTGATTATTTCTATTATTTAATTCATTTATGCTGCTATTTTATCTTATGTTTCATTAAATCATACTTCAGTTAACAGTCAATCTAAAGGAAAAACTAATCAAACTACCTCAGCACTTTATTCGGTCAATTTCAGATCAAGTGGTATCAGAGCAGGTTGTGCTTTGTAGTTTGTTTGTCAGTGGATGTTAAACAGGTTGGGATTGCAATGTGGAAAATGCGAGCTTGAGGAATTCGATCCAGAGATCAGAAAACGGAAAGTCGTTTATCAATCAACAATGGAAGCGATTAAGAATGTTGAGACTCCTAAAGCTACTGAAACGAAGCCCATGGATGAGACTCAAATCCAAAAGATGTTTATGAACATGCAGCAAATGTTGGCAGAATTATATGAAGACAAAAAGAAGAGAGATGAAGCCTCAACGTCAAAGGCATCAAAGAAAGGTAAAGGCAAGACAGATAAATCTCCTCCTTCATCTCCATCATCATCATCTTCTTCTTCTTCTACGTCTAGTTCTGAATCAGATAAAGAAAAGAAAATTAAGATTCCACTTTTGAAACTTGATGTTAAGTTCGAATTACCTGTGTATGATGGAGAAATGAACCCTGAGAAATTAGATAATTGGGTAAAACAATTAGAAGTCTATTGTCGTATTCAAAATATTACTAATGATAAGACAAAGATCCAATTAGCTACTCTTAGAATGGGGGGTACTGCTTTAATCTGGTGGAAGAGTAAGACACAGATAGATTTAAAGCGTAAAGGAAAAGTTATCACCTCATGGACTAAGTTTATAAAGGCTCTAAAGAAACAATTCTATCCCTTAGGTCACACATAGAAAGCTGTAATGGATTGGTAGCGCTTGCGACAAGGTAAGGGATAGAGTGTTCAGGAGTTCACAAAGGAATTCTGAAAAAAGGCATTAGCACTTGGTATTTCTTTGGACACAAAAGAAAATTTGTTGAATTATATAGGAAGTTTGCATTCATATTTGTAGCATACATTATTAATGTTCAATCCTGATGATTTTGATGAATTTTGTGTTCAAGATATTCATGCCGAGTCAGGTGGTAGACCATTCAAGTTTACACCAAAGACATTCACGCAGATGGAAACTAAAGATAGCAAAAAGAAGGGAAATTCAAAGGGAAAGAAGACTGCCACAGCTTAGAAGGGAGATGATATACCTACTTGTACACATTTCCAAAATATCGGCCGCGATGAATCAAGGTGTTGGAAACTTCATCCGGAACTAAAGCCAAAGAAGTTCCAAACGAGAAAGGGTGAAAAGAAGGTTGAAACAGCAATCCAAAAATGCTTGGATTTGGGATCTGATTCAGGTGATGAAGGTAAAATCACTGTTATGGCTACAACAGGTAAGGTTTCTAACGCTAGTACTTCTACTTCTCCTAATATTACACAGTTGAATGAAGGAAAAAGGATCGAATTATTTCATATAAGGGTAACTTCAAAGCATACTAAGATAGATACATTGTTCGATATGGGATCACAGGAAAATTTGATTTCTGAGTCATTGGTTAAGAAATTGGGTTTGAAACAAATAATCATCCAAATCCATATCCTTTAGGGTGATTAAATAAAAAATCTCAAATTCATGTTACCAAACAGTGTCAGTTAAAATTTGCAATCACATCTAACTATATTGATGAAGTAGATCTGGATGTGATACCGTTAGACATTTGTGGAATTTTCTTAGGTAGCCCTTGTTTATATGACCGTGATGTAGTATTTTATATAAAGGAACATATGTATCATCTCATAAAATATGGGATTAAGTACATCATTCAGGCACATAAAACTCAAGATCACTTGAATTTAATTAATTCTAATCAGATGAAGCATTTAATCAGTTCAAGTAAGAGGTATATACTCATGTCGATAAAAGAGAAACATAAGGATCTTAAGGATACTTGTTCAGGTTGTGAATTTCAGAATGAAGGTAATTTGGTTAAAGAATTAGATTTATTTCAAGATCTAGTTAAGGAACTAAAACATCTACTTCATAATAAGGAAATATCACATGAGATGCAGTTGATGCCTGATGCCTCTAATAATGGAATGTGCCACAAGTCAGTTGTAGAGCTTAAAGAAATAAATCAATTGAAAATATTTGTAATCATGTGTGTAAAGGAACAACATAAGAGTCGACCATATGTTAGTTCAAGTTATGAGTCCCAGTTTAAAGATAGTTTTATTGAAGGAAACAAACATCTTACTCATAAGCATGGAATACAACATGCATTACAGATGATGCCTAGATATTTTCTTCCTAATGTCAGAATGAATCAAATCAGTTTAAGTTTGAAACTTAACAGATGCAGGGATACAGGTCAGTATGGGGGAAGTCAGTGTTTGATTTCTCTTGTATTGTGTCGCCATTAGAAGCCTCTTTTCAAGTGGAGAGGGAGCATTTTTGTTTTCATATCAAAGCCTTTCTAAAAGAAATGTCAAAGTATTTAGATTATGCATCAGGGGAAAGTGCTAATCAATGGAAACATCAAATAGTGATTTCAAAAATTTCTTTAATGGTCTCTTTAATTCCGCAAAATAGATTGTTAATACAAGTCAATGATATTGAACAATGTTCTATAGAGATTATTTTAAAAGATTTTGAATCACTAAATCATGGAATCTTGTGGAAACAAGTCAATTGCATGTTTATAACAGGTTTTTTTACCATCATCACAAGTTGTACATACTTCAGAAATGTGGAACAGGTCACCAATTCAAAAATTTCCATGGTCAACATCAAGGTCATCACTTGCAGTTGATTGATCGAATGTATTGGTACATCATCAAAGTCAAGATGAAAGTGAGAGAGTTATATTATCACTTATTGTCAGTTTAAAATTAAGCTTTGGTGGTCCAAAAGATTTTTAAGTGGAGATGATTGATCCAGGAGGATCTTGATCATTACAAGATCAGCAGAGTTCCAAGTCAACTCCAGCAGTGCGACGTCCAGTTCAGTATTCAGAATCGTCAAATTGCCAGTGAAAGCTCCTTCAGTGTCAATGTCATCATGTGTTTCAAGTTTGGATGAAAAGGTGACATGGTATTTGTGGACCTAGTTTTAAGGTTTCCTAATGGTGAAATAC
The DNA here is from genome assembly GCA_034641835.2 of Pinus albicaulis. NCBI lineage: Eukaryota > Viridiplantae > Streptophyta > Pinopsida > Pinales > Pinaceae > Pinus > Pinus albicaulis. The sequence continues at coordinate 1,179,884,192 of CM076577.1, read as the reverse complement.
CTTATGAAATGTAAAAGTCCTATTCCTAATACCTAAAACATATGTCATCTAGGAACTAAGGTTTAAAGATAGCCTAGGTCCTAAGACATTAAAACCTAACTCTAAACCTAAATTCCCTAAGTCCTAAAACTAAGTGACTAGGACATAAGTTTTATTTCTAAGACATAAATTTAAGGTGCAATTATATTCCAAACCATATTAATAACCATATCATAAACCTTTTTAAATAAAGGTTCGAATGGTTGAAAATGATAAAACATATATATAATTTTAAAAACTATATAATAAAACTATGTCAAAAACAAACCATCGCATAAACCTTTTTACAAAGGTTCGGAAGTTGTTAAACTTTATTATAAAGTTTCGGATCCACATTCGGGTGTTGATACATATGATTTAATAAAACATTATAAAATAAAACCCACGACGTTAGGCAAAAACCGTGTCGGAGTTTTAATGTGGCAGTGAAATCCGAAAGCTAAAATGTGAACAGTTTTAAAAAACCGCGTGGACAGTTGTAACGTAGTGACTGCCGGAAAAATGACCGCAACCGCCGGGATAACCCGCCTGATCACATGCTGACAGTTAGGACCTCCACCCGGTTAGCCTAACCGTCGGGCTGAAACTTTAATATAATGTTTTAAAATTGGTTTTTGCAGTTAATTTCAGCGCTATGGTTTGGGAATTAATCCCTAGGTTCATGCAAGAGATAGGATTCGATATCCTAATCTAAAATTTCACTCAACCACTTGATAAATGGGGATTTCAGAGGTTATATGCAGCCTCTTTAAACCCTGGAACTTTCTCATGAAGTTCACCTTGGATTTTTGAGAAGACATTGAGTTTTTGAGTGCAATTTCAAGAGGAGAGAGGTGATTTTGTTTGCAGCATTACTCAGCCGTCGGTGGTCGGAATTGAGCATTGAGACAGACGTTGAAAAGGAAGTGAAGAGTAATTTTTATTTATAGAGTTCAGAAGTGCCTACAAGCACATTCATTCTGTTCTATTTCAGTGTAAATATTCCTCATGATCAATCCTAATAAAAACAGACGCCCACTTAAAAGCGGACCCGGAGATGTAGTCTACGAGGGACAAACTCCATCATCAAATTGTTTGCCTCTTCTTCTCTCTGATTATTGATGTTATTTAATTAATTTATGCTGTTATTTTATGTTATGTTTCATTAAAGAATACTTCAGTTAATAGTCAATCTAAAGGACAAACTAATCAAACTACCTCAACACTTTATTCGGTCAATTTCAGATCACCACTTGATCTGAAAATGACCCTAGTTACTTAGCTCTATTTTAGAGATGGACTATAGGGGCGTTTACTGGATATGTCACCCTTCAGAAAAGGATGAGATCCAGAGGCTACTTGGACCTCTACAGACTCTGGCTATAGAACTTTAAAGCAATTAATACTTAGGTTATTAAAATGCGTAATTTTAACCAAGATCGCTTCTAGTACTTGTACAACATGTGATTGGCAATTTTAACTGAACAGTTACTATGTGAATTAACTGTTTAGGAATGAAATAAATATTGAACACTTTCACATCAATCACATAAATCATACCATAAGACAAATATGTTTTGTGATGGAGTTCGTCCCACCTGGACTACGTCTCCAGGTCCGCCTCAGAATTGTGCGTCCGTTGTATTTTCAAAGCCGAGAGAAAATATGCTACAAGGAATCATAAATTTCACTACTGATGTTGCAGATATGGACCTTCCCTTGAACAGGCTAACTGATACAAATCATTTCTTCAAAACATAAGAAAGGACATGGATTGATTCGCACGCCAAAATGAACTGAGGACTGAAAGCTTATGGACCTTTGACATATTGGTGGCTGAAAGAGTTTCTGAATGTTGAAGTTGAAATCATCGGTTATCAACGTACTTCAATTTTTGTCTTTATGCAAGTAGGACGCTTTGCTCCTTCAATAACCTGCAAAGAAAAAACTCTCCACCAATTGCTTTATCTGTCTTCTGAAGAGGTTCTACTTCCTCCTGAAGTAGGGAAAACTCTCCTCTCTTGAGATCTCACTCTCAACACTTCTCTTCAAAAAGTGCTCACACTCTCCATTAAATTACAAAGAAAAATGCACTCTTCATTCTCTCATGAAGTGCTCACATACTCTTCATTACATTACAAAGAGAAATGCTTTCTTACTTCTCATTTAAAAGTGCCTCCTACACTCTTATGAAGTGCTCCTACACTCTTCAAAAGTGCTTACACCTCCTTCAAAAAGTGTTCACACACACACACACACACACTTAACTCATGAAAAGAAATGCTCTCTTTTATACATAAGAGCTCATATTATCAAGGCTTTACAATCTACCTCGAATCATCATTTGCTTCTTTTAGCGATTCGTTGGAGGATATTTAGTGATGATAAAGTTTCAAATCACCTCATTCTTGAACCTCTTCAACTTGATCCATTTCGAAAGCCTCACATGGAATCATTCCACCTCATGGCTTGATCTTCGAACTTGGTTTGCCTCCTTTATAAATATGTTGGATAAAATCAGTGATGATAAGCTTCGAATCAACTTATCCATGCACCTTTGGATAAAGGTTCCTTTACATAGGATTTTGTTGCATTATTATTGCGTTGATATTAAAATCAAAAACCCAATTTTAGACTTTATAATAAAGTCTTCTCCGGCGGTCATGCTAACTGCGCAGAGGATATTAACCGCATCGCGTGAACAGGCGGAATTCCCTGTCGTTATGGTCTTATCCCAACGCTGTTTAAACTCCAGTCTTGAAGCCTAGTCACATGCAACTTCCCGATGCTTCGCTGGCAGTCTTATGACATGGCTCTGGTCACAAGACATGGTTCTGCAACTTTCTACTGTGTCTTCCAATGTGGTTTCTTAACCACGTGGTTTCACAGTCTTCAAAACAGTTTACATAATTGTTCACGTTTCATTGCCTTCCGACGTGGTTTGATAACTCGTGGTCTGGACTTAACACCGGTGCTAGTAGCAACACATACGTTGGCGGTTTGAAACAAATTAACAACTCCGCTGCTGTGTTCACATTTCAGCACCTTCCGATGCAGTTTGATAACTCTTGGTGGTCTGGACTTTAACTCTGTGGATTTTAAAATGTTTTAAATAAAACATATGAAATGTATAACCCAAGCCCTTGAACTTTATAAACACAGTTCAAATCTTTGAAATGCGGGTTTAATACTTCATCGAACCTTTGACATAAGGTTTATGACATGGGTTTATCAAACCCAAGTTCAACCTTTTGACTTTACAACCCATTACATAATGTGCCTTACAATAAGATTTATGGAAACCCATTCGAACTTTACAATATAGTTCGAATATTTACAATGTGCTTGACCTCCGAACATTATAATAATGCTTTTGGCTATGGTTTCCAACATTAATATAGGATTATAACCTTTTGTGCTAGGACTTTGACATTCATCCTCCAAACCTTTTTCAAAGCATTAGGGGAATTTTGAGGTCTAAAATGGGCCTCCTAAGAAAAATGTACAACCAAAATAAAATTTATAAGAACCAATAGGATTCAAGATGATGATGTCATCCATAATGGATGATTCACCATTTTTGGAGTAAAAAGTAAAAATATTAAAAAATAATAAAATAATAAAACTGTTTTTTCAACTCATATTTAAACTATCTCCGGTGCTCTTTACTAGATGGAGTACTGCTAGATGTGAATTAATTCTCATCCAAGGAGTACCCATGCTGCATACTTTCAATGAACCCTGCTACATGAAAAATGGGAAATACATAAAAAAACGTGATTACAATCACATTTTTATGTATTTTTCATTTTTCGTGTAGTAGGACCCATCGAAAGTATGCAACATGGGTACTCCTTGGATGAGGAATTAAATTTCGCATCCAACGAGTACTCCCGTTCGAAATTTGAGTAAAAACTTTGGGAGATAAGTTGAAAATATGAGTTGAAAAAGTAGTTTTTTCATTTTTCCCTCTAAAATTTAATGATGTCATCAAATCTTATTTGATTTTTTCCACTATTATTTTATAATTTCCTTAGGAGGCCCATTTTAGACCTCAAAATTCCCCTAATGGTTTATGGCTTAACTTTGATGCTAGGGACTTTAAGTCCATAAGTTTAGAAAACTTAGGAATAGGACCTAGTTTAACAATTCACCCTAGGAATAGATTTTTGGCTCTTACAAAAGTGGACATTAGACATTTCTTACCTTTACAAAAAGACTTAGAACAAGTTTTACTTACATAAGTCTTATAACAAACTTTGTTGTGTTCTATCGCAGGTCGATTTGACGGTGTCTTTGATTGGCGCTTTTCGACATTTTTTGGAGTCGCATCTGAAGTCGATGTCGCGCATCTGAACTTTACAATTTTAATGATCATCTTGATCAATTATTACATAATAGACAATTAAAATATTTCAAATAACCATCTTGTTTGACTGAGTAATTTCGATACAACTTTAACAATTCTAAAGTTGGATCACACCTCCCAAATAAAAGAACTTTTGGTTCTCCAAAAGTTTTATTTACATTGCTTTTGAAAAACAATTCAATCCTAGAACCTAGTTACAATCTTACTAGATCTAGATATTACAAAATCATTTAAGCATATGGCATGAAATCGACCCAATTCCATTCAGTACTTGTTTGATTTCCAGCAGGTGACTTGGGTTCTTCCCGAGCTGCTGGTGGTGGTACTGTTTCCTTCGGAAGCATTGGACAATTGTCTTGAACATGCCCTGGCAGTTTACAGTTTGAACAAGTTTTCTCCCTCTTGCTTGATGATGAGTTTCTGGAGTTATTTGCTGATTTAAATGAGACTGATTCTGATAACTTATTTACTTTTAATGCTGGATCACTATCTGACGACTGACTCTTCGTTGCACTGAATTTCTTGCTCTAAGCCTTTTGTTTCCAAATTGTTCCACACAATGCCACGGACTCTTACAGAATGTGCAAGCATAAATCCTTTTAACTGTTTCAATTATCTAATTTTGATAAAAGAAATCATCGTTAGAATCATTACTGGTTGAGGACTGAGGTTTCTTACCTTTGAGCTTCTTCGGTAGTATTTTTTGATGTTTGACCAGCATCGGTCAGAAATGTGACCAAACTTCCCGCAATAGTCACATTTTAACACATCACATATGAGACCAAAATTCTTGGGTCTTTCTTGTACTTGGATAGGTTGACGTATCCCTTGTCCATGTTTTCCCAAGCCTTCACCTTCACGATACCCCAAGACTTTCATCATCAACAAGCCTTTTCTTTCAGGGATCAAACTGAGTTTCTGGCTGGAAACTTTGTCAGATTCGGAATCACTTTCTGCTGAAATAAGTGAATCCACATTGTCTTCTGCTTGAGAATGGGAAAATGAGCCAATGGCTTCCATTGCTGACTTTGGTGAAGATGAGAGAGAAGAACTACTTTTAATAGAAAGGGCAGGCTTTTTGCCATCGAAAATTGCATCTTTCATAAGAGGACTACTTCCTCTTTTAGTTCTCTTTAAGTCTTCTAATTTTGATCGTAGACTTTTCTTATCATTCTCGAGAGCTTCCACCATTCTGCACAATGCAACATTCTCTTGCCGAACTTGCAAATTAGAATCTTCAAGTTCCCTTAGCTTTGTTAACTGGCGAGTATTCTTGCCCATCTTGTACCTGCAAAGAACTAGCTGCTCTGATAGGTTAGAAATAAATATTTTCCAAACTATTTAATCTTGGCTTATTAGTGGATGGGTTAGAGAATAAAGATTTTTCAAACTGTTTAATCTTGGCTTACCAGTATATAGGTAGAAAATGAGATTGGTTCAACAACTTAATATGAACCAATAGGAGAAATAAGGATAGGGGTTAGGTTAGAATGTTAAGAGAAAATGTTCAGGGTCTACAAGCCTAAACGCACCCTATAAAGGAAGGAAAAAATGTTATATGAGTAGTTCGGGTAGGTAGAAATGCAAAGGAAGAAGAAGCTAAAGGAAGAAATTAAAGGATGACTTCAAAATCCTCTAAGGGCATCCACTCCATTTAAGGCACTATGCAAGTATTTCTAAGCACCAAATCGAACTTCGCAAATTCAAAAGGACAACACCAAAAGAAATGCTAAAGGTTGTGATCTGTGAGTTGTAGGAGGTCCCACATTTCCCACCACGTCGTTTCCCCCTCCCTGCGCTCTGCACTTCACAAGTTTCAAAGGGTACCACTAAAGGAAAAAGGTAAAGATATGCGATATGCGATGCAGCCAGGCCCCACCTGCCATCCTCCCATTTCCCCGCACACTACACTTCACAGGTTTTAAAGTAAAACCCACGCTGCTTGTTGATCATATGGTTAAGATTCTCTGTCATTCCTAGTTTTGAAGCCTCTCCATTTGCGAAGAAGAGTGCCCGAAAGGCCTCCTTTTCCCTCTTATTTCATTCCCACTTAACCTCTATTTATTCACCTTTTTTCCCTCCCTTATTTCCTCATTAACCCCTTAAAATCACCCAAATCCCATTTTGAACCTTTCAAATGCCTTTGTTTGGCTTAAAATCCCTTCATTCCCCTTACCGTTACCCCTTTTTTGGCCTTAAAATGCATTGAAGATAGGACGAAAAAATCATATTTTGCATATAAGGCTTTAGCCCCTTTCGGCCAGCCCCTTAACCACTTCCCCTCCATGCGACCGGGTGCCGAGACCAGGCGCTGAGCCTGTAGGCGCTTATCGTAGTCAGAGATTTTGGGCGAGTGCATTTATTTGTTAAACTTAAAATCCCCGATGTGATTGGGCTTCGTGCTATGAACTCCCGCAGAGATCTCGATCGGAGATTTACAAAGATCCGACGGCCAGCGCGAATCACATCGCATAATTGCAACACCGCTCCAATCGCAATCACAAATTTTAAAGTGTGCCACCCGCCACACTCCCCGATTGCGATCCTCCGATTGTAATCCCTGCCATTGATTTACCTTTGATCCGACGGCCCGTATTTATCCCGCTCCGCTCCTTTATCCCCATCTATCTCCCTGCCGATTGAGTCTCCGCCGTCGATCTTGTTCTAGAACGGATGGCTAGTGCTCAATCACGCATCGCCAATCACAAGTCCTCAAAGTGTCACCCTCGCCTCCCCCATTTGCGATCCCCAGATCCAATCGTGACCTTCCGTTCGATCCTGATTGACGGTCTGCATTGCATCGCATCCTCCATGCATATTTTTTCATCGCGCGACCATTTAACTCCATCATGGCATATCAACCATCGATCTCCTACTGAGATCTGACGGTCCGCATCTAATCACCCTCCACCCATTGGGTCCCACCATCCAAAAGTCTCACTTTCATTCATTTTCATTTGTTTCTTCCATCCCACATGTTTTTCAACAGTTTTCCACTGTCCCACCACCATTCCTCCAGGCCTCCACAACATTCCTTCCACCACTCCCTAGATTTCTTAATGAGTTTATCGTATTGTGCACGGTTATTACAGAGTGACAAATTCACTCCAGGTTCCAAAATCATGTTCACTATGATTCAGAACGTAGAGCGGTTATTGTAGCAGCAGTCAAAGTATCAGTGTCGAAGACCTGCCACGGCAAAAACAGAAGATTGAAGACAATTTGGGGATCTTGGCTGAGATTAATTACCAGAAGCTCGATCCTCCAAATTAAATCAGAATTAAAGAAAATCATAAAGTTCTATAGGCAGAAAATCCTCCACCGCCAAATCAGAGGCAAATCAATTCCTCTCAGCCAACATTCCGCCATATGTGACAGCGACCGCCTCAACTCCACCTCATCAGTGACCATTGTCAATTCATGATTCGGCCCTAGTGGAATTTTATTTCCATTTTGGTTTGCTACTATTAAATTTCGAGTGGAATTCACATTCCACTCCTGCATTTCACCTTCTGTCAAAAACTGTTATTTGATATTTTTGTTTAAAATGACCGTGAGCCTAACTGTCAATGATGAGATGCCCCAATTCCTCATCATGAATTTTGGTTATTTTTGATGGAGACCTCAAACTGATTACAAGCACGCGAGGAAGATATTTTTCCCAAAAATATCTTCTCGCTCATGTTTCTGAGGTTTCTATATAAGCAAGAACTAAAGAGAAAAATTGGTTGTGAAAGAGTTTTTGTATGCATTTTTGTTGAAGCTTTAATACAAATGTGAAGAGATCATTGGGTCTTAATGAGAAGGAGTTCTATCTTTAATGAGGATTCTGGTCTGGGTTCTTTACAGTGTGTAATTATCTCCTATGTGTTATAGTTTAGTTGTTCATTTCATTTACATCCATTCATCTTGTATCATGTTCTGGAATGCGAGTAGCCCACTAGTTTTGGTATGAATTTATCCTAGTTGATACTTATGCCATAATCTGTCTGGCACTTTAAATATGGCTCGGGCATGATATGCTGTTCCATTTTCACTTCACTCGTACTTCTACTATATTAGCTTCTATGAGATGTTATTTACAAATTCTATTATCATGTGTGGATTCTTAATTTCGTAAGCCCACTGCATGCTGATATATGTTTTTGGATATTGTCTCAACAATAGTTAGTATTATCTTTATTCTACATACGCAGTGGATAATTTCTGATTATTCATCTCTGTGAAGTATTTAGAATCCAACCCTTTTTTGTAGTAAGATGCCTTTGAATTTTCTGATACATTCGTGTTAGAGTTTCACACCTTTCCTCTGCAGTATTGCTTTCCCTATATCAAGCTTCTGAAAGTTTTGGTCCCATTCAAATTAATCCTCTTGTTTACAAGAGATAGCATGAGAGCCTTGTTCTGCTAATTTTCCTTGTTACATCATATTGCTCCTTGCTATATAACATGTCCTAGGCATTGGTCTTTCACAACTCAAGGCTGTCTTTAGGATTGACAACATCTTTCTGGCATCGTTGCCGGGGATACGAAGTTGAGAAAAGATAAATCCCTGGGACTCGAAAAAATTTTTATTCACTCTTAAGAAAGGTGAGCATGAAGATTTGAGAGTTGTAGATCCCTCACCTTGGCGACTCCACAATCATTTCTCAGATAAATTTACTTGCAGTCCTGACTCCTCGTAGGCCACACCCGAGGTCAGATACGTCTCAGCCAAAGACACCCCCTGTGTCTGACCCAGAGAAGATCCTACATAGAAGGAGTTGGAGGGAAAGGAAATCAGTCCATACTGAGATCCATGAATTCTCTTTAGAATACTTTCTGTCCTCCTCTTCTCAAGTTTCCCAAGTGCAAGGTTCCAACTCCACTGTGGGAGATACCGATTACTACTCAAATAGTTCACCCCGGGGAGGTGTTCGAATCAAAGACAAAGCTGAGTCAAGGGATACCACATATTACGCCTTCCACCCTACTCCTGAAGTTGAAGAGGTCAAGGAAGTCACCAAAGTATGTGCTATTCACAGCCCGTTGTTCCCATCAACACCTCAAGCTGCTGTCCAATACATTCCTATTTTTATTCATACTTCACTTCCACCTCCTCCTCCTTTTACACATCAAACCATTGCACTACCTCCGCCTCCCCCAATGGCCAATTTTCTTGGCTTCTTGTTGAATAAATATGCCCCCCTGGCATTACCTCAAGTGTTGAATGATATGCCACAGGACTATCTGAAGATCTTACCCCGATTCAATGGGGAAAATGAGATTGAAGCTCAAAAACATCTTGAGGTCTTCTACTCTTTTGCAGAAAATTTTAATGTGGAACACCTATACGTAGTCCTAAGACTTTTTGTGAATTCCCTTGATGGTGAAGCCAGAAAACGGTTTAAGACATTAGGCGACCGTTCCGTCACCACTTGGGAAGGAATGGAGGATAGTTTTCTTAGAAAATGGGGGGAGAAGAAAGATCATGGACATTGTCTTATTGAGTTTAACACACTCAAGAAAAGACATAACGAAGGATTGTCAGAGTTCATCAAGAGGTTTAATAAATTATATTTGAGCCTTCCTACTGATATGAAACCTCATCAAACTGCTGCTAAAGTTGTTTTCGTAGCCGTGTTTGACTCAGAATTCGGTTTCTCTCTGAGAGAAAGAAAGCCTACCACCCAGGATGATGCTCAAACAGATGCACTAGAGTTGGAGGCAAACTTTGCCTCCACTGGTAAATAAAAGGGAAAATCTGAACAAGAGACTAGAAGAATGGGGAAAGAAGAAGTATCTACCTCTAGCCAAGACAGAGACAACTAATGACAGTATTGAGGAAATGAAAAAAATGATTAAGAATATTTCAAGTAAGCTGGTCAGAATTGAACTACAGGCCAAGAATTCATCCTCCAAGAACTTCCAAAATGCTCCAAACAGGGGTTACAACCCTCAATACAGAAAACCTTCATTGCATATACTGCAAAGGGAATGGAAGGAGCAAAAAGATCAAGTACCACACCCTCTGTACTTGGAAGGTCAAGTAGATTGTCCTACTAAAGACACCGCGTATGAGAAAGAGGAGGCATACCTTGATTTTTCAAACAGTGATGAAGTTGAATGTCCCCTACAATAAAGTGATGAAGTAGAGATTCCGTCACATATGGAAGAAAAAACTAATGAAAACATCGAATATCCTGAGATTGATGACTACTGCAAGCAATTTGTCGATTTCATGCAAGCACAGTTTAATAGAAGATATGACCTCATATCTTTTAGGAAGAGAACTTGCACTCAGGATCAGGAGGAAGACATACCTCATAAGGAAGCATCAGCTCAGAAGGAGAAAATAGCTCAAAGGACTGCAGACAAAGGTAAGAGACCTCTTAACGAATCTTTGCATTCTGCTGATCAAACTCCTTCCTCTTCACAAATGGCTACTCCCCCTAATGTCAAGTCAGTCATAAAAGAAGTCAAACCTCTTATCCAAAACAAAGAATCAAAAGAGAAAGAAGAAAAATAAGTGTCAGTAGATAAGTCCTCCTCTGCCTTTAGTTTATAAAAGGAGCTTGAGAAGGTAAAAATCCCAGTTCCCTTGACCGAATTGTTGAGATAGCTTACGTATCAGTCTCAGGTCACATCCTTTATGCTCCCCCCAGAAGTAATACATATTCCAGACAGTCTAAACCTTCAAGAAGAAAGACCCATGGTTGTATTTGGCCCACATGTTGAAGAATTAGATGCATCCACTCCCCCATTTTATGTGTCCTTAGTAATTCATGACCTGCTGTTACATAATTGTATGTCAGATTCAGAAGCTTCCCATAACCTATTACCTTTGTCAGTCATGGAACAACTAGGATTAAAAATCACCCGTCCATATAAGGACCTCTATTCATTTGATTCCAAAAGAGTTAAATACCTGGGTATGATCAAATATTTGGTGGTCAATTTGGCCCAAATCCCAGCAAAAATTGTGGTGATGGACATCGTGGTAGCTGACATCCTAGCTCGCTTTGGCATGTTGCTGTCAAGGTCCTGGGGGAAAAAAATCAGTGGGTCATTCAAGTTGGACTTGACATATGCTACTATCCCAGTTTTCGGTGGCCAGGAGAGGAGGTTGTACATGGAAACTAGATTTGTCAAGACAGTTACCAAAGCTGAAAATTCAGTCAATTCTCCAGTCTATAGTAAAGAGGGAGATTTCTCATGCTTAATGCTGGAAGAAGATCAAGATTATGCTCATGAACCATCATTTTTCCAGATCAAGACCGAGCAATCCATAGAGAGCCATGAAACAGGAATCTGGACACTTCATTTTGATGGAGCAAACTCCAGAGAAGGTAATGGGGTTGGAGTATTATTGATTTCTCCTACAAGCAAATGGGTCCCATTGTCTTTTAAGCTAGAGTATGAAGCCACTAATAATGTGGCCGAGTATGAAGCAATTCTGTTAGGATTACAAACGACCAGGAGCATGAACATACAGAGTTTAAAGGTTCAGGGAGATTTGGAACTGGTGGTTAGACAAGTGAAGAATCAGTGCCAAACCAAACAACCTAGGCTAAGGGCTTATAGGAACGAAGTTTTGGATCTGGTGGAGAATTTTTTTCTTGGCATTTAATATCCAGTTCATGCCCCGGGAGTAGAATAGGATGGTTGATTCCCTCGCAGTAGCTGCTAGTACATTCCACCCACCTCAGAACCCTCTCTTAAGATATGAAATTGAGGTGCGTTATCGGCCATAAATACCAGATAAAATCAAGCACTGGTAGGTGTTTGAGGACGAAGAGCAAGTAAAAAGGTTTATGGAAACAATCAGAGAATTCTCAAACATGGAGATAGATGTTTGTGAAGAAGAAGAAGCTGAAGACCTTTCAGAGAACAAATGGGAGGAAAAGGTGGTAGGTCATAAAGTGTTGCAATTGAAGGGAAACATTATACCTAGAGGACTGGTGCCTCTAGAAATATTATTTGACAAGAACGACGTGCCACTGCTGCCAAACAAAGTGGTAGAAGAAAATCAGGTAGAAGACCTGAATCTTGGTACCGATGATGACCCCAAAATTGTGAAGTTGTCCAAGAAAGTCCCAGGAGAATATAAAGAGCTCTACCAGAAATTATTTCAGTCCTACAAAGATGTGTTTACATGGTCTTATCAGGACCTAAAAAATTTTGATGTCAGCATCATGCAGCACAAAATTCCTCTAAAAGGAGATGCGAAGCCGCATAAGCATAAGCTTAGACAAATTAACCCTCTGCTGCTCCCCTCCATAGAGAAAGAAATTAAGAAGTTATTGAAGGCCAAAATAATTGTGCCATTGAGGTACTCTGAGTGGGTGCAAACTTAGTCCCTGTTCAGAAAAATAACGGAGAAATAAGGTTATGTGTTGACTTCCAGAATCTGAATCGAGCATCCTTAAAAGATAATTACCCACTGCCCAAGATGGATCATATTCTGTAGAAAATGGTGGGAGCTTCTCAGATGTCAATGATGGATGGATTCTCTGGTTACAATCAGGTGGCTGTACTACCATAAGATCAGAATAAGACTACCTTTACCACTCCATGGGGTATTTTTATGTATGCCAGGATGCCTTTTGGGTTGATTAACGCAGGGGCCACTTTTCAAAGGGCCATCGACATTGCCTTTTTTGGGGAGCAAGATAAGTTTGTGGTGGTATATCTGGATGACATTACTGTGTTTTCAAATGATGATGCAAAGCACATTGAACACTTGCATAGAACTTTTGAGAAGTGCAGAAGGTATGGCCTCCTCCTCAACCCACAGAAGTCTTTGTTTGCATTGGAAGAGGGAAAGCTTTTGGGACGTATTGTAACCAAAGACGGGGTAAAGATAGATCCTAAGAGAGTAGAAATTATAAATGGAATTTCCCTTCCCAGAAATAAAAAGGAGGTGTAGGTGTTCCTAGGGCGCATTAAATTTTTAAGGAGGTTTATCCCTAACTATGCTGAGATAGTTAGACATATAACTGACATGTTGAAGAATAATAATGAGGTAAAGTGGTCACAGGAATCATGAGAGGCCTTTTCCAGGATTAAAAATGCCTTTGTTGAAGCCCCTGTGCTAGCTGAACCAGATTATACCAAACCTTTCATGATATTTTCATTTTCATCGCCTCACACAGTGGCAGGAATTTTACTGCAGAAAAATGAAGAAGGGTATGAGCAGCCCATCGCCTTCTTCAATCAGGTGCTCCATGATGCTGAGCTGAAATATAACATATTAGAAAAGTAGGCATATGCTCTGGTGAAGTCTCTTAAAGCATTTTTTATGTATGTATTGCAGTCCCATATCACTACGTTTGTGCCTACAACAGCTATAAAAGATATTCTTATCCAGGGAGATAGTGAAGGAAAAAGAGGGAAATGGATTGCCAAAATACAAGAGTATGAGCTAGACATCCGCCCTACCAAACTGATCAAGGGACAAGGGTTAGCCAAAATCCTGTCCAAATAAAACTGTCAGGCTCTGGGTATAAATCTGTCCATGATAGCAAATGAGGAGTCTGAGAAGAAAGAAGAGAAACAGGGAGTAGAGATAGCTACTCAGAAGACACATATGAAATACCTCATCAGCCCATGGTACAAAGAGATAGTGGAATATCTTCTAACACTCAGCTGCCCTCCTAGCTGTGATAAAGCTAAATAAAGAACACTAAAGTTGAGATCACAGAAGTACATGGTTGCCAATGGTCGGTTGTACTGGCGAGATCCCTCAGGCATTCTTCTCCTGTGTCTCATAGAAGACGAGGTTGAGAGTATAATGGCTGAATTTCATGAGGGAATTTGTGGGGGTCATTATAGTTAGAGGGCCATTGCTCACAAAATCCTGAAGGCTGGTTTCTTCTGGCCCAAACTCTTTGGAGATGTGTTTGCCCAGGTTAGAGCTTGTGATAAATGCCAAAGGTTTGCTGAAAGATAGAAGTTGGCACCTCTGCCCATGATCCCTGTTCATGTGGATGAACCATTCCAGCAATGGGGAATTGACTTCATTGGTGAAATACATCCTCCATCAAGTGGTCAGCATAAGTGGATATTAACTTCCATAGATTATTTCACGAAGTGGGTGGAAGCTATACCTGCAAGGAATGCAACATATGTCATGGTAATGAAATTTTTGGAAGAAAATATCATATCCAGATTTGGCTACCCTGCGAAGATAGTGACCGAAAATGCACAGGCCTTTAAGTCTGCAAAGTTTGTCAACTTCTGCCAGTAGTTTAACATTTCACTAAGTCACTATACAACTTATTACCCACAAGGTAATGGCCTGGCATAGTCTTCAAATAAAACCCTAGTGAGGACACTGAAGAAGGCTATCAACGAAAATCAGAAAAATTGGGATTCCCAGTTGAAATTCGCTCTATGGGCCAACAGGATTACCAACAAAAGAGAAACCGAGAAGTCCCCATATGAATTAGTATATGGGAGGGCAGCAGTATTCCCTATACATTTAGTCTTACCAGTAGCCCGATTCATGCAAGAAATTCAAGAAGAACCCGATGATGTGACTAGGAGAATAAATCAGCTGGTGGAGTTAGAAGAAACATGGAACCCGATAAGTTAGAGGCTAACTGAATATCAAGAGAAGATGAAGGACCTTTTTTATCAGCATGCCAAAAACAGGAAGTTGCAGGTTGGAGATTTAGTGCTCCGATGGGATATTCGAAGAGCTGATAAGGGGAAACATGGTAAGTTTGACCCACTCTGGTTCAGCCCTTTTAAAATTGTGGAACAAGGGGGCAACAACACTTTCAGGTTGGAAAAATTACAGGGAGACTTACTCGATGCCCCTGTAAATGGTCAGTTCCTCAAAACTTACTTCCAGTTCTGATTCAGGCCAAGAGAGCCTGATGTACTATACTATATATTAGTTTTCTATTTTCATCTTGGTTTGAATGATGTGTGCGTCGTGATGAATCATAAAGAGGAAAATAAAAAGTGCTGAAGGGTGGTGTCCACACAGAAGATTAATAGGTGGTCTGCAAAGTTCTCGACACGCCCAAGGATGAACGTGTCGTCCCCAGGTGGAGCCAATGCTGATCATATGGTTAACATTCTCTGGCGTTCCCAGTTTTGAAGCCTCTCTATTTGCGAAGAAGAGTGCTCGAAAGGCCTCCTTTTCCCTCTTATTTCATTCCCACTTAACCTCTGTTTCTTCACATTTTTCCCCTCTCTTGTTTCCTCATTAACCCCTTAAAATCACCCAAATCCCATTTTGAACCTTTCAAATGCCTTTGTTTGGCTTAAAATCCCTTCATTCCCCTTACCATTACCCCTTTTTTGGCCTTAAAATGCATTGAAAATAGGCCGAAAAAATTATATTTTTCATATAAGGCTTTAGCCCCTTTCGGCCAGCCCCTTAACCACTTCCCCTCCATGCGACCAGGTGCTGAGACCAGGCGCTGATCCCGTAGGCGCTTATCGCAGTCGGAGATTTTGGGCGAGCGCATTTCTTTGTTAAACTTAAAATCCCCAATGTGGTTGGGCTTTGTGCTATGAACTCCCACGGAGATCTCGACTGAAGATTTACAAAGATCCAATGGCCAGCGTGAATCGCATCGCATAATCGCAACACCGCTCCAATCGCAATTGAAACTTTTAAAGTGTGTCGCCTGCCACACTCCCTGGTTGCGATCCTCCGATTGTAATCCCCACTGTCGATTTCCATTTGATCCGACGGCCCATATTTATCCCACTCCGCTCCTTTATCCCCATCTGTCTCCCCACCGATTGAGTCTCCGCCATCGATCTTGTTCTAGAATGGATGATTGGCGCTCGATCGCACATCGCCAATCGCAAGTCCTCAAATTGTCACCCCCACCTCCCCCGATTGTGATCCCCCAATCCAATCATGACCGTCCATTCGATCCTGATAGATGGTCTGCGTTGCATCGCATCCTCCATGCATATTTGTTCATCACGCAACCATTTAACTCTATCACGGCATATCAACCGTCGATCTCCTCCTGAGATCTGACGGTCCGCATCTAATCACCCTCCACCCACTGGGTCCCACCATCCAAAAGTCTCGCTTTCATTCATTTTCATTTGTTTCTTCCATCCCACATGTTTTTCATCCGTTTTCCACTATCCCACCACCATTCCTCTAGGCCTCCACAGCATTCCTTCCACCTCTCCCTATATTTCTTGATGAGTTTATTTTATTGTGCAGGGTTATTACAGAGTGATGAATTCACTCCAGGTTCCACAATCATGGTCACTATGATTCAGAACGCAGAGAGGTTATTGTAGCAGCAGTCAAAGTATCAGTGTCGAAGACTTGCCACGACAGAAACAGAAGATTGAAGACAATTTGGGGATCTCGGCTAATATTGATTACCAGAAGCTCGATCCTCCAAATTAAATCAGAACTAAATAAAATCATAAAGATCTATAGGCAAAAAAGCCTCCACCTCCAAATCAGAGGCAAATCGATTCCTCTCAACCAAAATTTCTCCATCTATGACAACGACCACCTCAACTCCACCTCATCAGCGAACATTTTCAATTCATGATTTGGCCCTAGTGGCCTTTTACTTCCATTTTAGTTTGTTACTTTTGATTTTGGAGTGGAATTCACATTCCACTCCTGCATTTCACCTTCTATCAGAAACTGTTTTTTGATATTTTTGTTTAAAATGGCTGTGAGCCTAAATTTCAATGATGAGATGCCCCAATTCCTCATCATGAATTTTGGTTATTTTTGATGGAGACCTCAAACTGATTACAAGCATGCGAGGAAGATATTTTTCCCAAAAATATCTTCTCACTCATATTTCTGAGGTCTCTATATAAGCAAGAACTAAAGAGAAAAATTGGTTCCATATTTTCTGAAGAATTGGCTGTGAAAGAGTTTTTGTATGCATTTTTGTTGAAGCTTTAATACAAATGTGAAGAGCCCATTGGGTCTCAATGAGAAGGAGTTCTATCTTTAATGAGGATTCTGGTCTGGGTGCTTTACAGTGTGTAATTCTCTCCTATGTGTTATAGTTTAGCTTTTCATTTAATTTACATCCATTCATCTTGTATCATGTTCTAGAATGCGCGTAGCCCACTGGTTTTGGTATGAATTTATCCTAGTTGATACTTATGCCATAATCTGTCTGGCACTTTAAATATGGCTCAGGCATGATATGTTGTTCCATTTTCACTTCACTCGTACTTCTGTTATATTAGCTGCTATGAGATGTTATTTACAAATGCTATTATCATGTGTGGATTCTTAATTTCATAAGCCCACCACATGCTGATATATGTTTCTGGATATTGTCTCAACAACAGTTAGTATTCTCTTTATTCTACATACGCGGTGGATACTTTCTGATTATTCATCTCTATGAATTATTTAGAATCCAACCATTTTTTGCAGTAAAATGCCTTTGAATTGTCTGATACATTCGTGTTAGAGTTTCACACCTTGCCTTTGCAGTATTTCTTTCCCTGTATCAAGCTTCTAAAAGTTCTGGTCCCATTCAAATTAATCTTCTTGTTTACAAGAGATAGCATGAGAGCGTTGTTCTGCTAATTATCCTTGTTATATCATATTGCTCCTTGCTATATAAGATGTCATAGGCACTGGTATTTCACAACTCAAGGCTGTCTCTAGGATTGAAAACACCGCTTATAACAAAAATCTAAGATCTATGATCTACGGGTGGCAATCGGGTCCCACCTTCCCTCCACGTCACCTCCCGTTCCCTGCACTTATCACTTTACAGAATTTAAAGTTTATTTCTTCCGCACACAACTTAATCCTCCAATGTGCAATGTGTGATAGATGTTGGGTCCCATATCCTCGCCACGTCACCTTCTCCCCCCCAGTGCTCATCCTCTGACCTGGGACCATGATCACGTCACCCCGTCGCATCACCGCTAAGCATCCCCCTTGTTTCCCTTAATCTCTGCCCCTCGCCTCACCATCAACGACCATCGATTCATTTAGGCCCCCCTTCAACATACAGGCATTAAAAAAGGCGGGGGGTTCTGAAATGGGCGATATCCATTACCGCCTCCCCCTCCACGTATCGCACTCCCACTGTTTCGCACCCCCCTTTCCCATTTCCGCTTACTACCAGAGCCCCCCTCCGAAACGCGGTTTCCACATTCCCAAAACCTTTGTCGCTCATGACCGTTGCCAATTTCGCCACGCC
Organism: Pinus albicaulis; assembly: GCA_034641835.2. Taxonomy (NCBI): domain Eukaryota; kingdom Viridiplantae; phylum Streptophyta; class Pinopsida; order Pinales; family Pinaceae; genus Pinus; species Pinus albicaulis. The sequence continues at coordinate 1,179,865,643 of CM076577.1, read as the reverse complement.
GCATCCTCCATCACCTGTGAATTTCGCCATGTCACATCCCCTCCTTCCAATAGCGTCACTTCACTATGAATGTTCAGGCCGTTATCTAATGGACCTGCACCAACTCAATAGTTACCCTCCAGCCACCTGTTAAAGCCCGATTTCACTGCGGTCCCGAAGTTTACCTTGTAGTTTCTATTGAATTTCCATGGTTTGTGACACTTACGAACTTCTGCAAAGGAGTTTATGACCTGCTACTATGGCCGAAGGGTGAAATTCATGTCAAATAAGGAAAATCATCCCTCTGCAAGAAAAGAGAGTAATTATCCTTTCTTTATTCCCATTCTCTTATAGCCCATTCTCCATTGTAGGTGAAGTAGAGAGTAAAATGAAAAAACAAGTCATGCCTCCCAAGGAAGATCAGCAGCCGTTCAATCCCATGGTCTACCCCCAAGTAGAATTAAAACATATTTCCTTGGCTAATAGTGATTACAAGATACACAAAATAGAGTCAGACCTCGACATGTTCGATGTCTACTGTGGGCTCGAGGATAAGCTCCTTGACGAAGTAGATGGAATCAGCTTGTGGAAGACCAAGCTCCCATACTACATCTTCCCTAGGACCCATAGCTACCCTGCACTAATTAGGAAATGTCAGTCTTGCTATGACATTAAGCAAAGGGCCATTGTGAACTTTGCAAGAAAATTTTTGTTTCATGTAGATGCCCCATCCATCTAGGAAATGTTGCAGGCCCCCATTGTTGAGAACACTATCCCTTTTTCATATGAGGCCATTATAGGATTATACCAAGAGTTAGATTATGCCATTAGGACCAAAACCTTGGAGCTTTGCATGACCCACTTGCCCCAATACTTGCTACAAGTCCCCCATGTCCATCATAATCCTTCCCAGAAAGGACCCAACATATTTTCAGTATCCTGTCATATTTTTTAGGTTATCATAATGATTAGTGGATAGATGAAGCCATAATTGGTTTCTTGTCCATCCTCTCTGTAGAAGCTCAACCCATTGTTAAGTTAAACTATGCTTAGTTCCTTGCTGATGCAATCCATGATCAGTTCATGAATTTTCAAGTAGAAGGGGTATTCAAATACACATCTGTGTTGGTGCACATGTTCACCTATTTTCAATCCAACAAGTTTGAATTCGACATGAAAAAGCAAGGTGAAGACTCTCAAGCCCAATCAGTCATTTTTTGGACAACTCTGTTGAGAAAGGAGCAGAAAGACTATTCATACAAGGAATTTATGGATATATTTTTTCATCCGGCAATTAGTGCACTCAACAGCACCACAAAGCCTAGGGTCAGTGAAGAAATCAAGAAAGTGATGCAGCTGACAGATCATATCAGGACAATAGACTGGTATCTCTACCAGAACTACACAGAGATCAGGGTTTATGGAAGTGAATTGGCTCCCTATAATCCAACCAAATACCTCACCATGAGGATCTTTGCCCTCAAATACATAAGGAAAATGATATATGCTGATGAGCTACATTTTGTTTCGGCCAAGAAGAAATCACAATTTAGGATCAAATCCCGAATAGGCCCATTCATCTGCAATAGCAAGGCAGTAGGGGGAGAGGCAGATGGAATAATGAAAGAGATGAAATTCACACCCAGTTTCACCTGGTCCTATGATCCAATGCAGATCATCTCCAAGAAGAGGGTAGAACACAATTCCACTCCCTACATCCACAACCATAGACTAGATATAGAGAAGTACATGAATCAAGAAGAATGGGTGGTAGACAGACTGCGGGAGGCTAAAGAATATGTCATCTCTATTTTAGGGATATAGACACTAGCTCCACAAGAGAGGAAGACAGTATGAGTTCAAGAAGACAAAGGAAAGGAGCCTGAAAAGGAAATAGGAAGCAAGATGACCCAGGAGGATAAAAAAGACATGAAGATTTATTCCCCCACTAAGGAATTTAGAATGAGATATAGAAATAAATCTAGGATCAACATGGGCCTCGAACAGGGAAATGAGAAAACCATCAAACTGCCATCACAATTGGGGATTCACCAAGTTCATCTTCAGCAGGTGGCCACCCAACCTTCTCCACATCCTCTGGCACTATGCCATTCCAACAGCTGGATGTGCAAACTCCCGCACTTACTTCCACTGTAGAACAAGAGGAGGAGGAAATATATGGCACATTCAAGGAGATCAAGAGAAGGAATGAGATCCTCAAGACCAACACTACAATCAATTTTGGAAACAAATAGGAAGCTCCCAGAGTAGACTCCTATCAGCCTTTGACTATAAGAAGGGAAGGATGAGGATGGCCTTCTTGGAAGCACAAGTTCCTAAGCCCAAAGGTGTAGTGGACTAGAAGAATACATCATTTGAGTTTAATGCAAAGAAAATCCACCCCATATACCAAATGGAGATGCACAAGCAGACTGGGGAAATGGTCTCCTCCTCCCTAACTAGCACAACCATGAGTATCTAAAAACTACAGGTGACCTTTTCCAATGTGCAGTCACAATTAAAATTGGAAAAGATCTCTTCCATGGCCAAATATTCTAAGATAAAATCTCTGGAGGAATTAGTGATGCTACTCGGGTAAAATCCATCAAACATAGCAGTGGCACAAATCCTTGTGAGGACGAAGAACGTAGACATAGCTTCTTTGAGGAAGTAGCTTAATATGTCAGTAACAGAAGACCCTATGGCCAAGGAGATATAAGTGACTAAGGCTCAGAAAGTAGAGATGTTGAAATTAATTATGGAACAAGCGGAGTACATCAAGAAAATAGAGGATGATATGGGCAAGATGATCAAAGAAAGACATAAAGTCATAAGGGATGCAGTGAAGGGGCCAACAAAAGAAGCATCTAAGGCCATGATTCCCCTACAAGAAATTCCTCTCACAGTAATCCCTGAAGCCACAACATCCACAGGAGCACTAGGGCAAAGTACTGAACAACTAACCAATGCAATGGATAACATGTCCCTACAGTCAGTGGAGATAAAAAGGCTGTGGAATCAACTCAATGATCCCCTGGAACAACTCGAAGGAAAAGACGATGCCCATGCCATAGAATTGCAGATTAGCAAAAAGCTAAATGAAGTTTGTAGAAGTCTCTTCAGGAGCCCTCAATTGGAAGCATGATGGGAAGAATCAACAAAATCATATGGTTGGATATAATTGATTCTGTAAATGATATACGGCCCTCAATTTAGATAATTTTTTAGCAAAGAGATATAATTTATGTAGTGAAGGTGGCCATCGAGAAAAAAAATGAGGAACTTGGAGACAAGCCCCGAACTGCCAACAACATCATCAAATTCCTGAATTCCAAGATCAACCATGAATTGGAGCAACTAGAAGTGGTTGAAATAAAAACCTTGTTCTCAAAGTTAAAATGGTGTTGAATAAGAAAAGTTTGGTCACACAGCTAGAAGAAAGATGCCATCAGCTGGAGGTTAGGGTGAGTAGGTTTTTTAATAGGATCGAGCCACTATACAATAGAGGTTTTCCATCCTTGTTTGTCATCAACAATAAACTGATGTCCAGGATAGATTATGTAAAGAATCTCACAGAGATCTCCGAGGATGTAGCCAAATTCGAAAATCTGAAGAACACCATGATCGGGAAAGCATTCTATGAGACCATCAGCAATGATGTCTTCATACAACACGAGGTGAGGCACATTTTCCAGCAGAAACCAACATTCATGAAGTACACAAAGAATGACAAAGTCTACAGGAAGCTAAATAGAACCAAGATCCCGAATCCAGAAAGTTGGGAAAATATATGCAGGCTCCAGGAAGGATGTCAACTCAGTTCAATGACAAAGTTGGTAGCTCAGTAAGTTTTCAGTAACAACACATCCAATTTATCGAATCCGCCAGCACAACAAATTGCCACAACATCAGATAACGGCTCCACAAGGACATCGGGCACTTACCCAGGGGTCATTCCAATGAAAGGACACTTCCACTTCTACTTCGGACATCTGTATGGAAACAATCACATGCATTCATGCTTAAGACGCACAGACCCCTTTTTCAGTTAACCCTATTTGTAAATGAATTGATTGCCCTTCCAATAATGACAAGCCGGTGCAAATAGTTTAAATACAAGTTTATATTCTATAACAAGGGTTGGACCCTTGTTCTGTAAACACTTTTCATTGCAAATATTCTCATTTTTCAAGCTGGAGAATCAATAAAGAGACTATTCTTCAAGATTCATGTTTTGTGTGTCTTGGTGATGTTTTTCCCTCATTCATGTTTAATGTTTTTCTCACTATAATCTCTTCATGTGCCCATTTATGATTCTATTTGTAAATCAGGAAGGTTATATTAAGATTTGTTGTTTTAGAGTACCTTAATTCTGACTGTCTTTACAATTTCAATGTTTTCTTCTGATGTATGATTTAATAATTCTTAATTTATATTAAGTCATTACTGAAAGCACTTTCTCCACCCCATAATTACACTCAGCTATAAACACCCGTATTCATAGTTAGCTTGCCTTGCATTCACTCTTGGATTTGATGTGTATATCGAGCCTATTTGACTCCATAGCCCAATGGAAACTGTTTAGGAAAGACCTATTTTATCCAACCAATAACAATCAAACAAACTCTTACAATCAATTTAACTAACCTAACATCAATAAACCTAAACAAATATAAATCTAATAGAGAGATCCCTCTCTGATCCTAGGAGGGCTAGATCCTAGGCTTCAAGTCGTTTTGATGTTGTTCTTTATAGTTTAGTCTTGCCAATATTCTAAATTATAGAGTGATAACACCTACATCAAGACAACTCCCATAGCATACCCAATCTCATTTGTCTCCACTTTGAAGGGTCCCTACAATTTTGGTAATGACAGAACTAGTGCTTCACTAATATTCTTCTTTATCTATTCGAAATCCTTCTGCTAACCTTTTCCCCACTCGAAACTTGGCACTTGTTGTTATGGCGTGGAGAAGTGTTTATACCGCTAAAAACGAGGCTATGAATTTCCTCAGGCACTATGTTACCCCAATGAAACTCCCAACCTCAGAAACATTAGTAAGCATCGAATATTGTGGGAAAAACTACCCTAAGGTCTGGGTTGAAGGACCTAATAGAGCAGAAGGCATACCATCACAAGAAGCAATCAAATTACAAGCCCTAATGCTTAAACTAGAAAACTAAAGATAGGTTACCTTGTATGTAATATGTTTGAGGTCGATCCCGCAGGTTGCAAGCCCTTTGCTACTCCTCGTGCTTTAATACCTGCAACTCATTCAAGACAAGGCACACAAACTAGTTGTACAACATATGTATGCTAAATTTCAGTATGTTAGATCATATAAAGTGGAGATATCACCTGAAATCAGCCATGGCTCCAAGCGAAACCGTCCTTTAGATCTGTCCAACCCAAGCCTCAACAAGATTCTTCCATAAAAGGTGCACAAAGGATGTCACATAAATATGGGGTGAACATCACAAGGAAACAAGGGTTTCCTGAACCTGAGAAGTGCAAGAGGAACAAGCATAAATCAGACTTGATCTGGGCTATAACAGACTATAGTATCAATATCATTCTCGCTCCTCCCTTAGGCCTTCCCAATGAGGTGTATTTATACTTCCTCAAATCAGTTTTTCAGTTGGGAAATAGTTTGGCCACAGGATGGTGTAGGTAGGCTATAGGTAAAACCCATAAACCCCGCCTAATTAAGAGGGAGATTATGTATTTTTTAATATTTTAAATTGTATACGCGAGTTAGATATGAGAAAACGCGTGTTTGCATGCGTATATGACTTTGCCGAGTCACGTATGGAATTCAAAATATTGTTTTTTAAGAAATTGACCAAGTATGAATGGAAATGGCTACCCAAGGCCAATACATAGATCATCAAGTATGTAAAGGTGATAAATGATGCTATAATAGATGCCCCCTAATATATGAGGTCAGAAGGGGTACATGATGGCTGAAATGTATTATGTGTATAAGAAAGAATCTTGTGAGGACTTGAGAGGACTTCATAAGATTTTAGCCTAACAAAAAAAAGTGAAAGAAATCAGAAAGAAAGTTCATGTTTGAGGCGAGCATACCCATGCTCAATGAAATAAAAGCATGTCTACATAACAAGTACGGAGTGGATCCAATATGTATACAAGTATAGCTGAACTGTAAAGAACATAGTGAATCATATTATCACTAACTGGAAGTACATATGAAAATCATGTCCAAGTATCACATATAAAATATTGATCAATGATGCTGAAAATATATCTGATCACTGTAGTCACAACTGAATCTCCAAGTACCAAATCATAAGTGGTGGAAAAATGGTAATGCACGTAACTCGAGTGCCAACATATAGAATGTTGTTGTAATGAACTGCAACATATAAGGGTGGATGGTGTCACTGGCAGAAAACTGAAGGAGTTGTCAAAGTGAAACAAAGAATGTTGATGAAAACCCGAGGTCTTCACCAATCTCTATGGTACAATTCTACACAATGGGAATAAATGAGTTGAGGTCAACCATGTGATAAATTGTTTGATTATCGGTCATTGATGTATACCGTTAACAAAAATGAGACAAATCATCGATAATGATGATGAGATTCAAGGTACCCCAGTACAATCTAACAAGTGTGAATGAATGAGTTAAAGTTGAACACGAGAGAATCTACCAATCAGGAGACATTGATGTATTCTCACTGTCGATAGTGAAGGAATCTGCTACTAATGACTGCAAACCCTAAGGTACTAACAAAAGGACTCTAAAACTTATTCCCTGAGTAATGTGTCAGAGTTTATGGGAAAAGATCTGCTCGAAGGAAGGCATTAAGGCATCCCACATCAATCCAGTGTGAGTGTAACCGACAAGCCAAAATTTGGAAGGAATCAAATGAAGAAAAGCGAAGTAACCAACCTGAAGTACATTTCTGGAATGCACAAAATGTACCTAGCGTACGGCAGAAACCCTCTGAGCCAAAAATAATGAAATTTGACAAAGAGGCAAGGAATCCACTAATAGGGTCAAGTGGAAACCAAGGCACTGCACAAATCCCAGTTGTGATAAGGTAAGTTGAACTCGAACACAGGGGAAACCACTCAGTCAAAGACCCATGGTATTAATCAAATGTTGAGCACAAGGTCACATATCAATGATGTAAATAGGGCTAGGGTGTGGCTCTAGGTTTACTTTCAGAGCAATTTTTTGAAGTCGATGAGAGACAAACTTGTCGGCAATAAGTCAATGGATACCTTCTCAAACTAACATGAGAAAAGGAACAAATAGCTAATGTGATAGAACAAGACCCTGATAGATCGGGGATAGCCGACTGAAAAATGAGTCAAGAGGCACTACAGAAAGGTCAACTCAGGTTTTCTTCCCTTGCACAAAAGCACGACTCATTTTGACTATGGAAGCACATGATAACTTTGCATAAGTTTGTCATGCAGGAGGCATGAAAAAACCCTCCATATTATTGAAAGAGATAACCAACCAGGGAAGTACTAACCTGGTAACAAGGTTATGGCTTCTCCTAAGTCAAAACTAAACCCATCCCAAAATGGAGAAAAGACGTAGATTTTTTTGTTCTTTTTTCAAGGGTGACACAATTGACTCTTTAGTTTCCATAAAATGTGGAAGTAATGCCCTGATCCTGCTCTTTTTGGGATATTTTATTTTTTTGTCATTTTCATATTGAAAGTCTGAAAAAGAATAAAATAATTCCTATAGTACAGTGGGTAGAACGAGTGTCGATAAACAGTGGATAAGTTCTTCCATTTGATGAGATACTCTGAAATTGATTGATTTCGTAGCTGTCGAGTTCTTGTTTCCATGACTGCTTCAAGTTCCAATATGGTTTTTCCTTCCTTATCAAGCTCTGGGAATATGTTTGAACTAATAAAAACATGATGGGATAATAAAGAAGAAGAAGAATGGAGCTTCAACGCATAAGTCATGGCGGGACTAAAGAGGACTCCTAGGCCTACACAATTAGCAGCATCTGTGACATATGCTAGTAAGGATCTAACTAAGAATCCCATTTAAAGGATGGATATACCATCATATCATGATTTATAAGTAGGAGAGTGAAAATGTTGTAATAATAAAAACATGATGGGATCTGTTGTGGCTCATTTGCATTTACCTTTGAAAACACCAAAAAAGCATATATGATAGAAAATGTAAAATATTGTGTGTCATAGAATAATTTTGATTTATATATTGTTACACTAACATTACGTGATGAATAGTGAAGGTGGGTTGAGTCGGGCTCATTCACGTGCAGAATAACTCAAGAGCCAGAACGATGGGCATGTTCAGAACATTACATTCCGAAAAGGGTCAAGTCAAGCTCATTCGCAAGCACAGGAGGGACCAGCGCGACTGAACACTGGATAAGCTTAGGAGGGTTACACCGTGGAGAAAACAAACTAATTTCCCAAAGGCAGAGAAAGGGCGCATTTGCCTTAAAAACTTAAGAGTTTTGGAGGAGGCGCAAAGGGAAAAACGAATTGTAGGAATCAAAGCGCAAAACTGGAGCGGAGAGATAGACAGTGGAAATTAAATCGCAAATTGAAAATCACAATTTTCAAAGGATAGGCACAAGAGGTAAGTGATAAAGTCATCTTGTGCAATGTGTGATGCCAAGTGGGACCTGATCGCATAGCACACATCATAGGTTTTAAAAGATAAGTGTTAAGGAAAATTTAAATACAGTGAAATGCGAAGTGCGATGTTGGCATGAACGCGATGTGGTTCCAAGATGAAATCTAAGGATTTCGATTCCGGGCTTATGCAGTTATGTGCTATTTTATGAAGAAATAGGCAGAACGTGGCAGAAAAACTCAAGTAAGTGACCTGACACAAATCAAATGAGAAGAGGTAGAGTCAGGTAGCAGGTGATATGCTTGACAACGTTTGAAGCACAAGGGCATAGGCAGAGTCGGGAAGAAGAGTGTATAGCGGTCCTATTGGGAGTATGATAGCTGGGTAAAGTCAGGAACTAAGGCGTCGTTACAGAGTTGTGCATCCGCTGCATCATAACTAGAAAGGACACCTCGGAACTTCGGGAGGACGCATCAACAACATCAAATTCAACAAAACGAACAATATTTCCATTTTTAATTTGTTTTCTCAAGTATGATTGCATAAGTAATATTAACAGTTTAGGTAGTCGAATAGTTTCAATAAGTTTAGGAGTTACGAACCACTGTGATGTATTTAAGTAGATAGAAATAAATAAAATAGGTTTCGACCTCTGGAGGATTGTTAATTTGGTACTAAATTTTCTGAGAAATAAATGAAAGAAGATCAAGTTTCCTGCAGTTGTTGATGTTGATATCTCTCTCTAGTTTCACTCTATGTTTATTCCCCTTTGAATGAAGTGAATTAATGTAGCATTTGGTCTCTTAATTACATATGTGAGTAAGATTTAAACAACCTTAATTTGCGCTCCTTCACCTCATCCCTTCTTTCTTCACAAAATCTTGATGAAAATTTAAAGTAATAGATTTTGTGTTTGCAGCATATTATTTCGAGTTTCCTCTCTCTCCATGAATTTCCTCTAAAACTTAAAAGTGATAGATTATGTTTCTCAGCATATCACTTCAAGTTTCCTTTACAGTTATTTTTTTCATGTCATTCAGATATCAACAGTTTATGGCATTGTGAATGCTTTCATTATATCAGATTATAAAGTGTATTAAATAATTAGATTCCAAAGTTGTTAAGTAGAGGCCATTTGATATTATAATTGTGATATACATTTACAAAATGTCTTAAGAATTGATTCCTTACCACAACCAAGGGATTGTTTCTTGAGATACAACATTTTCTGGCGCTGTTGTCGAGGACAAAGAAATGAAGTTTATTTTCCCTGTGTTTTTCATATTATTTCCTCTGGTTGTTCAATGAGGAGGAAATATTTGGTTGTGTTTGTTATTTTCAAAATTATGGCTTTCAAAAGGCCTCACACGAGGTCAGATACCTCATAGTAGATAGTCCCTACTTTTCCAGATCCAGAAATATTGGTTTCTAAAAAGGCTCATAAACCCAAAAATCCTTCAATACCTGATCCTGCATTGCTTTCTCCTGGCAGTAATTCTCATAACCCTTTGTTTGAAGATATTTCTAAGGAAATCCCTTTCTTGGAATAAGATACCCCTTCCACACCCATTTATTCTCAAGAACCTTAGTTTGAAGAACATTCTTTCAATTTTGTTTCTTTTACCTCCACTCAAGCTCAACCAAATATAGTTGCTAGTCCCTCTGCTAATGTCCATCAGCCTACTCCCATATCAGTTTTTCCTCCACCTTCATTCACTTTCATAGCAAGTTCATCAACCTCAACCACCCAAGGAGCATTTAACCAAGATATTACTATGGTAGCACCAGCTTTTTTAATGGATAGATATGTACAACTAAATCTTCTGCAACCAATGAATTCCATTCCTCAAGAATACCTCAAATTACTTCCTCATTTCACTAGAGAAGATAAAGTAACTGCAGAAAATCATTTACCCTTTTTTTCACTTTTGCTTAGAATTTAAATGTAGAACATCTTGATGTTGTGATGAGACTATTTGTGAAGTATCTAAGTGGAGAGGCTAGGAAATGGTTCAAATATTTACCAAATGATTCCATAAATGACTGGGAAGAGTCAGAAACTCAATTCACTCAGAGATTGGGAGAGAAGAGATATCATGGTTACTCATTGACAGAGTTTAATGCAATTAAAAGAAAGCCTAATGAAAACATTTCTGAGTTTGTAAAAAGATTCAACAAATTGTACAATAGTTTACTTATAGAGATGAAGCCCCCCCTATAGGAGAAAAGGTAGTTTTTGTTGGGGATTTTGAAGCTGAATTTAGCTTTACATTGAGAGAGAGAAGAGCCCCTACTCTTGAGTAGATACAAATAGATGCTTTAGCTATTGAAGCTAATATGACTGCAGTTGGAAAGGCGAAAGGGAAACAACCAGTCCAAGAGAAGGGGAAGGCAAAAGAAGAATCATCACAATATCTAGGAATTAAAGATATGAAAAAAGGTGATAAAAATTCTGACAAATAAGCTAGCTAAGATGGAATTGGAAAAAAAAACACCGAAAGACAAGTACAAAAAAACCGAGAGGGGTTTAAACCTCAATTCAAAAGGCATCCCCTACAAATAATGCAGAGGGAAAGAAGAGATCAAGGCCAAGTTCAAGCTCCATTGTATATAGAAGCAACACCCAGAGAGCCAAAAAAATATGACCAAAGGGAGTTCGAGGATCAGGTATCTGCTATGTATGAAATAGAAGAGGATGAAGAGGAAGATTGCGAGGGAGAATACGGTGAAGCTAAAGTTTCTTTTGGTCAAGATGAAATGGATGAATACTGTAGGCAATTCACAGATTTCATGCAAGCTGAGTTACATAAAAAGTATGATTTGAGGTCTAAAGAGAGATCTAAAGTGCAAGATAATGAAGGTGAACAACAAGGTTCCATTCCTCCTCCAATGGAGACTCCACTAGAAAAGGACCCTACGAAATAGGTTAGTGAATGAGAAACAACCTGTAAATTCACTTAATAGAAAAAATGTGCAGCAGTTTGAATCTTCCTAGAACAAATCAGTTGACACTAATATCTTGGAGAGAGTTGTTCCTGTACCCGAACAAGAAAAAAATTCTAGAAAGAGTGAAGAACCTAAAAAAAATTTAAGCAAACTCATGCTTTCAATTTGACAAAAGAGTTGGATGTTATGAAACCAGCTCCAAAAATAGAATAAAAGAGAGATCAATGCCATAGAAATAGCCACTTCGAGGGGGCAACCTCCAATACATTACATAAATGAACAATTCTTGGATGATACAAATGAAAAAACCTCCTCTCTATATATAGGAGTCCATGGGGCCACAATGTAATCCCAGTGGGGCCATAATGTAATCTTAGCCAATCTAACAATAATAATGTAAGGGCACAATAATAACAATATGGAGGTTACAAGGGTACAATAACAATAAGGGGGTTACACTAACAACAATAAGGGACTATACTAGTAATATAAGGACCTAACATGCTCCTCTCCTTCAAAAAAGTGTTGTCCCAAATGCTTGAGTAGCTCTGGGTGCTTCTATATAAAATTCTCATCCTCCCATGTAGAATCTTCAGTGGATAAGTTCTTCCATTTGATGAGATACTCTGAAATTGATCGATTTCGTAATTGTCGAGTTCTTGTTTCCATGACTGCTTCAGGTTCCAATATGGTTTTTCCTTCCTTATCAAGTTCTGGAAATATGTTTGAACTAATAAAAACATGATGGGATAATAAAGAAGAAGAAGAATGGAGCTTCAACGCATAAGTCATGGCGGGACTAAAGAGGACTCCCAGGCCTACACAATTAGCAGCATGTGTGACATATGCTAGCGAGGATCTAACTAAGAATCCCATGTAAAGGATGGATAAACCATAATATCATGGTTTATAAGTAGGGGAGTGAAAATGTTGTAATAATAAAAACATGATGGGATTTGTTGTGGCTCATTTGCATTTACCTTTGAAATATTTTTCAAAACACCAAAAAAGCATATATGATAGAAAATGTAAAATATTGTGTGTCATAGAATAATTTTGATTTATATATTGTTACACTAACATTACGTGATGAGAGGTGAAGGTGGGTTGAGTCAGGCTCATTCACGTGAAGGTGGGTTGAGTCGGGCTCATTCACGTGCAAAATAACTCAAGAGCCAGAACGATGGGCATGTTCAGAACATTACATTCCGAAAAGGGTCAAGTCAAGCTCATTCGCAAGCACAGGAGGGACCAACGCGACTGAACACTGGATAATCTTAGGAGGGTTACACCGTGGAGCAAACAAACTAATTTACCAAAGGCAGAGAAAGGGCGCATTTCCCTTAAACACTTAAGAGTTTTGGAGGAGGCGCAAAGGGAAAAGAAAAGTGTTGGAATCAAAGAGCAAAATTGGAGCGGAGAGATAGACGGTGGAGATTAAATCGCAAATAAAAAATCACAAGTTTCAAAGGATAGGCACGGGAGTTAGGTGATAAAGTCATTTTGTGCGATGTGTGATGCTAGGTGGGACCTGATCGCATAGCGCATCTCAAGTTTTAAAAGATAAGTGTTAAGAAAAAGTTAAATACGGTGAAATGCGAAGTGCGATGTTGGCATGAATGCAATGTGGTTCCAAGATGAAATCTAAGGATTTCGATTCTAGGCTTATGCAGTTATGTGCCATTTTATGAAGAAATAGGCAGAACGTAGCAGAAAAACTCGAGTAAGTGACTCGACACAAAACAAAGGAGAAGAGGCAGAGTCGAGTAGCAGGTGATATGATTGACAACGTTTGAAGCACAGGGGCATAGGTAGCGTCGGGAAGAAGAGTGTATAGCGGTCCTATTGGGAGTATGATATCTGGGTAAATTCAGGCACTAAGGCGTCGTTACAGAGTTGTGCATCCGCTGCATCATAACTAGAAAGGACCCCTCGGAACTTCAGGAGGACACATCAACAACATCAAATTCAAAAAAACGAACAATATTTCCAGTTTTAATTTGTTTTCTCAAGTATGATTGCATAAGTAATATTAACAGTTTAGGTAGTCGAATAGTTTCAAGAATTTTAGGAGTTACGAACCACTGTGATGTATTTAAGTAGATAGAAATAAATAAAATAGGTTTCGAGTTTTGGACCTCTGGAGGACTGTTAATTTGGTACTGAATTTTCTGAGAAATAAATGAAAGGAGATCAAGTTTCCTGCAGTTGTTGATGTTGATATGTCTCTCTAGTTTCGCTCTATGTTTATTCCCCTTTGAATGAAGTGAAGTAATGTAGCAGTTGGTCTCTTAATTACATCTGTGAGTAAGATTTAAACAACCTTAATTTGTGCTCCTTCACCTCATCCATTCTTTCTTCACAAAATCTTGATGAAAATTTAAAGTAATAGATTTTGTGTTTGCAGCATATTATTTCGAGTTTCCTCTCTCTCCATGAATTTCCCCTGAAACTTAAAAGTGATAGATTATGTTTCTCAGCATATCACTTCAAGTTTCCTTTACAGTTCTTCTTTTCATTTCATTCGGATATCAGCAGTTTATGGCATTGTGAAGGCTTTCATTATATGATATTATTGAGTGTATTAAATAATTAGATTCCAAAGTTGTTAAGTAGAGGCCATTTGATATTGTAATCTTGATATACATTTACAAAATGTCTTAAGCACTGATTCCTTACCACAACCAAGGGATTGTTTCTTGAGATACAACATTTTCTGGCGCCGTTGTCGGAGACAAAGAAATAAAGTTTATTTTCCCTGGGTTTTTCACATTATTTCCTCTGGTTGTTCAGTGAGGAGGAAATATTTGGTTATGTTTGTTATTTTCAAAATTCTGGCTTTCAAAAGGCCTCACACAAGGTCAGATACCTCATAGTAGATAGTCCCTACTTTTCCAGATCCAGAAAGATTGGTTTCTAAAAAGGCTTAGAAACCCGAAACTCCTTCAATACCTGATCCTGCATTGCTTTCTCCTGGCTGTAATTCTCATAACCCTTTGTTTGAAGATATTTCTTAGGAACTCCCTTTCTTGGAACAAGATACCCCTTCCACACCCATTTATTTTCAAGAACCTTAGTTTGAAGAACATTCTTTCAAGTTTGTTTCTTTTACCTCCACTCAAGCTCAACCAAATATAGTTGCTAGTCCCTCTGCTAATGTCCATCAGCCTACTCCCATATTAGTTTTTCCTCCACCTTCATTCACTTTCATAGCAGGTTCATCAAAATCAACCACCCAAGGAGAAATTAACCAAGATGTTACTATGGTAGCACCAACTTTGTTAATGGATAGATATGTACCACTAAATATTCAGCAACCAATGAATTCCATGCCTCAAGAATACCTCAAATTACTTCCTCATTTCAATGGAGAAGATGAAGTAACTACAGAAAATCATTTACCCTTTTTTTCACTTTTGCTGAGAATTTAAATGTAGAACATCTTGATGTTGTGATGAGACTATTTGTGAAGTTTCTAAGTGGAGAGGCTAGGAAATGGTTCAAATATTTACCAAATGATTCCATTAATGACTGGGAAGATTTAGAAACTCAATTCACTTAGAGATGGGGAGAGAAGAGAGATCATGGTTACTCATTGATAAAGTTTAATGCAATTAAAAGAAAGCCTAATGAAAACATTTCTGAGTTTGTAAAAAGATTCAACAAATTGTACAATAGTTTACTTATAGAGATGAAGCCCCCCCTATAGGAGAAAAGGTAGTTTTTGTTGGGGATTTTGAAGTTGATTTTAGCATTACATTGAGAGAGAGAAGAGCCCCTACTCTTGAGTAGATACAGATAGATGCTTTAGCTATTGAAGCTAATATGACTACAACTGGAAAGGCGAAAGGGAAACAACCAGTCCAAGAGAAGGGGAAGGCAAAATAAGAATCATCACAAGATCTAAGAATTGAATATATGAAAAAGGTGATAAAAAATATGACAAATAATCTAGCAAAGATGTAATCGGGAAAAAAAAACACCGAAAGACAAGTACAAAAAAACCGAGGGGGGTTTAACCCTCAATTCAAAAGACATCCCCTACAAATAATGCAGAGTGAAAGAAGAGATCAAGACCAAGTTCAAGCTCCATTGTATATAGAAGCAACACCCGGAGAGCCAACAAAAGATGACCAAAGGGAGGTCGAGGATCAGGTATCTGCTATGTATGAAATAGAAGAGGATGAAGAGGAAGATTGCGAGGGAGAATATGGTGAAGCTAAAGTTTCTTTTGATCAAGATGAAATGGATGAATACTGTAGGCAATTCATAGATTTCATGCAAGCTAAGTTACATAAAAAGTATGATTTGAGGTCTAGAAAGAGATCTAAAGTGCAAGATAACGAAGGTGAACAACAAGGTTTCATTCCTCCTCCAATGGCGACTCCACTAGAAAAGGACCCTACGAAATAGGTTAGTGAATGAGAAATAACCTGTAAATTCACTTAATACAACAAATGTGCAGCAAGGTGAATATTCCCAGAACAAATCAGTTGACACTAATATCTTGGAGAGAGTTCTTCTTGTACCCGAACAAGCAAAAAATTCTAGAAAGAGTGAATAAGAACCTGAAATTTTTTTTAAGCAAAATCATTCTTTCAATTTGAAAAAAGAGTTGGATGTTATGAAACCAGCTCCAAAAATAGAAGAAAAGAGAGATCAATGCCTTAGAAATAGCCACTTCGAGGGGGCAACCTCCAATACATTACATAAATGAACAATTCTTGGATGATACAAATGAAAAAACCTCCTCTCTATATATAGGAGTCCATTGGGCCACAATGTAATCCCAGTGGGGCCATAATGTAATCCTAGCCAACCTAACAATATTAATGTAAGGGCACAATAATAACAATATGGGCGTTACAGGGGTACACCAATATCAATAAGGGGGTTACACTAATAACAATAAGGGACTATAATAGTAATATAAGGACCTAACATACTCCTCTCCTTCAAAAAAGTGTTGTCCTCAATGCTTGAGTAGCTCCGGGTGCTTCTGTATAAAATTCTCATCCTCCCATGTAGAATCTTCAGTGGATAAGTTCTTCCATTTGATGAGATACTCTGAAATTGATCGATTTAGTAGTTCTCGACTTCTTGTTTCCGTGACTGCTTCAGGTTCCAATATGGTTTTTCCTTCCATATCAAGTTCTAGAAATATGTTTGAACTGGAAGTTTTCCCCCTGTTAGCTCCTAAATCCACCTCAGGCTAAAATAAGGCAGAAGAAGGACAACACCAAACCACGCTGAGCCTCGTAGCTAGCCCTACGAGGACAGGAGAGGGCTCTCTCTGGGTCGATCTCAAGAAAAATGTATCAATAGGGCTTGAGATGATGATAACAAAAACTGATCTTAGGCTAGATAAACAAATAAGAGGGTTTGATTTTGATTTTTAGGGGTTTTTGTTGAAAAAAAAGGAAAAACAATTTTTGGGCTTGGGGATGAGGCCAAATCTTGCAGAGTTCAAGTTGGGGCGAGGTAGGCAACGACTTTGATGTCTTAGATCGAATGAATGGATTGAAGAGACTGCTGAGGAGCTGAAGAGGGAAAGAGAGTGCAAGGATCCTCTTCAAACTGACGAAAAACATGTAAAACTAAACAAAAGTTTAAGGCAGAGCACCAGCAAACTAATGAATTCTACCCGAGTTAGTCATTTGTCTAATTCAGAAGAAAAGAGAAGGGAAATGGCATACATATAACATTAATTAAACTTACAATAACATGAGAAGAACATCATCAAAACTAAGAAGCCACAAGGATCCCAACAAGTGCTGCAAAACGTTGGTCTTTCCTTTGCAAAAAATCTGAAATGAATGTACAATGAGGTGCCAAACTTTTCCCAAGTATCCAACCTGTCCAACCTCTAAAAATGATTGAGAAAATACATCATATATACCATCCTAACCCCTTCCCATGCCTCTAGGGGTCGATCTCATCCTTCTAGGAGTTGTTTCAACCAATTCTAAACATGGAGCTAAAATCTAGGTAGCCAAACAACTTGCCTCTATATGCTAGGAAACTGATCCATTCACTCAATTTTCACTTTTTAGTGAATGAATCCTCTAGAACAAGTAAAAACATGCCAAATTTACATCATATTCATCAAATTACATCATGGTAGGTCAATCATCACATGAAAAATTAAAACTAGTCAAAACTGGGCGAATTTCTGAGCTAAAGAGTGAAAACGAGGCAAAATTTCTCTATGCGCCGCGCTCAAAAAATCAATGCGTCGCGCCACTTTGAGCCTGTTTTTGAGGCACTTTCTGAAGTCCAAATTGAGCTCATGATAGCTCATTGGAAATCCATGGATGTCTGCTATCCAACTCAAGTGGAATTTTTCAATTTGGATGTCATTTGCCCCTCCAAAATGGCAATCTCCCAAGACTGGTTCCTGCTGGTGCAAAAGGTGGCAGAAAGGCCATTTTTGGAGTGTTTTTAGCCCTTTAGGCAGCCCATAATTTGATGAAATTATTCGGCCATTCTTGAGCATGCATAAATTTTCATAAAAAACCTAAAAATATCAAGTTTCCTCTAGAAGATCTCTCAAACGTAAGCGAGCGTTGGGTGGCGCGACGCGTCAGGCGGAAAAACCTGTTTTGTGACCAAAAATTTCAAAAATGACAAAAAATTCTCCAAATTTGCTGAAATTTGGAGTGAAGGTCTCCCATCATGTCTCATGCTCAACCAAGGAGGCTTCAACCAAGATTCAGAGCGGATCAGGCCTTTTCCGATGTTTCAGTGCTCTCCTTTACCAATATATGTGCGGGCTCGATAGTGGTTCCTCATGTGCCTGAGCATGTATTTGTACCTATTTGCTTTCACTAGTAGTTTCTCAAGAGGAATATTGACCCACTGAGCTCTCTGCAATTTCTCAGTCAATGTCTCTATCTCAGCTTTCTGCTCCTGGATGATTTCTTTCAGTTTTGAGCTACGAGAGCTCAAATCAACATCAATGAGTGTAAAATCAGTGTCTTGGCCTCCTGAAGGGCCCTCATCCTGCATAGGCTTCTTACCTCTGTCCTGTACCTATGCTAATGTCGAAGGCGAGACCCCTTCCATGCCATGTGGAGATAGTACTCGCGCTACTGATGAAGGCAACGAGACCCCTTCCACCCTGGGTGGAGATAGTACTCGTCGCGCTGCTGCAAATATGGCTCTGGCACCTCTCTGATATGTAACACATGCTGGCATAATGATAGGCTCAGTCTCGAGAACCTCAAACTGATGTGAAGGCTCACCCTCATTATGAACAATCTCTGGAGGAGGCTGAAAAGCTATGAAAAGATCGCGGGAAATGAACTCCTCCCATGTAATGCCCTGTTGTGCAAGCCGATGTACCACCATGATTTTGATGAGCGCGTAATGGTAAATGTTGTTATGTTGCGGCTTTGGAGACTTCTTCTGCACAAGGACCGTCATCCGCTCTATGTTACGGCACATGAAAAATGGAATGCTCATCATCCGTACCCTCGTAAAATGCATCAACAACCGGATGTGGTATGCATAGAGGCGCGAGAATCTGCCCTCGCAACTGAAGTACCTGATAATAAGTCTCATCAATGGTGCATACTCCTCCTTTAGAAACCGTAATGGAAATACCCTGCTAAGCTGCCTCAAATACCCAGGTTTGATGTATGGCTCGTAATAGGATTTATCCAACTGTTGTCTCTTGTTCCACTCCTCTCCTATATTCGGTATCCCGGTGGCCTGAGAAATGGTGTCTGGTGTTAAGGTGAAGTATATTCTAGCAAGGTTTACATGACCATTATGGAAATGTAGGACAAAAAGGCGAGCTAACTCATGATGATGCTGAATCTGAGCGATCATCTCACAATACTGGAAACATGACTGACGCTAAAAACAATCTATTGCAAGCGGGCAGGCCTGCAATTGAGCCAAAGAAGTGGGCTCCTCCCTGACGTGCCTACCACTCTTATGAGACCTCCTCGGTACATTTAGCTCTGTGGTTGAATCACTGTCCTGCTCATATCCCTGCTCATATGATGAATTTGTCTCTGACATGATGCTGAAAACCAGGTGTTTGACAAATATATGCTGATATATGTATGGTGAAAACAATAATTTGGTGTATGATTTGATGCCAAATGTGTCACATATATAATAAGGTGCTATGAAGAGATATCACAGTGAGAAAAGGACTATCAAATGAGATATAAGTGTGAGGACATTCACTGTTTGTGGAATTTAGGGATTTGGGAGTTAGGAATATTTGTGAAGGATATGGGAGTGGTATGGTGATGGGAGTAGTTTTTAGGGATAGGTATACATGCAATGAAAAGATACCCTTAAGCTAGGTGAATTAAAAGATATAGAAATAGTCCTTGCATGTTTTGGGAATTGGGAATTTAAGTGATATGAAAGGGGGAGGGTGATAGGGAATAGTAGGGTTTTTAGGGATAGACAAAATGGGAACCAAGGATATAGTTGGTTTTGGGACGTAAAAGAAAAGGAAAAGACTGTAATAACAATGTAACAATGATGGGGAATGGAAAATAGGATGACAAATGACAAGAATTCGGCACCAAAACTCAATTTTAAACTTCACACATAAACCCTATGAAGCAGCCTTTGTCAAAAGATGAGGTTTATGTTTGCATCATTCAAATTTCTTGAATCAACCTTCAAAATCACACTAAACACCAGCAAGCTCAATTGTATCCACTTACTTGAAAAAATAGGAGCAAAAAGTGTTGAAATCGTTTTAAAAATTGATGAAGCAGTGTTAAATTTCGGCTTGGGGGCTCTGTGCGCCGCGCGCAGACCCAATGCGCCGCGGCCTTTGGGTGCGCCGTGCCAAAAGAAAATAATGCAGAGTTGTTCGGCTCTATGCGCCGCGTCGTGTGGGTGCGCCGCGCGCAAGCCCAATGCACCGCGCTGCCTTCAACACACAGTCGACCTCTTCTCAAATGACAGTTTTGCTCTTCAACCTTCAAAATCGACTTCTCTCTGATATTTTCTCAATAAAACTTGTTGCAAATGAATGAATAATCTTGGGAAATATCTCATATAGAGATGGTTTTGATTTTTACTTCTTCAAAGCCCATGTTGCAATGTTTTTTTTTACCTTTGGAATTTTTCATTTAATCCAACTTTGTATTTTTGTTTCCTCACTAAATTTCTGGACTTGAAATGATGAAATTGGTTTATTTCTTGCAGGGCTGGTGGCATTGATCCTTGGCAAAGGAGGACCAGAGTTTGCATGGTGAAGAATTTCATGGTGGAAAGATACATATTATTACAAAAATAAATTCGACAATTTCTTATTCAAAACAGAGTTTTGAACAAGAAATGTCCTTGAGCATGTTTTGATAATAAAAATTTTGAACTGAAAACTTATGGAAAATCTCCTCATGGCCTGCGGGCATTATTTAACATCTCAGAAGACTAAACCCTAGACTCAGAAACTAAATGACTCTTTTGACCAAAATGGCATCTATTACTGCAAATGACTTGAAATGCACTTTGATGAATTTGGAAAAATTTTGACCAACCCAGCAGGTACAAACATGAGGGAAACAAGAAAAACCAAACCCTTCCATCAGTCAATGGCATGCCCCTAATGGAATGCAGATGAACGAGCGGAATGAGACACCTAACAATGAAATGCAATAAGAGAAATGATCTATGACGGAGGGCTGTAAAGACGGACTCTAACATTGGCTCCAATGGGGATGGTAGCTCCTTGGAGGTGCCAAGAACGGAAGATCTTTGGGAGAGCAGACCAATGCCTTATCCATTGGGCCATGGAATCAAAAACTCAAACTGAAATGCATGACTGAAAACTGATGACTTGATGACACAAATTGACTCTCACTCAACTAAAAAATGACTCGATACTTAAACACAACTGAAAAACTGGAAAAGATGCTCAAAGTAGAGCTTATTCAATACAACCTACTCTAACAATTTCATTCATCACCTGATCAAGTGAAATGAAACAACCAATGCAACCATGTAAGTATTGCAGCTGCTGTTTGGATTCTCCGCAAGTGCTCATTTATGAACAAAAAGAGAGAACTACTGAAAGGCAACTCCCATGGAAACTTGTGAACAGATCCGTTGAATACTATGGATTCTCTATCCGCCTCCAAAAACACTGCATAACGATCTTGAAATTCATGCTGCATAAGGATCTCAAAATGCACACTAGGACTTAGCTCATCCAATGGATTACTTCTCTTCTCCCCATACCATGAATGCAAACTTTGATCTGAGCTTTGTGATGAGACTCCTGCTAAAAATGACAAAGAGACTGGCTGTCGGATCAAGTCTATATCAGCACACGTTTCAACCTTACATAAAGTCAATGGAGAAAGACTTTGACTGCAAACATCATCCAACACATCAGCAATATGATCATAAAAAACTTGAGAAGACTATTGTGATGTATCCATTGAAACTGTCTGACATCCTACTGGCTGTTCATATTTTTCTTGAGAGATATTACGAATATTCTACCTTATAAACTGAAATTCTTCGAAACAAAAGGGTACAGAATCCTCTTGCATCATTAAATCATGTATTTCAGCTTCCACGACTTCATCTGTAATTTGACCTTCAATTTCATTTGGTGGCTACAAATCTGATGCTGCAGGCTGCTCATTTAAAGATTTACCATGCAATTTACCCTTCAACAACTGGAATGATTCAAAACAAAATGGTACGGAGTCACCTTCTAGCATTTGATCATATGTGCCAGCTTCCATGGCTTCCTCTGCAACTTGAAAATCAATGGCTTTCGGGGGCTGCGAATCTGAATATGAGAAGTCTTGAACAAAGTTTTCATTGCCCTCAAGATGGTCCAAATCAAGGCTTGTTGGAAGTTGATTTCTGATTGCATGGAAGTTATCTCTGATGAGCCGAAACGAATCAAAACAAAAAGGCAAAGATCCTTCACTTACTTGAAAATTTGCTGCACTTTCCTCATCATTTTCATAGCTGATATGCATCAATTGATCACTGTACTCAAGCTGCTAAAAGTGAACTTCCTCCTCCCACAAACCAGTTGCTCATTTGTTTGCAAAATTAGCTTCTGTTTGGAGAACATAATCATCATCATACTGATCAAACTGAGGCAAATCATCAATATAAAATTCATCATCAAGCATACATGTCAAATCAACAACTCTCTCTTCTTCAAGATGATCTATAAAGCAATCACTATGACAACTGAGATAAGAAACCAAATGTTTTGGATCAGCCACTTGTTCTTCTTCAATCAGCAAGTCATGGGCTTGAACATTATACTCATTCCTTGTGGTGTTCTTTTGCATCATCTCTTCTATTGCACCTACCAACATGTCAAGCTTTACCTCTAAAGATGTCGATTTCTCCGGATCCATGTTTTTCATCTCTTCTTCCTTCAACCTTTCACTTCGGATCAAAAAATGAGCCTCTACATTTACTGCAGTGTTCTGTATCTCTACAAGTGTTGCAATATTCCTTTCTCTCAACTGAAACTCCATTTCTGGATCAAAGGAACCCGGGTAGTGCAAGAGAGAAGATCTGCGAGAAGGTCTTATATTAGATGGAATCGAAAAATATACTTTGTTAAATCTGGCAGAAAACTGTTGTACTGTCTCCCCTGGCAGTCTTTTCAGCTGGTTATAGTCTTCTATAATAAGGAAAGGATTATGTCTGATCATCCACCTGTCAAGGAAAATCACTAAACTGGAAATCTGAGAGATGCCCACCAGCATGGCTTTTGAACCAACTCTTCACTTGGCCTTGCAAAGAAAGAGCAAACAGCTTAATACTAACATCTTCGTCATCAACTTCAAAAAGGTCTAGAAAAGTCTCAATATTCTGCACATGTTGCTCAACGTTGACATTGTTACATTCACCATCAAATCTTGGCAGATATAGGTCATAATTTGCAGGGAAAGCATGGAGAACAGAAGGTAAAATGAGAGGTTTATACCTATCTGGGACTATATAATATGTAGGAGTATATACAAGAGCTACGGGATCAGTTTTGTTTTCTTTAGGGTCATCACTCTGAAGGGAGTCATCATGAGATGTGGGAAAAGTAAGGAGGCCAGGATCAAAGGGAAACTCAATATTTACACTTTTTGAATGGGTCAAGTGAAGATTTTGATCACCTTTATCATACAACAAATTCTGGAAAACTTTCAGGATGGCTTCAAGAATAGCAAAGAAGTAGTTTACAAGAAAGAAGACTAGATCCTGAATACCATTCCACTTCGGATACCTAAACTTAGTGTAAGATCCTTCCATTTTCTCAGAGAAAGAGTTAGTCCTCCAGTGGAGTCTCTACATTGAGTTGGAGTGACTAGGTGAATGATTTCAGCCTTCTTATGTCTGATCGTTGTCCACCATCGACTATCAGATCTGAACTTGATACATGTATTGGGGCAAGACAATCCACAAGTCAAGTGTCACGTTCATAATCTAGATCGGAGATTGACTGAAGCAACGTTTATCTACTTCCGCTAATGCAAAGCAAAAGCGTTTCGAAGGCTATCTGGCATAACTTCAGGCTCCGTCTGTACCTTATAAAAAAATTAACACCAAAAAGCAAACCATTTTCTCCCCAGTATGGTCGCCACTATGTTATAGCCCAAATCCACCTTAGGCTGAAGGAAGGAGGGATTCAGGGTAACACCAAACCACGCTCAGTTTGGTAGCTAGCCCTTACGAGGACAAAGGAGGGATCTCTCCGGGTCAATCTCAATGAAATATTCAAAGGGGCTTGAGATGAATAAAACAAAAACTAATATTAGGCTAGATAAACAAATAGGAGGGTTTGATTTTGATTTTTAGGGGTTTTTGTTGGAAAAAGGGAAAAACAATTTTGGGCTTGGGGATGAGGCCAAATTCTTGCAGAGTTCAAGCTGGGGCGAGGTAGGTAGTGGATTTGATGTCTTAGATCGAATGAATGGATTGAAAATACTGTTGAGGAGTTGAAGAGGGAAAGAGAGTGCAAGGATCCTCTTCAAACTGACGAAAAACACGTAAAACTAAACAAAAGTTTAAGGCAGAACACCAGAAAATTAATGAATTCTACCTCAAATACTCATTTTTTTAATTCAGAAGCATAGAGAAGGGAAATGGCATACATATAAAATTAATGAAACTTACAATAACATGATAATAACATCATCAAAACTCAGAAGCCACAAGGATCCCAACAAGTGTTGCAAAACTCTAGTCTTTCCTTTGCCAAAAATCTGAAATGAATGTACAATGAGGTGCCAAACTTTTCCCAAGTATCCAACCCAGAAAATGTCTCAGAAAATAAAATATATAGACCATCCTAACCCCTTCCCATGCCTCTAGGGGTCTATCTCATCATTCTGGGAGTTGTTTCAACCAATTCTAAACATGGAGCTAAAATCTAGGCAGCCAAACAACTTGCCTCTATATGCTAGGAAACTAATCCATTCACTCAATTTTCACTTTTTAGTGAATGAATCATCTAGAACAAGTAAAAACATGCCAAATTTACATCATAGTCATAAAATTACATCATGGTAGGTCAATCATCACATGAAAAAGTAAAACTAGTCAAAACTGGGCGAATTTCTGAGCTGAAGAGTGAAAATGAGGCAAAATTTCTCTATGCGCCGCGCTCAAAAACTCAATGTGTCGCGCCACTTTGAGCCTATGTTTGAGGCACTTCCTGAAGTCCAAATTGAGCTCATAATATCTCGTTGGAAAGCCCTAGATGTCTGCTATCCAACTCAAGTGGAATTTTTCAATTTGGATGTCATTTTCGCCTCCAAAACTGCAATCTCCCAAGACTGGTTCCTACTGGTGCAAAAGGTGGCAGAAAGACCATTTTTGGAGTGTTTTTAGCCCTTTAGGCAGCCCAGAATTTGATGAAATGCTTTGGCCATTCTTGAGCATGCATAAATTTTCATAACAAACCCAAAAATATCAAGTTTTCCTCCAGAATATCTCTCAAACGTAAGCGCGCGTCGGGTGGCGCGACGCGTCGGGCGAAAAAACCTATTTTGTGACCAAAAATTTCAAAAATGACAAAAAATTCTCCAAATTTGCTGAAATTTGGAGTGAAGGTCTCCCATCATGTCTCATGCTTAGCCAAGGAGGCTTCAGCCAAGATTCGGAGCGTATCATTCCTTCTTCGATGTTTCAGTGCTCTCCTCAACCTCGTTTTGCCAATATATGTGCGGGCTCGATAGTGGTTCCTCATGTGCCTGAGCATGTCTTTGCCCCTATTTTCTTTTGCCAGTAGTTTCTCAAGATGAATTTTGACCCACTGAGATCTCTGCAATTTCTCGGTCAATGTCTCTATCTCGGCTTTCTGCTCCTGGATGATTTCTTTTAGTTTTGAGCTACGAGAGCTCAAATCAACATCAATGAGTGTAAAATCAGTGTCTTGGCCTCCTGAAGGGCCCTCATCCTGCATAGGCTTCTTTCCTCTGTCCTGTACCTGTGCTAATGTCGAAGGCGAGACCCCTTCCACGCCATGTGGAGATATTACTCGCGCTACTAATGAAGGCAACGAGACCCCTTCCACCCCGGGTGGAGATAGTACTCGTCGCGCTGCTGCAAATATGGCTTTGGCACCTCTCTGATATTTAACACATGCTGGCATAATGATAGGCTCAGTCTCGGGAACCTCAAACTGATGTGAAGGCTCACTCTCATTATGAACAATCTCTAGAGGATGCTGAAAAGCTATGAAAAGATCGCAGGAAATGAACTCCTCCCATGCAAAGCCCTGTTGTGCAAGCTGATGTACCACCATGATTTTGATGAGTGTGTAATGGTAAATGCTGTTATGTTGTTGCTCTGGAGACTTCTTCTGCAGAAGGACCGTCATCCGCTCTATGTTACGGCACATGAAAAATGGAATGCTCATCATCCGTACCCTTGTAAAATGCATCAACAATCGGATGTGGTATGCATAGAGGCGCGAGAATCTGCCCTCGCAACTGAAGTACCTGATAATAAGTCTCATCAATGGTGCATACTCCTCCTTCAGAAACCGGAACGGGAATACCCTGCTAAGCTGCCTCAAATACCTAGGTCTGATGTATGGCTCGTAATAGGATTTATCCAGCTGCTGTCTCTTGTTCCACTCCTCTCCTATATTTGGTATCCCGGTGGCCTGAGAAATGGTCTCTAGTGTTAAGGTGAAGTCTATTCCAGCAAGGTTTACATGACCATTACGCAAATGTAGGACAAAAATGTGAGCTAACTCATGATGATGCTGAATCTGAGCGATCATCTCACAATACTGGAAACATGACTGACGCTGAAAACAATCTATTGCAAGAGGGCATGCCTGCAATTGAGCCAAAGAAGTGGGCTCCTCCATGACATGCCTGCCACTCTTATGAGACCTCCTCAATACATTTAGCTCTGCGGTCGAATCACTGTCCTGCTCATATCCCTGCTCATATGATGAATTTGTCTCTGACATGATGCTGAAAACCAGGTGTTTGACAAATATATGCTGATATATGTATGGTGAAAACAATAATTTTGTGTATGCTTTGATGCCAAATGTGTCACGTATATAATAAGGTGCTATGAAGAGATATCACAGTGAGAAAAGGACTATCAAATGAGATATAAGTGTGAGGACAGTCACTGTTTGGGGAATTTAGGGATTTGGGAGTTAGGAATATTTGTGAAGGATATGGGAGTGGTATGGTGATGGGACTTGTAGTTTTTAGGGATAGGTATACATGCAATGACAAGATACCCTTAAGCTAGGTGAATTCAAAGATATAGAAACAGTCCTTGCATGTTTTGGGAATTGGGAATTTAAGTGATATGAAAGGGGGAGGGTGATCGGGAATAGTAGGGTTTTTAGGGATAGAAAAAATGGGAACCAAGGATATAGTTGGTTTTGGGACGTAAAATAAAAGGAAAAGACTGTAATAACAATGTAACCGTGATGGGGAATGGAAAATAGGATGACAAATGACAAGAATTTGGAACCAAAACTCAATTTTAAACTTCACACATAAACCCTATGAAGCAGCCTTTGTCAAAAGATGAGGTTTATGTTTGCATCATTCAAATTTCTTGAATCAACCTTCAAAATCACACTAAACACCAGCAAGCTCAATTGTATCCACTTACTTGAACAAATAGGAGCGAAAAGTGTTGAAATCGTTTTAAAAATTGATGAAGCAGTGTTAAATTTCGGCTTGGGGGCTCTGTGCGCCGCACAAAGACCCAATGCGCCACGGCCTTTGGGTGTGCTGCGCCAGAAGAAAATAACACGGAGTTGTTCAGCTCTATGCACCGCGTCGTGTGGGAGCGCCGCGCGCAAGCCCAATGCGCCGCGTTGCCTTCAACACACAGTCGGCCTCTTCTCAAATGACAGTTTTGCTCTTCAACCTTCAAAATCGACTTCTCTCTGAGATTTTCTCAATAAAACTTGTTGCAAATGAATGAATAATCTTGGGAAATATCTCATATAGATATGGTTTTTATTTTTACTTCTTCAAAGCCCATGGTGCAATTTTTTTTTTACCTTTAACATTTTTCATTTAATCCAACTTTGTATTTTTGTTTCCTCACTGACTTTCTGGACTTGAAATGATGAAATTGGTTGATTTCTCGTAGGGCTGGTGGCATTAATCCTTAGCAAAGGAGGACCAGAGTTTGCATGGTGAAGAATTTCATGGTGGAAAGATACATATTATTACAAAAATAAATTCGACAATTTCTTATTCAAAACAGAGTTTTGAACAAGAAATGTCCTTGAGCATGCTTTGATAATAAAAATTTTGAACTGAAAACTTATGGAAAATCTCCTCATGGCCTGCGGGCACTATTTAACATCTCAGAAGACTAAACCCTAGACTCAGAAACTAAATGACTCTTTTGACCAAAATGGCATCTATTACTGCAAATGACTTGAAATGCACTTTGATGAATTTGGAAAAATTTTGACCAACCCAGCAGGTACAAACATGAGGGAAACAAGAAAAACCAAACCCTTCCGTCAGTCAATGGCATGCCCCTAACGGAATGCAGATGAATGAGTGGAATGAGATGCCTAACAATGAAATGCAATAAGAGAAATGATCTCTGACGGAGGGCTGTAAAGACCGACTCTAACACCCCCTATAACCTTTTTTAAGCATGAAACGTGGAAAACTGGATGCACTCGCGAAGAAGCAGGAAGCTCTAATTTGTATGTCATAGTACCAATCTTTTGCAACACCTTGTAAGGACCATATTACCTTGGTGATAATTTATTATAATTCTTAGCTTGATTGAGGGACATTAGTTTGTATGGTTGTAGTCGTAAAAATGCCCGGTCTCCCACATCAAAACTTCTCTCACTGCGATGTTGCCCTGCCTATTGTTTCATTCGATTTTGTGCCAAATTTAGGTTATCCTTTAAGAGTTGGAGAACTTCTTGTTGATGCTTCATGTGATCCTCCACTGCTTGAACCCTAGAATTTTCCCTTAAAGAATATTTGATGGATGGTGGATGATATCCATAAAGTGCCATAAATAGGGTTATTTTTGCTACAGTATGGAAGGAAGTGTTATACTACCATTCAGCGAGAGGTAACCACTTGACCCATTTTTCTTGCTTATCAGATAAATAACAACGAAGATATCATTCCAAAAATTTATTCAATATCTCTGTTTGACCATTGGATTGAGGATGATAAGATGATCTATGAGCTAGTTGAGTACCCAAAAAAGAAAATAATTCCATCCAAAAATTTCCTGTAAAAATGGGATCTCTGTCACTTATAATAATCTTTGGGTTTCCATGTAGCTTTTGAATCGTTTCCATAAATGCAGTAGCAATTGTATTTGCTTTAAATGGATGAGATAATTCAAAAAAGTGTGCATACATGGTAATTATATCAACTACCACCATGATGACACTTCTTCCTTCAGACTTAGGTAAACCTTTGATAAAATCCATTGAAATCTCCTCCCAACATTGACTTGGAATGGATAAAGGTTGTAGAAGACCCGGGGTCTTAATTGTCTCAACTTTATTTTGCTGGTAAACCAAACATTCCGCCACAAACTTTTGAATACCAGATTTTTAAAAAAAAAACTTTCTTCACCCTGTGGTAAGTTTTTAAAAATCCTGAGTGTCCTCCTAAAGGAGAAGTGTGCAATTCCAAAAGAATCTTTTGTTATAGTTGGGAATTCTTACAAAGATATAAGCGATATTTGTACCATAGGGAATCATTTTTCCAACTAAATGTATCAGATGTACTAGGATATTGCTGCAACTTTTGAATGAGTGTCCAAACTTCTTCATCCTTCTTCCATTCATCTCTTGCTTCGATTATCCAATCTAGTTGGACAATAGAAATGGCACAAAGAAATGCTTCCACATATTCATTATTTCTTGAGAGTGCATCTGCAACAACATTTATCTTCCCTTTTTTGTAGATTATTTAAAAGTCATAACCCAACATCTTTGTGACCCATTTTTGCTGCTCTTCTGAAGATAGTATTTGTTCCAAAAAGTGTTTTAAGACTATCATGATCAGTTTTTACCTTGAAGTGTCTTCCCATTAGGTAAGTTCACCATTTCTTTAGTGCATCTAGTATTGCTAACATTTCCTTCTCATAAATAGGTTTCTGTAAATACTTTCCTTTGATTGGACAACTTTCAAAAAATAGGGTCTTCCTTCTTGCATTAAAAAAACACCAATTGCATTTCACGAGGCATCACTCCATTTCCTGAGGCATGACATTCCACGATAAAGGTTTTTGTGAAGTCTGGCGTAGCTAAGACTACTACTAGGAACATTGCCTCTTTAAGATGTTCAAAGGCCTTAGTTGCTTCAGGAGTCCATGAAAATTCATATTTATTCAATAATGTGTTGAAAATGCAACAAGATGATGGAACTTAGTGAAAAGAAGTCACCTTCACTAAGTGGGCCCACAGGCTATTTTTGGCGCAAAGTCTATTTTAGACTATGTCTATTTTTAGACATATGGATCATGGTCTATGAGTTGCAGGATGCTATTTATGGATGATTGGTCAAGTTGGTAAAAATAGATGGACCTCTATTTTTAGACATTGGGCGGAATCTATTTTTAGACTGCCAGTCTAAAAATAGAACAATCGAATATTATTAACCCTTAATAATATTTGGACTATAAACATTATATTATCCTCTTGGAGCACTTCAGTTTGATGCTTGGATGTGGCACATGCAGCTGACAGAAGGAAATACGCTTTTCCTAAGGGTTAGTTGAGCTATTGCATGGTTGACTTCAATTAGAACTCATGTGGCAGAGTTTGGTGGAGTTGATGAGACAGTTGGTGGAGTTGTGTTTGGTTTAACTTAGTTGAACTAGTTGTATTTAGTCTAACTGATAAATACAATAGTGATGAGTAGTGTGAATTAATTATTAATTAATTCACCAATTATTAACTCATAAATCAACTAAAGAACACATCAGTTAACTGCAATGCATGGACAATTCAGTGGAGACCAGTGTTAGAGGTGGGTGAAAGGGTGAGTCTACTATCAGTTGTGACTATGGTTGTGCATGAGATTTGCACACACATTGATTGAGATTTCCAATGAGGATTGCGCAGTACAAGCCAATGGGATTCAAACTTGGATCTCATCATTATTCATCTTGGATTGCGCAGTAGAGGTAGGCATACTTGTGGAGGAGACTTGAACCTGTGACTTGTTCAGATCTGAGCTAGTTTGTGTGTAACTATTGGAGATAGTACTGAGTACTTGTGAGGAGTATTGTACTATGATTGTTACATGTTATCTATCAGTATAATATACAGATAGTTGGGGTTTTTCAGCTATTATCTTTCCCCATTACATACTGTGTTATATGTGTGCTTGATTATCTTTTAATGTGCGCATGTGACTGCTTCTATTTCCACAAATTGATGATCAATTGTAGAAGAGGTTATGTATTATGCATGAAGCTTAAATAGTGTGTAATCAGGATAATCTTGGTGAATAATTCAGCTATTATTCAAATTTCTACATGGTGTCAGAGCTAAATTGATCATTCGATCTATTATAATGATTACAATTTATTTCAGTAGACAGAGTCTGTAAGCGGGCCAGGTAGCCTCTGGATCCATCCTTTCTTTGAAAGGTGATATATCCAGTAAATGCCCCTACAGTCGATCTCTGTGCTAGAAATAATTTGTTCTCACGGATCAGAAGCGGTTGAGTTTTGAGCTAGTGGAATTCGAATTTGCAGCAGAGTTTTTTTTCTTGGTGTCGAAGTTGAAATGTCTTTCAACGAATTGCGATTGGAGTATGCCCTTGAGGGCAACTCGAATTATGTTGCATGGAAGGACAAGATGGAGGCGGTGTTAGATGACAATGGGTTGAAGGAGTTCATAGATGTTGAAGTCCCAAAGCCTACTGATGCTGCTCAAGTTGAGGATTGTCAAAAGAAGATGGCAAAATGTCAAAGGATTCTGTTGGAGGGCATGAAGGATCACATTGTATCCAACCTGCATGGAAAAAATTCTCCATACTTGATGTGGAAAGTGTTGACAGATTTATTCCAAAGCAAGAGCGACCAGAGGAAGTTGGCGCTCAAGGATAAACTCAGAAACATAAATATGGAGAAAGGCGATAGTATACCCAAGTACCTCACGAAGTTCACCCAATGCAAGGATGAGCTAGGAAGTGTGGGGGTGACTGTATATGAGGAGGACTTGGTGGACTTGGCTCTCCTTGGTCTTCCGAAGAGTTGGCATTCCTATCAGGACTCTATCAATGGTCGGGAGAAATTGCCAGGATGGGAGCGACTTTGGTCGGATCTCATGCAAGAGGAGATAAGGCGGAGTACCAGGGACGAACCTTCATCAAAGGCATCTGATGAAGAAAATTGCGCTTTGGCTGCCAAAGAAAAGAAGGGGAAGAGCAATAAAGCTTCTCATTCCGGTGCGAAAGGCAAGAAGCAGGACATGTCCAAGGTGAAGTGCTTTCACTGTCACCAGCACAGACATTATGCCACAAATTGTCCGCAAAAGAAGAAAAATAAGCATGCTGCTGGATCTGCAGTGGGAGAGGCCTTAGCCTCGCAGTTTGAGCTGGATTTTTCACTGATCGCATGCTTGGTATCAAGTGTGATGGGTTCAGTTTGGTTCTTGGATAGTGGTGCATCTTTTCACATGACAGGAGATCGAGATTTGTTTTCTGATCTGGATGAGAAAGATCTTGGAGTGCACATCGAGATGGGCGATGATGGTAGATACAGTGTGACCAGTATCGGTACCATTTCCTTTGAGAGGGAGTCTAGTAAACCCTTCGTATTGAAGGATGTGATGCATGTTCTAGGATTGAAGAAGAATCTTATCTCTGTGGCGATGTTAGAAGACAAGGGATATGATGTTGTCTTCAGCAAGGGAAAGGCTTTCCTGCGCAGTAAGACAACTGGAGAAATCCGGAAGATAGGGGTTCGAGTCAAGAACCTTTATCAATTGCAAGTAGATGGTTGCGCAGCAATGGCATGCAAGGCAGAAGGAGTGGTGAGCCGGGATGATGGCGAGCTGTGGCACCGGAGATTGGGCCACCTTCACCATGGAGCTTTGAAGATACTGCAGCAGATTTCTACTGGGCTTCCTAAGGGCATTCTTGCGCAGTCAGATCAGTGCAAGGGGTGTACCTTGGGAAAATTTGTGAAAGCCACCTTTCACGAGAAGGATAGTCACGCCACAACGATCCTTGAGAGAATTCACACAGACATGTGTGGACCTTTCTTAGTAGCTTCAACAGCAAAGCACAGGTACTATGTGATATTTGTTGATGATTTTTCTCAAAAGTGTTGGATCTTCTTCATGCAAAAGAAGAGTGAGACATACTCAATGTTTTGTGAGTTCAAGGCGCTGGTTGAGAAGGAATCAGGAAAGCATGTGAAGGCTCTTAGGAGAGACAATGGTGGTGAATTCATCTCTGCTGAATTCAAGGACTTTTGCAGTGCAGAAGGAATTCGGAGAGAGCTCATAGCACCTCATAACCCACAGCAGAACGAGGTTGCTGAGTGGAAGAATAGAACGATCGTGGGTGCTGCACGGGCGATGTTGCATGATCAGGGCCTACCCATTCACTTGTGGGTGGAGGCATGCAATACTGCAGTATATGTGCAGAACTATTGTCCTCACAAGATACTTGGCATGAGTACACCCGAGGAGGCGTTTTCTGGTAAGAGGCCTTATATTTCCCATTTGAGGATTTTTGGTTCACCTGTCTACATGCATGTGACGAAGGATGCCAGGAAGAAGCTGGAGCCGAACGCAGAGGTTGGGATATTTGTGGGGTACACTGATACGCCCCACAACTATCGTGTGTATTTTCCAGATAGTCGCAAGACTGTTGTGTGACGGGATATCAAATTTCAGGAGAAGAAAGCCATGAAGTGTTCGCTTGAGAGGGAGCCACACTTGCATGCAGATGAGGAGCTATTAGTTCCTAAGGATGAGCTTCAGGATGTGGATCAGCCACAAGAGGAAGTTCATGGAGTGGAAGAGACCACTCATGCAGCGCCAACCATCAGAGGGAGGAAGCGCACTATAAAAGCTGAGCGACTGGCTCAAGATGCAAAGAAGGTTGTAGGACCACCTACAGCACAGCGCAGACAGAGACAGTCACCGGACCGGTACACTGGATACATGGCTCTTGTGATAAAATGTGTCATGACAGAGCCATCCTCTTTCGAGGAAGCTGTGGAGGACCCCGCATGGGTAGATGCCATGGTGGAAGAGTATGATTCGATTATCAGAAACAGTGCATGGGAGATTGTTCCAAGGTCGGAGGGGAAATCAGTGGTGGGTTCGAGATGGATCTAAAAAGTGAAGCGGGCGGCTGACGGGAGTGTGGAGAAGTACAAGGAAAGATTTTTTGCCTGAGGCTTCTCACAGATAGAGGGGATCAATTATGAGGAGACCTTTGCACCTGTCGCAAGGTATTCTTCCATACGGACGATCCTAGCTCTCTCAGCGCAGATGGGGTGGCACATTCATCAGATGGATGTGAATACTACGCTCCTTAACGGAGTCATTGAGGAGGAGGTGTACATAGATCAGCCCGAAGGTTTCGAGATCTTCAGCAGTGAGTCGCATGTGTACAGACTCAAGAGAGCACTGTATGGTTTGAAACAAGCACCTCGTGCTTGGTACACACGGATAGACAATTATTTCACCGGACTTGGATTCTCCAAGAGTGAGGCGGATCCTAACCTATACCAGATTGTGGTGGAGGGTAAGTTGCTGATCATTGTACTTTATGTAGATGATTTGATTCTGACAGGTGATGAGCTGTTGATACTTTCATGCAAGGAAGATCTTGCTAGAGAGTTTGAGATGAAGGACTTGGGCCTCCTTCATTATTTCCTGGGATTGGAAATTTGGTAGCACAATGATGGACTGTTTGTTTCTCAAGGTAAGTATGCCCAGGAGATACTGGAGAAGTTCAACATGCATGGTTGCAAGCCTATTTATACTCCTCTTCCTGGAGGTTGGAGGAAGGAGGATTCTACTTCAGCAGAGGTAGTGGATGCCACTGTTTATCGGCAGTTGGTGGGGTCGCTTATATATCTGGTCAATACACGACCCGATATATGCTATGCTGTTAACCAGCTGTCACAAGCTATGGTTAAGCCTAACAAGATCTTCTGGAAGGTAGGCAAGCATGTATTGCATTATCTTAGAGGCACATCGGGATATGGACTGTGGTACAGACAGGAGGATGAGGTGAAGCTGTGTGGCTTCACAGATGCAGATTGGGCAGGGAGCCCAACGGACAAAAAGAGCACATCTGAAGGGATCTTCAGTATCGGGTTGACAACAGTTTCTTGGTACAATAGGAAGCAGAGATCCGTGGCACTCAATTCAGCAGAGGCCGAGTATATGGCAGCAAGCTTGGCTGCATGCGAGGCTATAGGGATGAGGAAGATCCTGGTCAGGTTGTTCGGTACACACTTGGAGTCTAATGTGATTTATTGTGATAACCAGAGTTGCATTAAACTCTTGACTAATCCAGTATTTCATGATAGATCCAAACACATCGACATCAGGTACCATCATATCAGAGATTGTGTTCAGCGGAGAATCATGTTACTTTCATATGTTCCCACGGAGGATCAGGATGCTGACATCTTGACGAAGGCACTCACCAGGAGCAAGTTCGAATTCCACAGAGGCAGGATAGGGGTTGCAAATAATCCATATCTTGTTGAGAGGGAGTGTTGAAAATGCAACAAGATGATGGAGCTTAGTGAAATGAAGTCGCCTTCACTAAGTGGGCCCGCAGGCTATTTTTGGCGTAAAGTCTATTTTTAGACTATGTCTATTTTTAGACATATGGATCATGGTCTATGAGTTGCAGGATGCTATTTGTGGATGGTTGGTCAAGTTGGTAAAAATAGATGGACCTCTATTTTTATACATTGGGCGGAATCTATTTTTAGACTGCCGGGCTAAAAATAGAACAGTCGAATATTATTAACCCTTAATAATATTTAGACTATAAACATTATCTTATCCTCTTGGAGCACTTCAGTTTGATGCTTGGATGTGGCACATGCAGCTGACAGAAGGAAATACGCTTTTCCTAAGGGTTAGTTGAGCTATTGCATGGTTGACTTAAGTTAGAACTCATGTGGCAGAGTTTGGTGGAGTTGATGAGACAGTTGGTGGAGTTGTGTTCGGTTTAACTTAGTTGAACTAGTTGTATTTAGTCTAACTGATAAACACACTAGTGATGAGTGGTGTGAATTAATTATTAATTAATTCACTAATTATTAACTCATAAATCAACTAAATAATACATCAGTTAACTTCAATGCATGGACAGTTCAGTGGAGACCAGTGTTAGAGGTGGGTGAAAGGGTGAGTCTACTATCAGTTGTGACTATGGCTGTGCATGAGATTTGCACACACATTGATTGAGATTTCCAATGAGGATTGCGCAGTACAAGCCAATGGGATTTGAACTTATATCTCATCATTATTCATCTTGGATTGCACAGTAGAGGCAGGCAGACTTGTGGAGGAGATTTGAACCTGTGACTTGTTCAGATCTGAGCTAGTTTGTGTGTAACTATTGGAGATAGTACTGAGCACTTGTGAGGAGTATTGTACTATGATTGTTACATGTTCTCTATCAGTATAATCTACAGATATTTGGGGGTTTTCAGCTATTACTTTTCCCCATTACATACTGTGTTATATGTGTGCATGATTATGTTTTAATGTGCGCATGGGACTGCTTCTATTTCCGCAAATTGATGATCAATTGTAGAAGAGGTTATGTATTATGCATGAAGCTTAAATAGTGTGTAATCAGGAAAATCTCGGTGAATAATTCAGTTATTATTCAAATTTCTACATAATGTTGTTAGAGGTGTTGCTATTATCCCATAATTCTTAACAAACTTGTGATAATACCCTGTTAACCCGTGAAATCCGCACAACTACTTTATGGTTGTGGGGACTTTCCATTCCTCAATGGCTTTAATTTTTTTAGGGTCTCCCTTAACACCCTCGTGAGATACAATATGACCCAGATATTCCACATCTTGTACTCCAAAGAAACATTTGGATGTTTTTGCATATAAGTGTTTCTCCTCCAATAGTTTGAGCACCCTGTCAACATGTTGAACATGATCCTGCCAAGACCTACTGTAGATTAGTATATCATCAAAACATACTAGAAAGAATTTTCTAAGGAAGGGTTTGAAAATGGAATTGATCAACCCTTGACATGTAGAAGGTGCATTGGTAAGGCCAAAAGGCATGACCAAAAATTCATAATGACCCTCATGAGTTCAAAATGTTGTTTTTTGGAATATCTTCAGTCTTCATTCTAATTTGATGATATCCTGAACAGAGTTCCAACTTGGTAAAATACATTTCTCCATGTAATTCATCAAATAATTCATCAATCACAGGAATGGGAAATTTATCTTTAATATTGAACTTATTGAGCTCCCTATAATTCGGACACATGTGATATGATCCATCCTTCTTGTGCACCAATACTAGTGGAGAAGAGAAAGAACTTTGACTAGGTTGAATTATACCAGCCTCTAACATTTTTTCAATCATACATTCAATTTCACTCTTTTGGACATAAGGATATCTGTAAGGTCAGATGTTTGGAGGAAAAATTCCTGGAATCAAATGAATAGCATGATCATGTTCATGAATAGGTGGGAGTCCTTTGGGAGTATCAAACACCTTGGAATGATTATCCAAGACTTTTTGGAGATCTAGAGAAATAGATTATTTTGATGTTGGAACTTCTAGTGAGCATAATTGTGCAATTACCCCTCGTTGTTCTTTCTTTAGAAGCTTTGTCATGAAATTAGAGCTTATTATATTTCCTGGCTTCCCTGTGATACCCGTAATTCGATTTCCTTTCATTTTGAAAAAAGAATTCAAGAAAATTTCTTGAAAATTAAAAGCTACCATCCCCAAAGATTGTAACCATTGTACTCATAGTAAAACATTAGCACCTCCCATTGGGATGGAAAGCATTGGAATATTTAATACATATTCCCCCATGGATAGCTTGATATTATGGCATTTTCGAGAGAAATTTATAGTTCCTCCATTTGCAACAATCACTTGAAATTCTGGTGCTGGGTATAGGAAACAATTAAATTCCTTGGCCATCTTACAATGAATAAAATTATGGGTACTACCCGAATCAATCAACACTATTACCGTTTTCTTCTTGTTATGTCCTTCTATCTTGAGAGTTTGAGGAGTGGTAATTCCTGCCAATGAATTACATGATATGGTCAGACTCATTTCTTCTTCTTGTAGGGTTTCTTCCTGGTGCATATCCTCTTCTTTTGAAGTTTCTTGTTAATTTTCTTCCTCCTCTTCACAATCTATGTAAAATAATTTATTCTCACCACACTTATGACCTTTATTGTATTTTCTATCACAACTGTAGCAAATCCCTTTTGCTCTTTTTTCTTCCAATTTTTGTGGTGTCAACCTTGTAGGTTATGGAAGTCTAGGAGTAGAAACACTTCCATCTTTATAGATGTGAGTGGTAGGCTTCCTTGTCGCTATTATTTTACATTCAATTTTTCTTGTCAACCTGAATGCCTTCTCTAATGAATCAGGTTCCCAAATGCAAACTTCATGTTGGATGTTATCCTTTAAATTCCCTATGAAGACATCAATCCCGTGTTCTTCTGGAATATTAGTTACCCTTATATTCAACTTTTGGAGGTCCTCAATGTGCTCCACCACTAAACCCTTTTGTTTGAGATTTATAAATTGGCTAAAGAAGGTGTTGCTATTTGTATCTTCATAATGTGCTATCATTTCCTCTGTAAAAATTGACCAAGTGACAATTTTTTACGCAAGCAAAGCCATCGATAACATAGAAATGTATTTTTCTCTAAATGTAAAGTTGCAATGCATACCTTTTATGTGTTTTTCACATTATTGAGATCAAAATATTTCTGCATCTATAGTATCCATGTTACGATATCCTTGCCATCAAACTTCCTCATATCCATCTTTGGAATATGGTGGTTATTTAATCCAACATTAGATTTTATGAAATCACGATTAACATTTTTTTTGTTCTCATCATGAGTTTCCTCTACTATATTTTCGCCATTAGGAACCATTTCTTGTATCAACTTTGACAAAAATTCCTTCAAACCTTCCTTGTCTTCCTTCAAACCTTCCATTTTTTCTTCCATACCATTCTTCAAACCATCCATCGTAGCTTCCATGCCTTTCTTCTCCATCTTAGCTTCCACGCTTTTCTTCTAAACATCCATTTCATTTTTTTTTCTCTTTGCGAGAGCGAATTTTGGTGCACTTGCTCTTGTAATTTTGATAGATCACGTCGAAATTCTTCATCTTCACGAGTCATAGTAGAGTATTTTGAGGGCTTAATGGGTGTTGAATTCTTTTTAGGAGGAATTTTAGAACCAATTGCTGATATCTATGCTCAATAGGCCTTTGGAATCACTTAAAATTTATTTTTCAAACAAGGCTTATGCAATTTGAAAAAGAAATACACACCTTTTTCTTGATTTTGATGAGCACAATATTGAAACTGAATTATCTCTGTGATTTCAGATCTTCAATATCTGAAATTTGGCCCTGTAGTAGCCCTTTGAATCTTCTTTCGAATTCCATAGGTCTGACCTTATTTGGATTCTTGAAGGCAGAGGTATACCCGATCTCCTATAATGACCTAATTATGGACTAGTTTAGTAGAGCAAACTTGTACGACTCGCCACATGTCACCGTTTCCTCCTTAGGCTCTGAAATTGATATAGGGAAAACCAAAGATATAGAAAACCAAATTCCATGTAATTCCAGCTACTTTTTACAAAATCTCAATGCAATTCTCAGAGATAGAGTTATGATTTTTTTCCCACTGTCACCTCTTTGAGATGAAATTCAGGAGCCTGAAACAATCCTAACTTCCACAGATAATATCTCCCAAAATATTGCGAACCAAGATCTGAAATTTTTACAGGAGGTTCCTCTAGCTTTCAGATTCGCTCTGTGAAAATTTCAGCTTTTGAACCCTCATAGAAAAAAATTTATAGCGAAAATTCCGCGATGACCTGTTTAGGTGAAATTCAGAAGTCTGCAAACAACCCTAACTTCAAAAAATTATATCTTCGAAAATATTGTGAACCAAGCTCTGAAATTTTGTGACAATGTTCCTCAGGATTTCGGCTTTGCAATCTAAAAATTTCATCTTCTAAAACTTCGTAGAAAAAAAGCTATGGCGAAAATGCTACTATGACCTGTTTGGAGTAGCGAAACCCTAGGATCCAAAGCTCTGATACCAAATGTTATGAAACGAGCTCCAAAGATAGAAGAAAAGAGAGATCAACTCCTTAGAAATAACCATTCGAGAGGGAAACCTCCAATACATTACATAAATGAACAATTCTTGGATGATACAAATGACAAAACCTCCTCTCTATATATAGGAGTCCATGGGGCCACAATGTAATCCTAGCCGACCTAACAATAATAATGTAAGGGCACCATAATAACAATATGGGGGTTACAGGAGTACAAAAATAAAAATAAGGGGGTTACAATAACAAAAATAAGGGACTATACTAGTACTATAAGGACCTAACATTGGAGAAGGTCAAAATTCAGGTGCCTCTTCTAGAATTAGCCAAAATACCATCTTAAAAGAAAGAATTTTCAGAATTTATTAATATCACACAGGTGGAAGACATAAGTGACATAGTGAAATTACAAGAAGAAAAGCCAGTGTTCACCTTTGGTCTTCATATAGAAGAAATAGATCCCTCTGTTCCACCCTTCTATATTTCTATGTTGCTTCATGATTATACTCTACATAATTGCATGCTGGACTTAGGAGCATCCTATCATCTCATGCCATTGTCTGTTATGAAAGAACTTAACTTGCGGATTACCAAAACTTATAGGGATCTATATTCATTTGATTGCAAAAGGGTGAAATGTGTTGGGTTAATTACATATGTAGAAGTTTCATTGGCACAAATCCCAGCAAATAGTATAGTCATGGATGTAGTGGTTGCTGACATCCCAGCCGAGTTTGGAATGCTCCTGTCAAGATTTTGGGGAGAAAAGGTGGGAGGTGTACTAAAATTATATTTCACTTATGCAATCATTCTAGTTTTTAATGGGTAATAAAGGAGGTTGTACAGGGAAAAAAGGTTTGTGAAGACTACCTCCAAGAAAGATGCAGGAAATTCCCCCATTTATAGTCAAGAAACAGAAGACCTTTCTTGTTTCATGCTGCATGAAGATGCAAAATTTGCTGAAGACACAGGGAAGCATCTCTCTTCAAAAGTTGTAAATAATGAGCTACACTCAAGGAATATTTGGAAGTTCTACTATGATGGTGCCTACTCCAAGGAGGGCGCATGTGTTGGATTCTTGTTGATATCACCAAAAGGTAACCTCATGCCTTTGTCTTTTAAACTAGAATTTGATTCAACAAAAAATGTGGTTAAGTATGAGGCCTTAATCTCAAGCCTTCAAGTTTCTAAAAATATGGGAGTTCAA
This sequence comes from Pinus albicaulis, assembly GCA_034641835.2. Classification (NCBI taxonomy): domain Eukaryota; kingdom Viridiplantae; phylum Streptophyta; class Pinopsida; order Pinales; family Pinaceae; genus Pinus; species Pinus albicaulis. The sequence goes on along the minus strand of CM076577.1, from coordinate 1,179,824,093 downwards.
TGTATTTAAATTTTTGGTGACTCTGAATTGATAATAAGGCAGATTCAAAATCATTGTCAAATCAAGCATCCAAGATTGAGATCATATAGGAACGAAGTGTGGGATCTGGTAGAAAACTATTTTGAAGCATTAAATCTTCAGTATATTCCGAGAGAGGAGAATAGATTGGCTGATTCTTTATCAGTTGCAACCATCAACTTCAAAACTCCAATAAATCTAAGGTTAAGGTATGATATTGAAATTAGGCATATACCTTCTATCCCTGATAATGTGAAACATTGGCAGGTGTTTGACGATGATGAACAGATAAGTCAATTCCTGACCATGATTGGAAACTTTGAAGATGCTGAGATAGACCAAGAGGAAGAACAAACAAAGAAAAAATCAAAATAAGAAACCTTAAGAAATCAATTGGTGAACAAAATTTTATCCGATTGAAAGATAATGTACTCCCCAAAGGGTTGGTTCCCCTTGAAAGATTATCATGCTAATGATGTTGTTGTTGATTCAAAGAAAACACATCAAGAAGAAGAGATGGAAGATTGTAATTTTGGAACTCAACAAGAACCCAAAATAGTGAAAATTTTCAAAGGTGTTCCCAATAAATACAAATAAAGATACATTGATCTTTTTAATAAATATATGGATGTGTTTGCCTCGTCGTATGAAGACTAAAAAACATATGACAAAAGAATTATTCATCATAAGATTCCATTGAAGGAAGGACTAAAAGCACATAGACAGAAGCTCGAATAGATCAATCCATTGTTGTTAGCTCCAATTGAAAAAGAACTGAAGAAACTATTGCAAGAAAAAATTATAGTCCCTCTTAGAAATTCAGACTGGGTTTCTAATCTGGTCCCTGTACGAAAGAAGAATGGAGAGATAAGACTGTGCGTAGACTTCAAGAACTTAAACCGAGCATCTCTAAAAGATAATTATCCATTGCCGAAAATGGATTATGTCTTACATAAGGTGACAGGAGCTCACAGGTTGTCTATGGTTGACGGATTTTCTGGGTATAACCAAGTAGCAGTAGAAAAAGAAGATTAGAAGAAAATTTATTTCACTATGCCCTAGGGCACCTTCATGTACGCAAGGATTCCATTTGGCCTTGTGAATGCAAGTGCAAAATTTTAGAGGGCCATGGAAATAGCCTTCGTTGGTGACAAGTTTGTAGTTATATATCTAAATGATGTAACTGTTTTCTCAAGGTCAGATGATGAACACTTGGCGCATTTGCAAAAAAAATTTCAAAAGTGCAGAAAGTTTGGTCTATCATTAAATCCCAAGAAATATTTATTTGTCGTATAAGAAGGTAAATTATTGGGTCACATAGTTTCTAAACAAGGAGTAAAGGTTGACCCAGTAAGGGTGGAAGCCATTTAGACTATTCCTTTACCTAGAAGAAAAATGGATTTTCAAATATTCCTGGGAAAAATAAACTTTCTGAGGAGGTTTGTGCCCAATTATGCTGAGATCATGAGAAGTATAACAAATATGTTGAAGAAAAATATAGAAGTGAAATGGGATAAGGAAACAAGAGATGCATCTTTTAGAATAAAGGAAGCACTTCTGGAAGTCCCAATTTTGATTAGCCCAGACTATCAAAAAGCCTTTCAGTTATTCTCATTTTCATCCCCCACTACTACTGTTGTTGTGTTTTTACACAAAAATGAAGATAATAAGGAGCAGCCAGTTGCATTTTTCAGCAAATTTCTCAGATATTCTGAGCTAAAATACAATATTACAGAGAAACAAGTATATTATTTGGTCAAAGCACTAAAATTCTTCAGGAATTATGTGTTGCACTCTCAAATAAATACTTATGTTCCCAATTCTGCTGTGAAAGATGTGCTGGTCCAAAGTGATGCTAAAAGAAAAAGGGGGAAGTGGATAGCAATAATCCAAGGGTATGATTTGGACATCAAACCCACCAAGCTGGTCAAGGGACAGGGGTTAGCAAAGTTTTTGATAGAGACAAATTTTCAAGCCTTGGGAATTAATCTGTTGGCACTAGTGGATGGAGCTGTAAATGAAAAGGGTCAAAACAAGTTCAAAACAGGTATTCAATACAAATTTTTATGCTCTGATTGGTATAAATATATTGTGCATTACCTATGTTTCTTTTCTTGTCCAAATTCACTGAATAGAACAAAATACAGAGCTCTCAAGCTCAAGTCTCAGCCATATGTTATCATAGAAGCGAAGCTATACTGGAAATACCTTGCTAGTATTTTGCTGTTATGTTTGACTGAAGGAGAATATATTGAAGTCACCAAAATATATCATGAAAGTCTATGTGGAGGAAGTTATAGCTGGAAGGCCACTGCTCATAAAATCCTTAAGTCATGCTTCTATTGGCCAACCATGTTTTCAGATGTTTATAGACTAGTCAGAAGTTTTCAGAAGTGTCAGTTGTTTGCCAAAAAGAAAAAACTTTCTCCATTACTTCTCATCCCAACATTTATTGAAGAATCTTTCAGGCAATGGGGATTGGATTTTATTGGAGAGATCAATCTGCCATCAAGAAGACAGTTCAAGTGGATTCTGACTGCTACTGATTATTTTACAAAATGGGTTGAAGCAATACCCATTAAGAAAGGTGAATGACCAAGTGATGATGAAGTTTCTGGAGGAAAAAATTTCATTAGGGGAATTTTGAGGTCTAAAATGGGCCTCCTAAGAAAAATGTACAAAAAAAATAAAATTTATAACAACCAATAGGATTCAAGATGATGATTTCAACCATGGGGGATGATTTACCATTTTTTAAATAAAAGGGTAAAAATATTAAAAAATAATAAAATAATAAAACTACTTTTTCAACTCGTATTTTCAACTTATCTCCCACAATTTTTACTCAAATTTCAAGTGGGAGTACTCGTTGGATGAAAAATTTAATTCCTCATCCAAAGAGTACCCATGTTGCATACTTTCAATGAACCCTACTACATGAAAAATGGGAAATACATTAAAAAACGTGATTACAATCATGTTTTTTATGTATTTCTCATTTTTCGTGTAGTAGGACCCATCAAAAGTATGCAACATGGGTACTCCTTGGATGATGAATTAAATTTTGCATCCAACGAGTACTTCCGCTCAAAATTTGAGTAAAAACTTTGGGAGATAAGTTGAAAATATGAGTTGAAAAAGTAGTTTTTTCATTTTTCCCTCTAAAATTTGATGATTTCATCAAATCTTATTTGATTTTTTCCACTATTATTGTATAATTTCCTTAGGAGGCCCATTTTAGACCTCAAAATTCCCCTAATGTTCAGTAGATTCGAATTTCTAGTCAAAATTGTGACTGATAATGCTAAGGTATACAACTCTTCTCATTTCATTAATTTATGTCAAACATATAATGTAGATTTATCACATTCCACAGCATATCATCCCTAAGGTAATGGATTGGCAAAGTCTTCAAATAAGACATTGGTCATAATCTTGAAGAAAACAATCATCAAGAATCGGAAGGATTGGGATATGAAGTTGAAGCTTTCCCTCAGGGCAGTTCGAGTCACTACCAAGAGATCTATTGGGAAGTCTCCCTATGAACTGGTTTATGGAACTCAAGCACTATTTCCTACTTAGCTGGCCAAACCAATGATTTCTTTCCTTCAAGAAGCTCAGGAAGAACCGAATGCTCTAGTAATAAGGTTGAACAAAATAATTGAATCAAGTGAAAATAGAAACAAAGTCAGGGATAACTTGATTACTTATCAGGAAAAGATGAAGTCTATATCTGACAAAAAAGAAAAATAAGTTCTCTTTAAAGTAGGAGATTTGCTACTAAGATGGGACACCAGACGAGAAGAAAATGGGAAACATTGTAAATTTGACCCTCTCTGGTATGGTCCATACAAGATCTTTGAGGCAAGGTCAAATAACACATTTATTTTGGAAGATCTAGATGGAGAGACAGTACAACTACTTGTGAACGAGCAGTATCATTAGTATTATTTCCAACATTAAAAGTCAGCATTCCACCATTGTAAATACCGTATTTTTCATTGTTCATATGTCACCAAGAAACATTTGACTCCATGCCCAATGGATAAGGCACTAATATGCAGTTCTTAGTGCTTCCATGGAAAAAAGCACTATCCCCAGGTGGAGCCAGATGTTGTGGCTCATTTGCATTTACCTTTGAAATATTTTTCAAAACACCAAAAAATCATATATGATAGAAAATGTAAAATTTTGTGTGTCATAGAAGAATTTTGATTATATACTGGTACATTAACATTATGTGATGAGAGGTGAAGGTGGGTCGAGTCGGGCTCATTCACGTGTAGAACATTTCAAGATCCAGACCGATGGGCACGTTCAGAACATTGCACACTGAACAGGGTTGATTCAGGCTCATTTTCAAGCTCAAGAGGGACCAACGCCACAAAACACCAGATAAGCTTAGGGGGGTTACACCTTGGAGAAAAAAAACTAATTTCATAAAGGCGGAGAAAGGGTGCATTTCCCTTAAACACTTAAGAGTTTTGGAGGAGGCGCAAAGGGAAAATAGACGGTCACGATCAAAGAACAGAACTGGAGCGAGAGGTAGACAACAGAGATTAAATCGCAAATTGAAAATCGCAAGTTTCAAAGGATTGGAATGGGAGGTAAGTGATAAAGTCACCAAAGTGTGACGTGCGATGCCAGGTGGGACCCGATCGCATAGCGCACATCACAAGTTTTAAAAGATAGGTGTTAAGGAAAATTTAAAGATGGCGAAATGCGATGTGGTTCCAAGATTAAATCTAAAGGATTTCAAGTCCGAGCTTATGCAGTTATGCGCCATTTTATGAATAAATATGCAGAACGTGCAGAAAAACTTGGGTAAGTGACCCGACGCACATCAAAGGAGAAGAGGCAGAGTCGGGTAGCAGGCGATATGATTGACATCGTTTGAAGCACATGGGCATAGGCAGAGTCGGGAAGAAGAGCGTATAGTGACCCTATTGGTAGCATGACAGCTGGGTCAAGTCGTGCACTAAGGCGTTGTTAAAAAGCTATGTAGTCGCTGCATTATAACCAGAAAGGACACCTCAGCACTTCGGGAGGACGCATCAAAAACATCAGATTCAGCAAAATGAACAATATTTCCAGTTTTAATTTTTTTTCTCAAGTATGATTGCATAAGTAATCTTAAAAATTTAGGTAGTCAAATAGTTTCAAGAAGTTTAGGAGTTATGAACCATTGTGATGTATTTAGGTAGATATAAATAAAGAAAATAGGTTCAGAGCTTTGGACCTCCGGAGGATTGTTAATTTGATACTAAATTTTCTGAGAAATAAATGAAAGAAGATCAAGTTTCCTGCAGTCATTGATGTTGATATGTCTTTCCTGTTTCACTCTGTGTTTATTCCCCTTTGAATGAAGTGAAGTAATGTAGCAGCCGGTCTCTTAATTACATTTGTGAGTAAGATTTAAACAACCTTAATTTGCGCTCCTTCACCTCATCTCTTCTTTCTTCACAAAATTCTGATGAAGCTTTAAAGTAATAGATTATGTTTCTCAGCATATCACTTCAAGTTTCCTTTACAGTTCTTCTTTTCATTTCATTCAGATATTAGCAGTTTATGCCATTGTGAAGGCTTTCATTATATCATATTATTGAGTGTATTAAATAATTATATTCCAAAGGTGTTAAGGAGAGGCCATTTGATATTATAATTGTGACATACATTTACAAAATTTCTTAAGCATTGATTCCTTACCACAGCCAAGGGATTTTTTCTTGAGATACAACATGGTAGACCCTATGGAAAGATTTCAGTATGGAGGCTAGTATGCATAAGTGCAATGGAAAGTAAATTCCCTAACCTATATGCCAGTTCTGAACAAAATACCTGCCATGACAATTCAGCGGTCATGGAATAAAAGTAGTGATGGAATCATCATGAAATCATCAAATGGACCTGAAAACAACCTATCCCAACACTTACAAGCCAAAAGGTAATAAAGTCGTGAACAAATTCAAAAATTAAACACAAAACTTTGAATAAGTAAAGTGTGAATTTTTTTTGAATTTTGGTCATAAATAGGCCTTTTGGAATCACATTTGGTCATTTGTGCCTTGAATAATTTGTGAAAGAGCTCTGGAGCAAAAAATCCCCAACTTCCAAACAAACCAATTATCAGCGGTATTAGCCCAAATATTCTAGGTATTCTTCTCAATCAACTTAGTAATCAATTTATTTATCAATTCAAGTAATTTTTTAAGAATTTCACCATAGAATTTATGTTTTTTCTGAAACCCTTTGTGTATATGTGGGTTCATAATATCAAACTCGAGGCTAGAGGGGACTGTGCAAGAAGAAAATCGTGTATGTGCAAAGCAAAATTTTAAAATGAAATTCTAATGGTTTTTTAATGAATTGAACCAAGATGAACATTAGCTGGAGAGAGAGGGAGCATAGCGCAATTGAAAATGAGGTCATGGAGGACCAGTTATCCTTGGATAAACTTCGGGGATGCGGATTGCTCAAGTTTTCTAAGGTTCCAAACATTAAAATTAATACCAAGTTGCTCGAAATGCTTGTAAGTTATTGGGACCCCGAGGAGTATTTTTTCATGATCTATCAAATTCCATTAAGGATCGAAATTGAATACATTTACTTCATAATTGGACTCTCTCAAAGAGGGGGACCAGTCTATTTACAAGGCAAGCCCATGGGAGGGCTAAATGTCGAATACTATATTCGCATATACTGTGTTGAGGGTACTTAGAAAGTCGGTACACAGATACCAATAAGATATGTACAAGGGTTGCACATGAAGATACTTCTTTTCACCATTATCAGGGTAGCCAGATCTGCTTCCTTGCACCAAGCCTCACGAGGGAGCATGAGTTTGGCAGTGGAATGCCTAACTACACTATATAATTGGTGCACAACCTTGTTGACAAATTTGAAGAAACAATTAACCTCCATCTAGAAGAATAAAACAAAACACTTTGGTTATGGGACCATTTTATGCACATTCTTCTTTGATAGTATTCCAGGACTTCGTCCCAAGATTATCTTTACTATCAGTAACCCTCAGGATCTATGGATAGTTAGATGGGCCAATTTGATGAAGAGGGTGGGGGTGTCGAGTTCCCCAGAACTACCTGGGATGATGAGTTCTTCTTGTGTTGGGGAGAACAAGTCATCGCGGTAGAAGAATATCCCTATGTTGGCATGGATTTCAAGGGAGATGATAATTTTACCTTACCACCCGGTGTAGCATGGGGGGGAATTTGTAATATTACACAATTATTTTTTATTATATGATTTTTTTTAAATAAATATATGAAAATGAACAAATTTTTTTCTCAGACATGAATTACAAATTAAATGATCATGTGACAGATATTGGACTAGTCATACCAAAGGGCTTCCCGAGGCACAAGCACTGCAGAAGAGAAGCTGAAGATGCCACAGAGGACCCAGGGAGAGTTCTTCATGTGATACAGAGGAACCTGGAGGGATTAACCCACCATGTCCCTATTTCTACAGTGGCAAACCTTCCCGAGGCTGTACAAAGACAGGTGGCGGGTGTACCACGTGATTGGGTGCGGTTGTTCCACCGTGTGGCGACAAATATAGTGTTATTCCATAGTACCAACCCGAGGCAAGGCCCACAAAGGTAGACTTTTTATGATGACCAAATGACTGTAATATTTTTTTATGATGAACATGATCGAGCATAAGCCCTAATTATGTAGGACATGAATGTCCGAATTTTGTATATTTTTTAACACAAATCTGATCTATATATATACACAACGATTTTTATGATGTGATTGTCTCATATGTACAATGATGATTGATGTTTTCGATATTTAATGTATTGAATGATTAATATGCCAATCAATTGCTTGATTAGCTAATGAATCTGCAAATGAATTTTCTGAATGTGGAATGTGAATGTATGTAACATAATGAATTTTTTTTTTTAATTGTGAAACCACCAGTTGCGAATCCAAGTATACTACTAACGAATCAATACCAAGAGACATTGCCTCTGAAAGTATATTTACCACTGCAGTGTACTCTGCTACATTATTCCAAGCAAGACTAATGCATACGCCCCTTGAGGCTACCAACTTATCGGATGAATAGTAGATTACCCAAGCCGTGGAATAAATATTATGGGTATGTTGACTAGAACCATCGACAAAGCCAAATTGACTCATCTCATCCATAAACTCCTGCCAAAGCAAATCAAGAACATCAAGGTCACACCAAAAATTGATAGACAGATATGAACAAAAATACAACATATAGATCCAAAGAAAATGCTAGGAAACTGCCTAGGCATAATAATTTTTTAGATAGAGCCCGCCAGCTTGTTTCCAATGAAATCAACCAAGGCATAAGATCCCTTCTTAAGGACTCTTTTAACAATGAAAGGTCCATACCACATGGATTTGAATTTCCCTACCCCCAAGGCATCCTTGTCCCAAGAATATAACAAGACGAGGTCACCTTCAGAGAAAACCCTAGGTTTGACTGCCTTATCATATTGAACCTTCACCCTTTTATTATGGGCCTCATTCATCGTAGTTGTATCTCAGCACTGCTTATTGATATGTTCTAGATCAACCAGGCGTTCTTCAAGACCTGAAGTGTCAGGAAGAAGATCAACAACTAGCTTAAGGGAAGGAATCTCACACTCAATAGGAAAGATCGATTCCAAACCATAAACCAGTTGGAAAGGGGTGAACTCGGTTGTAGTCCTAACTAACATCTGGTATGCCCAAAGTGCAGGATACAACATGAAATGCCAATTGGACCTACCTTTATTGATTGTCTGTTGAAGGATAAAATTTAAAGATTTATTCACAACTTCAACCTACCCATTGGCATGAGGATAATACGGAGACAAATACTTCTGCCGGAAACCTAATTTAAGGGCCAATTCAACCATCATGGATTTCTGAAAATGACTGCCATGGTCAGTGAAAATCCCTTTGGGAATATCGAAGAGAGAAATGACTTGGTTGAATAGAAATAGGGTTGTTGTTTCACCATCGTTCCCAAAAGTAGGCATAGCCTCAACCCACTTCGTAAAGTAGTCCACTGTTATGATAATTTACTTGTGACCCATCACCAAAGGTGGGTTACAATTAGTAAAATAAATTCCCCATTTAGTGAATGGATCAATAGTGACAACAGGAAAGAGCAGAGTTCGATGAGCATGCACCTTCCGAGTATAAACTTGACACTGATAACATTTTTTGACCGCCTCAACACAATATTTGAAAATCAAGGGCCAAACATATATGGCATGCAAAATATTTTGAGTTGTAGCAAGCCCGAATAAATGACCACCACAAGCTCCACTGTGGAAATAATTCAGCACAACCTCAAATTCTTCAAGAGTTAAGCAACATCTAAGGATCGAATCAACCCCGCTGTTGGGGCATAAAAAGGTATTTTTTGAACACCTAATTAGCCTACATTAATTATCAATCCGAGAGCGACTTTTTATTTCAAGAGTGTACTCAGTCTGAGGCAGCAATTCATCCAAGAGAAATGCTGTGAAGATGTAGTACAGAATAACAAATACAAAAGTAACAAATTCTTGTAAAGAAACCTAATTACAGTGACATGAATGGAAATATTAAACTACATCAATCTTGCAAAACATCGATCAGGGATGCAATAGTAGTAACTCTTTCCCTTAGAAATCGATGCAAGATAACCAATCTGGGGACCTGGAGCAATAACCTCTATCCTCTACAGTTGGAGATCTTGAAGCAATCGAAATGAAAGAAAATTCAATGAAAGAAATTTAAAGGAAACGAAAGCTGGAAAGGAACAACAGCATGTAACTATAACTCATCTATTTGCTAATTGAAGACTATGCATAAACAATGAACATAAATGGAACAGTAACATGAAATTAACAACAATTACGATTCTAACATATTCAAGCAACTATATTTCCATGCTTTAATCCTGTCGACAGCCACTTACCACGCAACAATCAATCATAACAAATTATAAACTAATGGAAAAACAACTCAAATTAGATACAAGTCAGCGAAGCTTTATAATAACAACAAGATAATCGGACAGTGAATCATGCTTCTTGTAAAGAAGGAAATAGCAATGACTGTATTTGATCTAACAATAGTAAAATAGTTTTGTAATTGAAATAAACATTAAACGCACTCCACACGATAGTAAATAAGAATTAGAAATACAAACAGCAGAACGATTCCACCAAGGTCAGGCCCTCAACCACCGGTGAAACGCTGCTGCGCTTTACTCCAGCGTTTGAGAAATTGAACGAGAACAAACTCTTTTATTAATCAGGCATGAACAATGTTACAAACAGATCGTACTCTCTTAACAAGAGTCGATACACAATTCTGCAAATTACAACAAGAAAAGTCTCTCCAATAGCAATACATGCTTCTCCTTTTATAATAAGAAGGAGGAGAAATTAAATAGCAAGTATGATCTTCCATAACAATATTGGATTGTTCCCAACAACTTGATCAGCCAGAAAATACATTTCCAACAATATTTCAACAAGAGCAAGGCGAATTTGGCTTTGCAACTGAGATTTAGAGGATGGCCGCAACAACAAATCTGAGAAAATCGTGCTCAAATAACCTTGTGTTTCTCTCAATAAAAGCCGAATTCGGGCAAATCGTTCTTTGAAAAAGTTAATTGGGTCCGTTATAGACAAAACCCATGTTCCAGATTTTCCAAATTCTTCTTCATTTGCTCAGAATCTCAACCGCAAAACTGTCACTTCTTATTCCAACGAATTTCTGAGTTGGAATATTTCATAATGATTTGGAAATCAAATCTGCAGTCTGGAAAATATCTTGGAGGCTAAAATGGTGAGTGATATTAATAAACCATCATTGATAAGATTATGCATAATAATCATCAATTTATTAAAAATAAAGGAGAATAAATAATATTCATCCATAAAAGCATAAATCATTATAAAATGGATTTATATGATAAATTATAATAAATGACATGATAAAAAAGAGTGAAAATGGATGAAATAAGTGTTAAGAAGTGGTCGTATTCACGGCCCAACATAACCCCAAACTAAATATATTGCATGCCCTCATGCAATCCAAAACTGAATATATTGCATGTCCTCATGCAATCCAAAGACAAAACTCATGTGTTAACCAAGCAAAGGAAATTGTTCATCTCAACTCATGAAATAGATGGAACAAATGAATGTTTCCTCAAATAATTAATATTAAATTTTATCAATATATGCATAACAATTTTTACAATTGATGTTCAACTATATGCATATGAAGTTGTAGAAAAATGTGACATAAGTGACAACAAACTTCATTGACCATTTTCTCAAAAATCAGATCGTTTTAATGCACGGATCATGAGATATAAACAAAATGGTTGTAGGTGATAGTGCATAATTTTCGAAATTTTATAAACTAATTTAGTGTGAAATTATCTGGGTTTGTGTATTTTAATAATACCTCTTTGTTATCCAGAAATCACAAGAATTCAGTTCATAGTTTTAAAGATATATGCAAAACAATTTCTGCACTATATACAAATGAAATTGTATGTCTTAAATGAGAAAGAAAGTGGAAAACATCCATCATGTGTAGAAATCCCCCCCCCCCCCCAAAACTGAAGAATTAACATGTCCTCATGCGATGCTAGAAAACAAAGAGAGGTGGTTGCTACAATCTGTTAAAATCGATGCTTGGTGTAAAACAACATGGAAGAAGGGATGTGTTGAGAATGAATAAGAATATCCATAGATGATAAAGAATATTACTGTCATGGTCATAAGAAAGAAATGAAGGAAATCAACACTCCTCCAAACTGAAAGATGAGACATGTCTAAAAAAATGGGAAGTGGTAAAGATGTGCAATGAATGATGATAAATAATGCTCAATGGATTTTCATGAAATTCTCCTAAATTTATAATAAACAGAAAATTATGCTATTTTACCTCAAGTGTTACCTCCGAAAAAATGTGGAATGACATGTAGTGACTGGCCTTTGTTGAAGCTGATGTAGGTTGAGCGAATACTGAAAGTGATGCAAAAGGTAGAAGCCATGCAAGCACATCATGTCTGAAGAATTGTGTGCATTCGCGAGCCTTTGTTGTTTAGTTGCAATAGTGTGATCATGCTGCGAATAGAATTTTCTCCCATATTTTTGTTCTCCTGTAAAAAAATCACAATTCTGTATACAATTTTCTTGAATCCATAGTTTCAGTTTGGAATGGCAACAGATAAGATGCATGCAAAAAAGTTCAAGAAGAAATTTTTTTGTAAAAATGCAGTATCAATATTGTAGCAAATCAGCAAAATAGAAGAGAAGCGTATTGCACAACAATTGTACAACATGGAAAGGCATACATACTTATGATACAATCAATGAAATTATAGCATTTACTGAAATCAATGCATGTGATAAATCGCAAAAAGATATAGAAGCGTTTTGTAATGATTCAAGGATAAGGGGAAGGGACAACTTAAGATAAACATAATTACAAATGCGTTTATTACCCACTTAAACTAATATGATCGATTTATGATGATTTGCATGTATAATAGGTTCGAAATCAAATGTTAAATATTCATACTTTCATCCGATATTTAAATAGAGATATAGGAAAAAGGTTTTAATATTACTATTGATGTGTATAAATGTGACTCCAATAGCATCAACAAAGCTCTATTACCCACAGGTGTCCATAACCTTGACAGAGTTGCTCTCTCACCCTTGGAACCATTGTCCTTTATTTATGCTGAGGAAGTGCTTGTGAATTGTCATAACGGAGGCCATTGTGCTGGCTTGGTGACCAGATAAATCACAATGCCATTCACTAGGAAGAAGTGAAAAGTGAGCAGGCCGGCTTGTGATGAGACCTCCTGTTCCAAGGACTTCTTAATTTTTTTAATTGTCCATTGGACCATATCCCTGGTTTGGTGGCCATGATGGGAATGCCACTTCACTTGCTTCCTTATGAACATGGTAGGCTGGCTCTTGATGAGACCCCCTATCCTCCATCTGTCAAATTATAAAATTATTAATGAAATATGTAAATATTTTTCTTTTCATATAACACTTTCCTATTTATTCATAAAGGATGGCTCAACACTCCTTAAGAGTAGGGATGGTGGAAGAAGTCTGAACAGCTCAATAGAAAAGAATATGCCCTTGTTCCTACTCCATAATTAAAAATCAAAGAAAGTTATAAAATATGAGAAAAACCAACATGATAAGTATAAACGATCATATGAATTTAGTGGTAATAAAACAACAAAATCATGTTATTGATTATGTCCCTTTTTCCTTTTTCTTATCATTACTAAACAACTTTCTTAAAAATGATGATTTCTCTTGATTTGCTGATTACAGTAAGCTTTAATTTGTATGTCCTTCTATAAATTGTATGTTTGTCTTTCAAAAAGTCATGAAAAATTCAAAAAAGTTCTAAAAATGTTGTTTAAAAAACAATAAAAATGCACTCAAAAAGTGTTGTTCCTTTGGAAAGGAACAACAAAAACGAGCAAGAGCAGTCACTGCTGTTCCTTTTGAAAGGAACAACAAAAACGAGCGATGTTGTTCCTTTTGAAAGGAACAGAAAAAACAAGCGGTGCTGTTCCTTTTCAAAGGAACAACAAAAACATGCGGTGCTATTCCTTTTGAAAGGAACAACAAAAACGAGCGGTGTTGTTCCTTTTGAAAGGAACAGCAAGAACATTCGGTGTTGTTCCTTTTGAAAGGAACAACAAAAACGAGTGTGTTGTTCCTTTTGAAAGGAACAGCAAAAAAACGAGCAGTGTTGTCCCTTTTGAAGGGGACAGCGAAATCATGCAAAAAAATAATGTTCTTTTTGAAAAGAACAACAAAACTAATGAGCGAAAATGTTATTCCTTTTGGAAGGAACAACAAAAAATAAACACACAAACACATTGTTTCTTAAAAGAAATGGTTGTTGTTCCTTAAGAGGAACAATAACTGTCTCTTAAGAGAAACAACAAACAAATACAAACATGTCAAAAGGAAAAAAGAGAAAAAAAAGAAGCTAATATGCAATCCATTGCCAAACAAACCCAATCAAATAGAAAGGAAAGTTTATGTACAGGTTTCAAGAAAAGAGTAAATTTTTTTACAAAATTGGTGCCACTGAAGAATTGCCTTCTGCAATTGAAACTTGCATGGTGGGGTCTTTATTGTTCAATTTCCATTGGAGCGGAAATTTGAAGATATTAACACCTGAAACACAAAAACATAAAAGAAATCAGAAAAAACAACACTTTTATTAAGTTACAACAGCTATGATGTTATTTCTAAGAGGATATCAAATCTATTAATGGAAAAAAATGATCATTTGAAAACTGTTTGGCAGTAGTGACATGAATATTCAAATGGAAACCAATTCCTCATTTCTTCTTGTTATGAATTTTTTAGGTAATGAACTGGATGAAATGCCCTTGTTTTACTAAAATTTCTTTCAAGAATCACTCGTCCATAAATTGACATTCTTTATTTTTCTAAGACCTGCAAAAAACGAGTGTCTACCTGCAATAAAAAATTAAATCATGGAGAAAGAGAGGTGAATGGCTCCCCTAATCCAAGAATTATGCAAAAAATTAACAAGTAGTTACTCTGTAGAACAAATCCATGGATAAAGTAAAACTAATTTATTACATGCGGGAGAGTAGTGGCCAATCATGCTAACCTGCAGTGTTTCAATCATAAATTCTTTGTTTTTCATCCGATTAGAGTGATTCCAAAGAAAAATGAGGGCTAATTCAAATTTTTATCTCCAATAGAAACATGTTTTAAAAATTTCATGTAATGGTATGTTAAATTTGCTTAGAACAACCTGCATAATAGAGTCATTTTTTATTTTCCAGCTCAGACCAACAGTTGGTATTTCAAGAATAAATTATTCGTTTAAAGGAGGATTGGACCGATTAAAATTGGAGATTAAAGTAGATTCATTTATTGAGCTCCAGTAGAAACAAGTTTTGAAAAAAAAGAAAAATTGACGGGTCAAATATGTTAAGGAACAGCCGAGAAAACAGAGTTTCAAGAGTGTTGGTTTATGATAGGCAGTCAGTATTTTGGTCATAAATTCCTCATACGATATCAAAATTAAGTGATTCAAATTTCGTTTTAAACTAGATTCATAGAGGAATCTTCCATAGAAATAGATTTTAAAAATATAGTCATTTAGACCTCCAAAAACTGACTCTCCCAACTCTGTTGTTGAGCTGCCTACTGGACACCCTGTCAATGTTTTGGTTATAACTTTTCCGTTTCAAATCCAAATTGAGTGATTAAAATTGGGTTAGAAATTAGACATCAAGGGCTACTTAGGATAGAAAAATGTTTTAAAAATATTCAATTCTGGTCCCCCAAAACATGACTGTCCCAACTTTGTTTTCAGGAATTTCATCAAGCCCGCAAGCCAAAAAAATGATATTCAAACAATTTTTCCATATTGATGATAAAGATGAATATAAGTTTTTGTAGAATTTTTATTTTTAATATAATTCATCTACATACACAAATAATTTAGTAATATTTATCATCAATGTTGATTTCCACAGCGTGTTGCAGCAAAAACAACTATTTTTACAAAAATAAAAAAATGTGTTTATTTCCTTATTTATTTTATTTTCTCCACTAATCTACTCTTCTTTGAAAATAGAATATGATTATATATAAGAGTATTTCAAGTGGAGCCATTTCCAAAATAAGGCCTCCAAAAATGAATGTTGATAAATAGTAGGGTATGAGAGGCCAACTTCCCTTCTTGTAAAAAACAAATTGGGCAAGAATTCTCAATTTCTTGGGAATCTTGCTCAGTCACTTCTGTTTGGATATGTACCTCAACAAAGGCTATAAATAGTGACTCTGTGGCCTGAAGGGAACTAGTAGGTT
The DNA here is from genome assembly GCA_034641835.2 of Pinus albicaulis. Lineage (NCBI taxonomy): Eukaryota > Viridiplantae > Streptophyta > Pinopsida > Pinales > Pinaceae > Pinus > Pinus albicaulis. Next base: position 1,179,808,174 of record CM076577.1, on the reverse strand, counting down.
GTCTAGAAATAACTTTCCTAGGTCCTACTGATGGCTGAGATTCATTTTTCTTAAGAATTTCATCAATAAAGGTCCTTCTCCCAAGGGTCACCATCCCCTTAGGTTTTTCAAGTTTGGGAGGAATTTTGTCTTGTTCAATTTTTCTAGTCATTTAAAACAACAAGCCTTCATTCCTACCTAAAGAAAAAAATTTACCCAATTCTGCTATGAAACGGGCAGTGAGCAAGTATGTTCCTTGCTCGATGCGCAGGTTCTTACCTTCAATCTTTAAAACCCAATTCTTTCCAAGTAGAAAAAAGGTCAAACGTGCATCACCCCTTTTAAATGGCATACACTCTCCCCGGCAATGGCACCAAAATGTTGGGGCATAAAAAGGTATTGTTTGAACACCTAATTAGTCTACATTAATTATCAATCCGGGAGCGACTTTTTATTTCAAGAGTGTACTCAGTCTGAGGCAACAATTCATCCAAGAGAAATGCTGTGAAGATGTAGTACAGAATAACAAATACAAAAGTAACAAATGCTTGTAAATAAACCTAATTACAGTGACATGAATGGAAATATTAAACTACATCAATCTTGCAAAACATCGATCAGGGATGCACTAGCAGTAACTCTTTCCCTTAGATATCGATGCAAGATAACCAATCTGGGGACTTGGAGCAATAACCTCTATCCTCTACAGTTGGAGATCTTGAAGAAATCGAAATGAAAGCAAATTCAATGAAAGAAATTTAAGGAAACGAAAGCTGGAAAGGAACAACAACATGTAACTATAACTCATCTATTTGCTAATTGAAGACTATGCATAAACAATGAACAGAAATGGAACAGTAACATGAAATGAATAGCAATTACGATTCTAACATATTCAAGAAACTAGATTTCCATGCTTTAATCCTGTTGATAGCCACTTACCACACAACAATCAATCATAACAAATTATAAACTAATGGAACAACAACTCAAATCAGATACAAGTCAGCGAAGCTTCATAATAACAACAAGATAATCGGACAGAAAATCGTGCTTCTTGTAAAGAAGGAAATAGCAATGACTGTATTTGATCTAACAACAGTAAACCAGTTCTGTAATTGCAATAAACATTAAACGCACTCCACACGACAGTAAATAAGAATTAGAAATACAAACAGCAGAATGATTCCACCAAGGCCAGTCCCTCAACCACCAGTGAAACGCTGCTGCGCTTTACTCCAGCGTTTGAGAAATGGAACGAGAACAAACTCTTTTATTAATCAGGCATGAACAATGTCACAAACAGCTCGTACTCTCTTAACAAGAGTCGATACACAATTCTGCAAATTACAACAAGAAAAGTCTCTCCAATAGCAATACATGCTTCTCCTTTTATAATCAGAAGGAGGAGAAATTAAATAGCAAGTATGATCTCCCATAACAATATCAGATTGTTCCCAACAACTTGATCAACCAGAAAATACATTTCCAACAATCTTTCAACAAGAGCAAGGCGAATTTGGCTTTGCAGCTGAGATTTAGAGGACGGCCGCAACAATAAATTTGAGGAAATTGTGCTCAAACAACTCTGTGCTTCTCTCAATAAAAGACGAATTTGGGCAAACAATGTTTTAGTAAAGTTAATTGGGTCCGTTATAGACAAAACCCATGTTCCGGATTTTCCAGATTCTTCTTCATTTGCTCAGAATCTCAACCGCAAAACTGTCACTTCTTATTCCAGCGAATTTATGAGTTGGAATATTTCATAATGATTTGGAAATCAAATCTGCAGTCTAGAAAATATCTTGGAGGCTAAAATGGTGAGTGATATTAATAAACCATCATTGATAAAATTATGCATAATAATCATCAATTTATTAAAAATAAAGGAGAATAAATAATATTCATCCATAAAAGCATAAATCATTATAAAATGGAATTATATGATAAATTATAATAAATGACATGATAAAGAAGAGTGAAAATGGATGAAATAAGTGTTAAGAAGTGGTCGTATTCACAGCCCAACACCCACGACAATATAAAGTGTCACCGATAATAAGATAACTTTCTGCTAAGTGACACAACTTTCGATGCCCATCTTTCAAAAAAGTGAAGGGAAACTTTGAAGTCTGGAGATAAAAAATGAGATATCCATACCAAGGATCCTGTGAAGAAATGAGGAAAAGGTTTTCATTAGGGAAAAACTCCTCATAAATAATCTCATCTCCACAAGGAAACTCAGAGATCAACTCCGCAAATACCAAAGGTTTTTTGGATTTGGCAAACAGAAATTCGAGATCGAATTCTTGCAAAATAAAAATCCATCAATTGTAATTCCCCCCAATCACTCAACTACTGAGAATAAACTGAAACAGATTAACTTATGGCAAAACATAATTTTTGCGAAGGAGAATGTAATGCCTAAGCCGTTGGACAACATGGACAGCTGCCAAAGCTAACTTCTCAATGGCAGAGTATCATTGTTTAGGACCTACCAAGCCTCGAATAAGGTAATAAATAACATGCTCACAAAGAACATCATCCTCCCAAACCAAAACCATACCTATAGTACATTCTGTGGCGGTGAGATACAAAAGAAAGTCTCTGCTATAATCAGGTGGACTCAATAATTGAGCAAAGTTCAATGCCTTTTTCAAAGAATCGAATGAGCGTTGAGCAAAGTCATCCCACAAAAATGGAATTACCTTCTTCAAAAACCTCATAAATCGTTTTGTCACCTAGCCATAGTTAACGATCAATCTCCTTAAGAAATTTGATTTTCCTTGAAGACTTTGAAGTTGACGACTAGAAGACAGGTGAGGCAACTAAATTTTTTCCTCAACCTTGAAGAGATCTACCCGAATCCATTCAGTAAACACGATGAAACCTAACAAATGCCCGGATGTGACGACGAAAACACACTTATTAGGGTTCAAACGAATTTTATAATGATGACATCATTTAAAAACTTGTCAACAATGAGAGGGATGATCAATTATCTTTCGAGAACGAGCAACTAAATCATCCAAATAAGCTTCGATGATATGCTTGATGTCATGGAAAGCATAAGACATGGCCCTTTGGAAAGTGGGTCCAACATTTTTAAGGCCAAAAGGCATCTTTTTGTATGAAAATTTACCCCAGGAGCAAATAAAAGTAGTCTTGTGCCAATCTTCAAGATGAACGTAATCTGATTATATCCCGAGAAACCATCCATGAAGGAGAAAATATCTTTCCCCATACACTCATCAATACTCTGATCGATAAAAGGTGTGGGGTAATTATCCTTTGGACATGCTTTATTCAAATCTCTGAAATCAATGCAAATTGATATTGTTCCTTGTTTCTTGTCCACAGGGACTGGATTCGAAACTCACTTAGTTAAAAGAACAAGGTATATGAAACCTGCCTTAAGCAACTTTTCAACGTCGGCCTTGATAGCTACGACTTTCCTAGGGTTGACCAGACAAAGCTTATGTCGTATAGGCTTAGCATTCACTTAAGTCTTGATCTCATGCTAGACAATAGATGGATCAATTCTTGGAATTTCCTTATAAGGCCAGGCAAACACATCACAAAACTCTCTAAAGAGATCGATATAAGTCTAAATATCTTCAGGGGAACATTTAGCTCTGATGAAAACATTCTCAATAACACTGGGATCTCTTGAAATGTTCACCGGGATAGTCTTAGAAATGAAAGGCATGTTCCCTTCAGAAAAAGTCTGTGTTGGAGCTCAAGGGCTCAAGACTGGGTGAACTGGACCAGAAGACAAAGGGTTAGATAGTCTTGATTCAAATTTCTGCAAGTCTGGTAGAAAATAGGACCGATGAAACAAATCATCCATCGGTCTTTCCATGCAAGTAATTACTTCAAGGATAGCCTCATCATATGGAAGAGAAATGTCAAGGCAATCCTTAGCGGAAGATGAATTAAGTGTCCAAGCCGGAGTAGCATCTTCGTCCAAATCCTCTGGTGAAAGAGAAATTGGAACAGAATCTGCAAAGTCAAGAATAGATTGATAAGAAATCTCTGCTACAGATATAGAGAATTACACTCCAACCACTTGACCTTATTCTAATGTGGAGGTAGGAGAAGGTAAGGTCCAAGGGTCCAAAAAAATAATGAGTTCTAAAGAACTCTCTTCAAGTAGGAACCCTGGAGGATGAGATAACATTAATATGAATAGGAGGAGGTAGAGATAAAAGGTACCCATCAATGAGGTATACATTCCAACCCCCAAATTCTCCATAGGTTTCTTGGAATAATTCACCAAGGGTATAGTAGAGTCGGAGGATGCATTTGGATCTATAGGAGAATAGTCCATCTGATCGACAGTGACAATCCTCCCTTCATGGGGAAAACACAAGATGTGAAAAAATGATGGAGCAATGACATCCGTCTCATAAATCAAATTCCACCCCAATAGAAGGCTATAGTCTAAATTTGCATCAACTATCTCGACGACAATATTAACAAATTTACCCCCAACACGTATGGGAAAAGCCAGAACAATTCCATGTGGCTTGTGAGAATGAACATCAGATGCAGTGAGAAGAGTAGGCGAAGGCAGGGCTTGAGGGGATGCAATGGATTTCCAACATAAGATAGACATGACACACATGGAAGCACCCTCGTCAACCACTGTTGGAAAAATATTGATCTTCCGATATGTAGAATTAATCTGAAAAACCATGTGATGAGGAGTTCTCTTCTTAATATTTGACATATTAAACTTAATCATAAGAGAGTTCTTTGGATCAACTTCCTCGATTGCAGTGAGAAATGCACTCCTTTGTGTTGGGCATGACTGGAGTACCTCTAATGCAGACATATCATAAGGACTCTGAGCCATATCTTCTACAATGGAGTAGTTTTGGGCTGCCTTGGCATTAGGGTTGATTGTCATACGCTTAGCGGTATCTTTTAGCATGCAAGTTATTGGCTCAACTTCGAGCCTCAAAATATGGAGTGGCTCGGAACTACGAGGAGCACCCTTAGCCTTTGAAGACTCAGATTCACCAAAATCATGATACCTTGTAGCAATATTAGCGTGAGCACTCATCATATATACATTTGAGAAATTTTCCCCTTCTTGCTTTCCCCTAGTGGGAGCTCCAGTATTAGGTTCGTGCCAGCAAGTAGTTGTCACCCTTGGGGAAAAGGGTTAGTTAGCACAACCTAGGAACTAGAGGAACCCTACTGAGCTAACAAGCACTCAACATCCTAAATCTTAGGGCAGAGATGAGTAATATGGTCTCTGGTGCATAACTTGCATGGAAACTTAACTTTCTTCTTTGCTTCTCTCCTACCCTCTACAACACAATCATTGGATCTGTTCACATTACCCTTCCCATCCTTATCTTTCTTCTTATTATTCCATCCCTTCTTCTTCCCATCAGATTGTTGATTTTCTTTTGGGTTATAATCTTGAACAACATTAATAGTTAATGGTCGGGAAGGAGTAGACACCAACGACATAGCCTAACCATAAGAAGAAGCTTGTAAAGACAATTTCTGCAATTGGTTCAATAGGTTAGTCATGCCACTATCAATCGAACCAACAAACCCGTTAGCATGAGGACCTAGATTTGATTTGGATAAATCCACTTTGGAATGAGGAGCATCCAAAAAAAATCTTATTAAGGACCCCGGACTGAGAATAGATCAGTTCTAACTGTTGAGCCCTAAAGATAGCCCATTCCTTGGAGAATACCCCAGAAAGGGATACATCCTTTGATATTTCTAGCTGTAAGGATTTAAGAAACCACTCAAGAAGGAATTCATTAGGAATTTGTGCTTTAATGAGCCTCTTCCTTCTCCTCCATTCCTGAATATGATCAAAAATGTGTGTTGCCTTATCCTTCTGAAAATTGGCTAAGGGATTAGTCGCAACATCATAATGAATAGGAAACTGGAAATAGTTCAAAAAAATAGTACACAACTCACCAAATATAGCAAAACTCCCCCTAGTAAGCTCAATGTACCATTTTGCAGTGTTTCCAGTTAGGGTGCACTGAAATAGCCTCAACTTAATTGAATCACCGATAAGGGAGTTCGACGAACACCATAAATGGGAAGTGGTAACATGGTTGGCTGAATCCTCACCAGTCTTCCCTTCAAATTTTGGAATATCTAAGGGAAGTTTATTAGGGACCAGAGGCTAACCCGGGTTGTATAGAATTGGATCATTAGTCAATTTTGAAAAATATAGAAAATTCAAAGTTTCCAGGAAAGGTAAGCGTGGAGGAGCTTGAGAATTCCATCCCCCAAGGGAAGGATTCCCAACATTCTAAAAATAGCATCCTGGATTTTTTGAGGCACCAAGTTGCTAAATATTTTTCGCAGAAAGAGATGAGCCATAAGAGAAACCTTGTGGCACAGAAGCATTCTAAGAAGGACCCCCTCCCATCACAGAGTTACCATAAACAGGGATATTTCCCCAATCGAAGTGTTAAACGAAGATGAAACCCATTGGTAAGGGTTCTAAGCATTGGCGAATGGAGAGAAACGCTAATAAGCAGCGACTGAGGGGAAAGTTACATTCCCTTGCTGACCATAGAAAAATCGATTCCCAGTTCCCAAACCTGTAAAAGCAGGGTTCCAACCTTGAAAATCGTTAGAGCATTGGCCTCCAAGAAAAGGATTGAAACCTTCACCTTGAGATGTGAAAGGAAAAGATCCTAAGGAAGGTTTCGAATGAGGGATGTGACCACTTACAAAAAGAAGCTAACCCACTAGCCATAGAAGACATGTGCGTGGAGACAGTAGAAGCAACAGTGAAGGAAAATAAAGGAATTGAAATAGATGGAATTCCAAAAGAAAAGGGACCAGAATGGGAAGGAAATTCTTGGGTGCGCCCACTCGTAGATGGAATAGAGGTAGAGCCAAACATTGCAGCACTAGGAGTGATAGTCGAAATAACAATGGTACCCCCTCCTTCAACCGAAAGAGGAGTATACACACTCAAAGTGCTCATAGCCGAAGTTGTGTTCTCAATTGTGGCCATGGAAAGAAAAGGATAAAGATGGGGGCTAGCCGGTCTCTGAGATGGAGGTCCAACGTAAAAAAGAACACTTGGAAAACTAGGAGGAAGAGGAGAGGAAGGAGTAACTGGAGGTTCAGGAACTTCTTCCACTTCAACTTCTTCTGCCAGAAAAAGGACTCAAGAGATGAGTGGAGTACTCCTCTCTATATCACCATTAGTACTAGGACCACCCACAGAACCAACAACCCCGGTAAGAGGATCACTCTCTGATGCGTTTTCAACTAATAGATGAAAATCAACAGCATAATTGCTCCTATGCCTTCTTGAAGAAGGCTTGGCACTCGTAGGAGAAATCCCATGAAGCCTCCTCGATCGACAAACTGATCAGTCAACCAATTTTAATAATTATGTGATTTTTAAATAGACTCAACAAATTATGGAGCTATGGAAATGTAGGAGAAAAGAGCACACTCTACACAAATGTCCCTACGGTACAGAAATCAAGAAGCCTTCAGGAATTTCCACTCCGGGTTATTAGGACCAGACACCAAAATACAAAAAAGTGAATAAAAAGACCTTTTGAGAATAGTTTGAGGTAATTAAGCCCCAGGCCTACTAGCGAAGGTAACATAAACAATTACGCTAACCTCCTAACAAAAGCCTTTGCCGGTGCAAGTACCCAAGCTTCGCAAGGGCACCCTATAGAAGTACTAATGAGAGTGATGCAACATCTGACTCAGGTACCATGGGTATTCCCCCCTGTAGTCACCTGTGTGATACCTAGGAATAGAAACTATGGGCACCAGTTCGTATCGGCAGCCGAGCGGAACGGTTTTTGGTCAAGATTCAGGAAATAGGAGAGGGGGTATCTCTCTTCTCTTCCTTCAATATCCCTCGCACTTGACTCTCTGGAGGATACCTTTCCAGGTCCACTTAACAAGGCTATATTTCACTCATTAATGAACTTCTATTTTTAAAATCTTGAGTGGCCTTGGATATTAAATCTCCACTCACCTATTCCAAGGCCCTATTACCTAGACTAGTTGGTGTATATTTAATGACAACGCAAAAACTTCTAGTTCATTTTAATTAAGCGCTTGATTTTAATGGCTGTTATTTTTAAGTCAAGTGTATATGGAGAATGAAACTTATGATTTTTTTGACACAAAATAACTTATGATGTTTTTGACACAAAAGAGAAATCAATAGAAAAACTGCTACATGAATATGCAACTTTTTCCTTCGATGAAAGAGATTACTACTTGGGTTCTATGAAACAAATAAAAACAAGAAAAAATTCTCTTTTCTTTTCAATATCACTCTTCACACACTTCAAAAACTATCAAAAATACTAATATGCTTAATGGTGCAACTAATGAAAAATCTACCAAGGATGAATGCAAATTCTAGGACTACTCACGAAGGGAAGAAAAGGAGTTTTTCAATAAGACCAGTCTGATCACTTTGACAAAATAGTAGAGACAAGCCCAAACAATAACTTCTTTGCACAAACAATGGAAATACAATTTGATATAAAAGATACAAGCCCACTACCAAACTCCTCTCAAAACCAAGCAATCAGACCAAAATGAGAAACTAACAAATTGCTCCAAAAAGGGTGAAAACTATGAAAGGAAAAATAAAAAGTAATGGAAAACACAAATGTTTTTATCTTTTCACTTTTTAAGGAAATAAGAAAATTTCATTGAGACAATCACAAAATTAGCAAAGGCCTCAAATCAACAAATTGAGCCAACAAGCAACTTCTAATTCCAAAATCCAACCATGCCACTTTCGTGGCGAGACTCAATAAGTGTAAATAAGTAAGCAACTAAAAAAAAATGATTTGAAATAGTAGCATAAAACTCCAAAAAATAAAAACTTCAAGAAACCAACAAAGGGAAACTTCAAGATTCACTAGAAAATTTGATCTCAAGAAACAAGAAAACCAAGCAAGCCAACAAGCCAACAACCAAAAATTGAAGCAATGAACAAGCCAAGCATGAGAAAACCGACATAGATTCATTGTTCTGAAATATCAGAACAACCAAGAACCTCAGAAAGAAGTCCTGGTGCAACAACCACAACTAAAACTTCACCAAGCACAGCTAACCCTAATTTTACTTGGTTTTCATGCAAAAAGGAGAAAAAATGATGCATAACAATAATAAAAACTATCCAGACATATAAGAGGTTCTACAGGAGTGACCAAAAGTAGGCAGAAAAGACTTATAGGATCTAAAAAACCAATTTCTCAAATTTAACTGGCCATACACGGATCCAAAGTGTGCAACCTACGTGTATACACGTCTATGTCTAAGGTAAATCATGTATACGTGGGTTCCTTTGGACAAAAATAGAGGTATATGCGTGTACACAAAAAGTAGCGTATAGAAAATTCAACAAAGAAAAAGAAAAAATTCAAGCTTAATCCAGAAGATCGGGAATTTTTCTTGGATGGGAAAAGAACCTACAGGACTGGGAAAGTGATCAAACAGTCAAGGAACCCAAAATCCAGAGAAAGCAACCCTAACTAGGAATTACACGGATGTAAACCCCAATGGATTCGCCAATTCTGTTGCAGGAAAAACTACCCTAAGGTCTGGGTTGAAGGACCTGACAGAGCAGAAGGCATACCATCACAAGAAGCAATCAAATTACAAGCCCTAATGCTTAAACTAGAAAACTAAGGATAGGTAACCTTACCTGTATTGTCCTACGTTTGAGGTCAATCCCGCAGGGTGTAAACCCTCTGCTTCTCCTCGTGCTTCAAGACCTGCAACTCATTCAATACAAAGAACACAAACTAGTTGTACAACATATATATCCTAATTTTCAATATGTTAGATCACATAAACTCATAAAAAATAACATGAAATAAACCATTATAAGATCATTTAACATTTATAAGAGACATATAAGACCATGACATCAAGATTGGGACAAAGCTTCTTTTATTGATGTATGCAAAAATAAAGTGGAGATATCACCTGAAATCAGCCACAGCTCCAAGTGAAACTGTCCTCTGGATCCATCCAGCCCAAGCCTCAACAAGATTCTTCCATAAAAGGTGCACAAAGGATGTCACATAAAGAGGGGGTGAACATCACAAGGAAACAAGGGTTTCCTGAACTTGGGAAGTGCAGGAGGCACAGGGATAAATAAGACTTGATGTGGGCCATAAAAAGCTATAGTATCAATATCTTTCTCTCTCCTCCCTTAGGCATTCCCAATGAGGTGTATTTATACATCCTCAAATCAATTTTTCAGTTGGGAAACAGTTTGGCCACGAGCTGGTGTAGGTAGGATATAGGTAAAACCCATAAACCCCGCCCAATTAATAGGGATGTTATATATTTTTTAATATTTTAAATTGTATATGCGAGTTAGATATGAACGAACCCATGCATGCATGCGTATATGACTAGGCAGAATAGCGCATGGAATTCAAAATATTATTTTTTAAGGAATTGACCAAGTCTGAATGGAATGGCATGACCAAGGCCAATACATAGATCATCAAGTACATAAAGGTGATAAATGATGATATAACACTAACCATTTCATGATGGCTTCCATCTTGGAAGGATCTATCTTCAGCTCTCCTTCACCAATCACATACCCCAAATAGACCAAATATTGCTGCACAAACTCACACGTCTTGAGATTTGCTTGCAATTGGTGCTTCTTCAATGTTTCCAACACCTGTGTCAAATGTGAAATATACTCCTCCCAGGTAGCATTATATACCTGTATTTAAGGCCAAATGGTTATTTAAGGCTGCCATGAGGAGGCTGAAAATGTGGTTGATATCTGTGACTTATTTTCCCAGCCATGTAAACCTTACCTCTGCAGGATCACGAGGTTCATTTATAGATTCATTGCCCATGATTAGGGTTATACGATTTTCATCCCTTTTGATCTAGATCCTTGCAATCTCCAAAAAATATCCAAATAAACCTTCTCTGATACCAAATGATACGTAAACTACAGTGGATATTCCACTTGAAAATTTGTCACAACATATATGATAATATTATATTAAAAATTGAGATTCTACACTATTACAATTTTATTAATATTTAAGATCTAGAAATTTAAATTTAAATTAGAGGTCACTCATGAGGTATCAAATAAATTTTCACCACCGACTACTTTAGCACACCCTGCTCAAGATGAAGACATTGATTATAATATTCTTGAAGATATGGCGAACAACTGGGAATGGAGGGGAGGAGAGCAAAAATGTGCAAGCATAAACCCTCGTGGAATTAAGCACACACACATATCATAGTAATCTCTGTCAGTTAGGGTTGTGAGGACGTTTAGGGTTTTCTACAGGAGCTCACTAGAACCGACCACAACTCACCATTGAGATATACTACACCGTTGCCTTTGGTCGTTTTCTACGATGAAAAGAATGGTCATCACGGGAATCTCAGATTAACTGTGCAACAATGGATGAGGAGATTGATTATTCACTGGATCCGTTAGAAGGTGTGGACATCTGGGGATCCCCCTTCTATCTTGTGCCACCTCATGCCCCGCTGGTGCTCAACATTCCTGAGGTGGCATCTGCTTGTCTTGTTTTTCCCCCTCCACTCTCTCATCCACTCTTTGATTCACCACTTACCCCTAAATCTCCACCGTTTTTGCTCGCCGACATTCTATCTATCCCTCTTAACTCCTCACCGACGTCGAATTCGCTTGTGTTCTCGCTTGACTCTCCAAATTTTCTCTCTACCTGCCTTAAAGGCACTAATATTTCCCCACACCTCGAACCCTCCTACTCTCGGCCCTCTGTAACCTAGACCACGCCTCCGGACCCTCCTTGAACTGACCTAACATCATCAGGATGTTTTTCTGCACCGCCCGTATCCCTTTCGCCAGATGCCCTAAATCCTCATATCCCCAATAGTGTACCCTATCCTGATCTCGATTCTCAAAACCCTATCCCATCGTGCAAAGGCAAACACCGCTCCAACTGCATCAAGAAAAGTAATAAGAATTTCGACCTAACCCTAGGGGCTAGACTGAATATGGGTAAAGTTATAGATACAGCTAACAGGGTCCTGGTGGGACATGTGAAAGGGCGTCGATACAGCCTCACGTGCTTACGATCCTAGACAAACGAGATCTGGGGTCCTATAATGGAAGATCAGCCATGGATTGTTATCCTCCCTCATGGATGGTTTTCCCTTCGTTTTCGTCGAACTGAGCAGGTAAATTGGGTACTATAAAAGCTATGGCATATTGAAAAAGCTCATGTTTTATTCAAAATATGGATCCCCCTCTTTGATCCTGAAAGGGAACAAGTCGGAGTTGGCCCAATATGGGTGAGTCTACCAGGGTTGCCTCTACACTTCTGGTCTGAGGACATTATGTGGCACATTGGAAAAACCCTCGGCACCTATTTGGATCATGAAAAATCCTACCTCACATCAGGCATCATGACTATGGCAAGGATACTGGTACACTTGGATACCAGAGATGGGATAGAAGAGGCAATCATGCTGAGGTGGAGGCAATCTGTCAAAATACAAATCCTAGATTATGAAGTAGTTCCATACAGATGTTGAAGATGTCATGAAGTCGGGCATCTATACAAGGATTGTCCACTTCTGAAAGGTGTTGATACTGTTGGATAATTAGACCACGCACATACCATTCCCACACAGCCCGCTCCCCCCCCCAGTCAACACTATAGAGGATAGTCACAAAGGGAAGAAGACCGGATCTGGGCCCAAGCCCTCCTTTTCCCCCCTCGGACCTCCCTCACATCGGATGACCAGAGCTCAGGCTGCTGCTTCCAGGCAGGTGTCGGATACTTCTCCATCCTCTATCCCTACATCTCTTAATTACTCTTCTGCTTTTGTAACCACACATACACATTGCATACCTTCCCCCTCTCACTTTGTCCCTTTCCCCTTGGTAACCTGCCCTGGTCCCTCCTCCCATCCTACTTAATCTGAGACCCCTCCTTCCATCCTTTATCTCTCCTTCCCACACCCTCCCTCTGTATCATCTTCAGATACGCATCCACCCCATCCCTACCATCTCTGATCCCTCACTCATTCCTTTCCCCCCTCATCTGAGACTAACAGGCTTGGCCTGATTGAAAAAATTTGTACAAAATCTGGCAGAGTTCGTCACTCCAATATTTCCAAAGCTATTATACAAGCTAGTCTGGTTATTGTAGAAGGGAAAAAAAATACACTTGAAGGGGTCCTTAGAGCTCGAATGACCTGGCCCATGGTTACCTCATGAAAATAATTTCCTTCAACTGTCAAGGGTTGGCCAGCCCTGAAAAGAAATTGGCCCTGCATAGACTTCTACGCAGCACACCCACTGACATGATTTTCCTACAAGAAACTCTGGACTCCTCTGAACATGTCACCTCTACACTCCAAGCTATCTACCTTGGTTGGATCTTCCAGGCTCTGGATGCTTAAGGTCTACCTAGGGGGGTTTTCATTGGTACCAATCATCGAACCATTATAATCCTAAACCAATCGGGAGGGGAAGGATTTCTAGGGCTTGAAATTTTCTCATCCAATCTTGGAGCTTCTTATCGCCTTGTCAACATTTATGCACCATGTTCATCCTACCTAACCTTCTGGCACAAAATACTCAACTCCTCTCTATTATCTGAACACAATCTCGTCATAGGTGGGGATCTTAATTTCTCTCTGGGCTTGGCGGAATCATGGGGTCTGCATGCAAATATTGATCCCCTGGCTGATGACATGACACAAATCTTAGAATCCCATATTCTGAATGATATCCCAATGGCCCGACTTCACTCCACTTGGAACAACCACAGAACTAGGGATGCCTTTGCGGCGAGAAGACTTGATTGATTCTTGATTCATGAAGACCTCACTAGCTCGAGCATTTCTTATCGACAATGTGTTGGCACCGGTGGGATCTTTGATCACTCTCCTATATACTTGGAACTTGCACCTCATCGAAGGAAGCCCTGTAGTCCTTTCAAATTCAATGCTACTTGGTGAGCGTACCTAGAATATATCGAACTAGTAAAAAATTATTGGACTACTCATCCTATAGCACACTCAAGCACCCCCTTGGCCTCTTTTGCTGCAAATATGAATGCCATCAATAAATTAACTAAAACATGGGCTTGAGACGAAAGAAAAAAGGATGAGGACACTCTGAATAAAATTGAACAAGCGATTGCAGAGATTGAAATATCCCTAAGGCCTAGGACATGCTCTGATAAAACCATATCCCATCTATCACAGTTGATATCAGATCAAACCCGGATACTCAGAGAGCAAGAAGAGAGTTGGCGCCTTTGAAGTAGAGCCATCGGGCTAAAATTCGGGGACGAGAACTCTCAATTATTCCACCATATCGCTAATGGACGTAAAGCTATCAATATCATTTGGTCACTAAAGGACCAACATGATAATCAAGCCCACAACTTCCATAAATTGGCTCAAATGGGTATGGACCACTTCTGAGAACTATATAAAGCCCCTGCTAATACAAATCTAGCTAAGATTATCAGAGTGGCTAGGCTCTTCCCGCGGTTTGTGGATCAAAAAGATGAAGATCTGTTAATGAAACTGGTCTCTTTATAGGAACTTGAGGACACCTTAAAATGGTTCCATAAAGACAAGAGCCTGGGACCGAATGGATGGGAAATTGAATTTTACTTAACCTTCTTTAATTTCATGGGACAGGACATCCTCAACTTGGTCGAAGAATGCAGAACTACTGGAAGAATATATGATGCATTCAATGCTACATTAATTTCCCTTATCCATAAATATGATGATCCACAACATTACTCTGATTATCGACCAATTTCCATATGCAATTGCATATACAAGATCATAGCCAAAATAATTGCAAATCGCATCAAGCCCATTCTCTCCAAGCACATCTCACCTGAACAATTTTCCTTCCTACACCATCACCAAATTCATGAAGCTATAGGCACTGCACAGGAGGTTTTACACTCCATCAAACTCAAAAAACTTAAAAGTATCATGCTCAAACTAGATCTTGCCAATACTTTCGACCGAGCAAATTGGATCTACATCTGAATGATACTTACGCACTTGGGCTTCCCCTACAACTTCATCAAATGGATCATGTGTTGTATTTCCAATGTTTCTTTTAGCCTTCTCATCAATGGTTCTGTTGGTGTCCCGTGTTTTGATAGTTTTGCAAATCAAAAGACAAGGCAACATTAGAACCAATCTTTAGAGTTACAGGATCTAGTCCTCCTGATCTCAGAGAGGGATCTCTCAAATTATTTGTTTTTGCAAATGTTTATCTTGTGTGCTTTGAGTATTGGTTTTAGACTAGTTATTAAGTGCAAATGATTGTTTGTTTGGTTGAATTGATACAGCAGAACCTAAAAGGTATAGGAAATATAGATAGAAAGGGGAAATGTCAGTTTCATTGGGCAATGGAGTCAAAAAGAGGTCATGACAAACTTATCAATGGATATGGGATATCAAAGGGAAAATCTAACTTGGCCGCAGGATCCTTTGGTTTTGGAATGAGATGGACATCAATGATTTGGAAAGAGACGTTTAATTCTCAACTAAGGGAATTTGAAAGCACAACTTGAACAATAAAGAGCTATTTGATAGACAGGGCTAACCATAAATTCTACAAATCACACTTCAAGAAAATAATGACTTCAAAACAACTTTTAAAATGAAATCTAGGATTCAGGGAACACCCTATTTCCTCAAATATTTTATTTCAAATGACTTAGAAAACATAAAATATTCACTGATAATTACGATCATAAAATATGGAACACCTAAATACATCTATGATCACAACTATAAATACCTTTAAGCCAATTTTTCAAGCAAGGACAAGGGGCAAGATCAGAACAGAACTCCTTGGCTCACTGTAAACAAAGAAACTTCAAAGGGAGACTTCAATAACAGTCTTTAAGTGGCAGCAAACAAGCAGGGAGAACCATAAATCATGCTGAAACCAACTATTAAAACTATTAAGGAAATAAACAAGCATGAGGACTAAAGAGAGAGATTAAAGACTCTAAAATACCTCAGCAGAAGAAAACATAAAACAATGAAGGATAAACAGGTCTAAGGTGCTTCCAAGAGTCATTTCTTAGCCTAAAGCTTTCATCCAACTGTAGTAAGAATTTATGGAACAAAATGAAAACAGGGGAAAACATTAAACAGTTCAGAATATTTCACCAATAGCCAAGCTCATGGATCTGATGATAGAGCCTTCTCAAGAACAAGCATGCAACAACATCATCAGGGCTTCCAAGACTTCAATTTCTTCTTCAACTTCAACAGGCTATGTATATTGCAGAGAATTTTAGTATTACAACTAGTAATCAAACAACCAACGTTTACAATGGATTCCTCAATGATTTTTTATAGAGTAATGAGGAGATCGAAAGAGAGAAAATATATTTTGAGTTCAATTAATACAGTTAATGCTTCTCGACCTTTGAGGAGCACAAGGGACAAATTTACAGATATTTTCCTGTATTAATTGGTTTACATTAGGTAATTTAAGCTTGCTGGAAGCTTATGTTGACTTTAAGGCTCTGTGTCATCTTTTGCAATAACTCTGCTGATAGTTTATATTAGCTTATTCTATTCGAAATAACTATTCAGCTATAAGGGGAAGATATGCCCTGTTTTGGTCATTACTCAGCCTTTGTTTGAATGCTGTGAAGGCACAGGTGGCAATCTGGTAGCTGAGAGGAATCAATTTGCCTTTGATGTGGCAACGAAGGCATCCTTTGTCTGCTAAATATCTTTGATTTTCCTTTAACTATGTTTAATTCAATGGATAAGGCCTTTGATAATCGAATTTTAGCCGTAATCCATTAAACCATACAATTAATGTTTAATCCTTCATTTCTGTTGCGTCTGGGTCTTCGACACTAATACTCTTTGATTTGATTTAATCTTACTGTGTCTTGTTGATGTGAAAATGTGTACAAGTTCCATATGGCATCAATGCCCATGAGTCATCAATGAAACATGAAATCGAACCCTGTATATGGATTTCCTTTTGATGAACGAAATTTTGGAGGATCGTCATCCTCGGCTTTCATTTTATTTTAAAACATTTGAAAAAAACCCTTAAATCCTGCATAATAAAAAAAAAAATTAAGAAATCCTGCATATTTGGTGAGAACTGCTTCGAAGGTTTCGGGTAGGAGCATGGGCATTGGATGGCAGCATCCAATGGTGGAGATTTGCTGCAGAGGTGAAAGGAAAGCAGTGGGAGATTTTTAAGTTAGAACCGTTGATCTGTGATTGACCAAGACGATCAACGGTGGAGATTTAGTAGTGAATTAATAATGCGAAGGGGTCACACTATTTGTGAAAATAGGAGAAATGTGAAGAAATAAGGTTAAAAAACCTTTTTGCGGAGGAAAATGCAAAGGAATTGAATTTTGGGTTTGGGGATGATCATGGGCCGTCGAATGAGATCAAGCCACAAGATCAATGGTGGAGATCACTCTGAGAAGTCCTTTGGGAAAGGCAGAGGGTGATAGTGTGTGGCTAGATTAAATCTGAGCCGTTGATCTACAGATATCAACGGAAGGAAACACAACACGATAAAATACAATAAAACAAGGGAAAGTGGTTTCAGAGAGCAAAACAGACAGTATCACGCGAAGAAAAGGCGGATAGGAGGTTTTCAATTTTGGAATGCAATATGCACCAGGAGGTGACACGTGGCTTTAAAATACAGCCCATTTCACATGATTTTGGGAAATTAACATTCGCGCTTAAAGTTACGCGAAAACGTGTGTCGACCGTTGGATCTGGGGTCTCAGATCCGACGATGGAGGACGAGCGCGATATCAGATAGATGCACGGGTGGAAACAGGGGGAGCAGTTTCATTATGGATCATCCAATCAAGAGATCGACGGTGGAGATCAAATCTAGAGGGAGGCAGGACCCACAGGGGGCAGGCCTGTCGAGGTTAATATGAGTCGTTGGATGTACAGGATCAACGGTCAGGATTCAATCTGGGGTATAAACAAATTAATACAAAGGCGGGGAAAGGTTTATTGAGGGCCATCGATCTGCAGAGATCAACGGCTACAGTTGGCCAAAACAACATTATGAAGTTGGGTGTATGTTTTTAACCAAAGTTGAGAGATGCGATCTGGACACGTAAACGGCCCAGATGCAATCAGGGCTCGGTGATCGGCGAGGAAAAGAACATGGAGGCGCCGAAGCGATTGATTGTGAGCCTTCAATCTGCAAATCAGATCTATGGTGGAGAATGGATCGGGGAATGCAAATCGGGGGAGGAAATAAAATGTTCTCAATGAAAAATTGCCGATGCGATTTTGCGCAGTCCGTTGATTTGGTTTGGGATCAACGGTGGATATTGTTTCAAATCACGCATCGACAGAAAAACTTTAATACATATGAAAACCCAAAAATTAAAGAAACACAAAGGTTTTGGCTATCAGGTGGGTTATATATATGAGGCTGGCGCTCGTCTGCGAGGCCTTTGGATGCATGGAGAGCAAAGGCCCAGGACTTTATGTATAAGGGCCAATCGCATCATAACTTTGGTGCAGGTCTTTCAATCTAACCATTTTTATTTCTCTCATGAAATTAATGCTTCAGGACTTAAACTCTTGGTCTCGGGCATAAGTTTATATGGAGTAAAGCGGGGGTTTATACAGCGGGGCCCAATCGCATCAGAACTTTTTATGTGGGGCTTTTCAATCTACCCATTTTACATTAAAAAACATAACTCTGGCGGGTTTAGACAAAAACTTAGAAAAAGTGGGTTTTTGGATTTACAAAGGAAATCTTCATCGGAGATGAGTTTATATAATGCTTTAGCGCCAGATTGTGGGCCCTCTAGGTTATATGAAGTGGTAAAGACTTGGGTTTTATAATCGAAGGGCTAATTGCAATCGGAGGTCTTACCATAAGAAAGCGACTTGTGCGCTCCAATTTTTCCGATGCGATAAGCGCCAAAAGGGTCTAGTGCTCGGTTCTAGCACTGGGGCATATGTGGGGAATTGGTTTGGGACTTAGCCCAAGGGGGCTTAAGCCTACAGCTAAAAACTTATTTTTTATGAAAATTTTCACAGTTTTTGATGGATTTGGGGGTTTCGGTAAAGTCTAAAAATGAGTTTTAGACTTTGTAAAAGGGATTTTTATGAAGGGAAGAAGGGAAATCATGAAAAATAGAAGAATTTCGTGGGGGAAAAAGGGGATAAAAATGAAGGTTAGTTTTTGAGTGGAGGAGGGGAAAAGAGGGATTTTGTAACAGTCTTTTTCCTTATGAAAATATCAGATTTTCAGATTTAAAAGGGAAACAGCAGTGATGATCAAACAAAGGATAGAATATCTTCAGAAGACTTTAAGCATCAAAAATTTTGGCAATAAAATTATTTCTTGAAGGCTATCCAAAACAATTTAACCACCAATTGATATGACAAAGTTTTATAGGTGGCTAACAGTGGCTCCACTTGGGGATGGTGCCTTCTTGAAGGCATCAAGAATTTCAGACTTGCATTCTTTGGAGGTTGATCAATGCCTTATCCATTGGGCTACCTTTTCTTCATTTGGATGGTCTTCTTTTGCTCTAAAAACATTAGAAGCCATGAAAAATAATGTATTTTTATCAACACAAGCCTTCTACCTACCCAATCCTATTGATCTAACATTTTTTCTTCTTTAGAGTGCACTTAGATTGGCAAAATCTCTTACAACATTTTATTCTTTTGAAAGCAAGAAACTAATGTAATTCTACTTCTTATGTCCCCATGGATTCAAATTAAACAATTGAGTTCATACGCTTCTCTACCTAATCTACTGATCTATTAGGATTAAGCAGTCTAACAGATTTTATTCACTAACTTCTAAAACAGAAATTTAAAAGCATACAAGTCAGGATTGAACAGTCTAACTTGTTGCTGATCTATGGCATAAAACAAAAAACTGCACATAGATGTTATTTTGCAAAAAATTAAATCAAAATGGAAGGCTTAAGATCTGAAAGTTCAAGCACTTCCTTCATCTTTTTTCAGCTTTGTTTTTATTTCTGTTTGAGTTGTTCTTTGCTTTTTCTTTGGTTCAGATTTTGAGTTGATTAGAACCAGTTTTTATGTCTGTTTTCACTCAAGAATTAAAACAGATTGGATTGATTCTCGTTTGGAATTTTAGGTTCAGATTTTGAGCATGTTTGAACCTTTAATTTCTAACCTAATCTACCTACTGATAAGCCAAGATTAAGCTGTTTGGAAAATCGAATTTACTAACCTATCAGCAGTCAATTTAAAACTAATTAGCCATTATTAGGCTGTATGGCTAACTAAAGTGTGTTTTTGGTAGTGGCATTTGAGCTTGCACACTTTCAGACTTTACTTCTCTTTTTGGTATGGGGTTGTACCTTTATTGTTTTTACAATCTGCCCTCTTTTCTCTCTTTTACTATTTTTGTTTTTTTATTTTTCTAAATTTGAATGCAACGTTCATACTATGATATTTACAATGAAAAAACAAAATTCTTTGAAACTTATGATTCCTGGCAGAAGTAATGCTTTAGCATCCTGTCATTGACATGACCTCCATACAAATCTTATCCATTCAATTCTTTCAAGAAAAATGCATTGTGACCCCTCTCATCATGAACAATATAGGGACCTTTCCAAAAGTTCTCAAACTTGCCATGTTTTCCCTTCTCTTCTCTCCTTGAATCCCATTTAAGAACAACATTTCCAACTTGGAAATTGTTTTCCTTAGTCCTCTTATCAAATAGTTTCTTTACACTTTCTTGGACTAACTGCGTTGTTTCATAGACTTCTTCTCTAGTCTGTTGTAGATGGATGGTTTGGTTGATTCTCCTCTACATATCATTCTCTTTGACCCGCACTTCTTGAAGGGGCTTCATAACTGGAATTACTAATGAGGTGGGAAAAATTGCATCCATGCCATAGACCAGCTGATAGGGGGACATATTTATGGACTTCTTTGTAGTTAACCTATCAGCCCATAAGGCATGAACCAACTTGTTGTGCCATGATTTATGATTATGTTCCAATAGCTTTTTGATGATATTGATGAGGCTCTTGTTGGAAGATTCAGCCAATCCATTTCCTTGGGGATAATAGGCAGTGGAATGGCCCAAGGTTATGTGGTATTTGTAACAGAAATAAACCATATTCTTAGATTTAAAAGAAACAACATTGTCTGCTATGATTTTTTTGGGACAACCAAATCTGGATAGGATATTTGTTTCAAGAAACTTGATAATGAAAGAGTCATTAGCATTTTTGGAGGGTATAGCTTCTATCCACTTGGTAAAGAATTCAGTGGCTGTGAGGATCCACTTATTTTGAGCTGAGGAAGATGGGTGAATTTCCCCAATGAAGTCTAA
This sequence comes from Pinus albicaulis, assembly GCA_034641835.2. NCBI lineage: Eukaryota > Viridiplantae > Streptophyta > Pinopsida > Pinales > Pinaceae > Pinus > Pinus albicaulis. Next base: position 1,179,786,807 of record CM076577.1, on the reverse strand, counting down.
ACCCCATTGTTGAAAAGGTGCCTCAACTCTGATAGGATGTAATGGTAAGGGAAGGAGTTTTCTTTTGCCATAAAAAATTTGACACTTGTGGCAAGACATGACCAAATTTTGAGTATCTGGGAAAAGGGTAGGCCAATAGTGACCAGATCTAAGAATTTTGTTTGCTGTGGCCTTCCAATAGAGGTGTCCTCCACATTCTCCATCATGCAACTCATGCATGATTTTTCCTGCATCATCTTCAAGTAAATATTTAAGCAAAATTCCAACAACATTTTTCCAATATAACACCTCATCTAAGATGCAATAACTCAAAGATTTTTGTTTAAAAAATATAGCTTTATTTTTAGACAAAGAAGCAAGGGCATTCAAATATAAAAGCACATAAATAATGTCAGCATACCAAGGAGAATTCATAAACGTCTCTTCAATGAAAGGAGCAGTAGATTCTTCTATTTCTTCCAACACATCTACCATATTCATGTCTAGAGCTTGGAATTTAGACTCGGCCATAAGTTTCGCTAATCCTTGCCCTTTAAGTAGTTTGGTGGGCCTGATTTCTAAGTCATACTCAAGAATAGTTGCAATCCATTTTCCCCTTTTACCATCAGGTTCCTGACTTATAATGTCCTTGACAACAGTATCTAGAACAAAAGCAATTATGTGAGAGTGTGAAATATAGACTCTAAAGTCCTTTAAAGCTTTCAATAATGCTAAGGCTTGCTTCTACATGATGTTATATTTGAGAGGAGAATCTCTTAAGGCCCTACTAAAAAAGGATATTGGTTGTTCTTTCCCCAAGCCATTCTTTTGAAGTAACACTGCAGATATTGTATGCTTAGCTGCAAAAGAAAAGATATAAAAGTCTTTGGTAAAATCTGGATTAATCAGGACTGGTGTTTGAGTAAGAGCTTGTTTAACCAGTTTGAATGATTGTTTAGCTGGTAAAGTCCATTTTACACCTACATCTTTCTTAATAATGTTTGTAATGTTTTTTAATAGCTCAGCAAGGTTGGGGATAAACCTTCTCAGAAAATTAATCTTTCCAATGAAATATTGTAATCTTTGAGGCTTCTTGGATGGTTGATCTGCAATATGCCATCTATCCTTGTGGGGTCTATTTTGATTCCCTCTTCTGAAATTATATGGCCAATAATTTTAACTTCTTGGAGACCAAAGAGTGTCTTCTTGGGATTCAATGACAAGCCAAATTTCCTACACTTCTCAAAAACTTTTCTCAAGTGAATCAAATGTTCTTCATCAGTTTTTGAGAAAACGATTATTTCATCAAGGTAAATGATTATGAAATAGCCAATATCTTCATAGAAGGCTATGTACATGACCCTTTGGAAGGTGGCCCCTGCATTCATCAACCCGAAAGGCATTTTGACATACATAAAGGTGCCCCAAGGTGTGGTAAAAGCGGTTTTGATTTGATCACTTGGGAGCACTAACACCTGGTTGTAACCCGAGAACCCATCTAAGAGAGAGATATACTTTTTGACCCAACTACCCTTTGAAGTATATGGTCCATCTTGGGTAAGGGCTAGTTGTCCTTTAGAGAGGCTCTATTTAAATTTCTGAAGTCAATACAGAGCCTGATTTCCCCTATTTTCTTTCTAACAGAAACTAAGTTTGATACCCATGCTGAATATCTAATGGGTACTATGATCCTAGCATCATGCATCTTTTCAATTTCTACTTTCACTAAAGGGAGTAAAACAGGGTTTATTCTCCTTAGATTTTGTTTGAAAGGCTTTTGATTTTCTTTGAGAGGGATTTTGTGCTAAATGATGCTGGTATCATAAGATTTCAGGTCTTTGTACCCCCAAGAAAAAACATCTTTAAACTCTTTGAACAACTCTGTGTATTGCAATTTTATGTGAGTTGGGAGAGTGTTGGACAGTTTAATCATCTTGGGTTCTACTAGGATGCCTATGTTATGTTCTTCTACATTTGTTTCCACAGGCTCCATTCTTGGTTCTTTGGCTACATCGTTAAAGTCGAAAAGGTGTTCTAAAGGTGTGAGACCTCTTGGAATTGTATCGTTATTGCATTGTAAAACTTTCAAGTCTTCTTGATCTGCATTTTCAATTATCTCTACTTCGAAATGATTCTCATAATGATTTATATCAGCAAAATATGTCATTTCAACTTCTGGGATTTGTTCAATATACAAACAATTTTCTTTATGGTTGGTTTCTGATATTGGTATGTCAAAATCATTTTCTGATTTTAATAAATCATCTATGTGTTTGTCAGAATCAAACACTTGCCAGTGATCTTTGTTATCAGGAATAGCAGGCCTGTGTTTTACCTTAACGCTAAGCTGTTCATTTATCTCAGGTATTTGGCAGTTGCTGGCATTGAAAGCAAGTTCATTTGCTAGATGATTTAGTGCTCTAGGAATGAAAACAAGTTCGTACTCTTCAAATTTTTTCAATAAATCAAGGTCAGCATTCCGATATTCCCTAACCTTGGATTTCTAGCTGAATATTCTCCTTTGATTAGTCTTATGATAAGTTCAGAATCTCCTAAGATTGATATATTTTGGGCTTCTAATTTTTTGAGCAATTGTAATCCTAGCAGAAGTGCTTCATACTCAGCGATATTGTTAGTGCATGGGAAATATAATTTATATGAAAAACTCTTATTCGTATTTTGAATCCAAACACCTACCCCTGCACTTTTTTTATTACAGGATCCATCGAAGTTTATTGTCCAAATTATATTTGCTTCATTTTCATTTTCTTGTTGCTGTTGATTTTCAATGTTTTGTATCTGATTTGAGGGAAGTTCTGATTGTTCCAGTAAACTGGTTGGGTCTACGTTTTCCTTTTCTTATTGAGTAAGTTCATATTCGTTGCATAAGATAAAGGAATCTAAACTTGATTGAATAGAATAGATTGGAGAGATGTTTGGTTTGTCTATGTTTCTCACCATGTACTTCATATGAGATTCCCTGTATAGTCTTCTGTTTTGGTTAAAAACAGGGATGGTGGCATAAGACATGTCCATTTGAAGGCTTCCCTGAAGTTTGGCTCCCCATGATCTTGATAAGAGCATGCCATACTTGGGGGAATGTCAGCTACAACTATGTCCATTACTAAACTCTTAGCAGGGATCTGAGCCAAGTTAACACATAATTCTTTGATTAAACCCAAACATTTGACTCTGCTTGAGTCAAAGGAATACAAATCTTTGTATAGTTTAGTAATTTCTAAGGCTAAGCTTTCCATTACTACCTTGGGCATCAAATTGTGTGAAGCTCCAAAATCTAACATGGCATTATGTAAAATTTTCTCATGTATGTTCAAACTAACATAGAAGGGAGGGGCAGCCCCTTCTTGGTATTTTCCTTCAACTTCTGGACCAAACAATAACCCAGGCTTGTCATCTGTCAAGTTCAAGGTGTCAATATCACTTCCTAGGTTCAAAGCTTTTAAAACTTGGTTTTTATACACTTCTTGGGTTACTAGTTCGGCTAGGGGGGTGGTAATTTTTATCTTGGAAATCTCTCCCTCGAGGCTGAAAGGAAAAATTGATTTGTTCATATTTAAATCTATATTTTCAATTGAATTATTTTCAGTAGTCTTAATTTTCTGAACTTTTTTTGTACTAGTAATTGGGATTGTTTTGTTAGGACCGCTAGCTAAGGTGCTAGGAGTACTATGTTCAACATTTGGCTAGTTGTTTTTCTCTTTGTTTAAATCTGGTTTTTTAGCCAAAATGATGGTTTTATCTGTTGTCTTCTTAGGCTGACTTGCTGCATTTTTCTTGACAGCAGTGTTAGTGTTCTTATCTTTTGATTTTTCTACGTTCCCTTTGCTCCTAAGATCATATTGTTTGTGTACCTCCATGATTGCATTTTCAAACCCCAATATATAATCATCAGAATCTTCATAGGTGTTTGTATTTTGATCGGAGAAGAAACCTTGTTCTTCCTCAGTGAGGAAAACATCATCCCCACTGTCTGATTCAATCAAGTTTACATGAGCTTATCCCAACCTTTCCATATCCTTATCTTCCTCATATTGATCGACTTAGTTCTGTTGGAAGGGAGGTCTAACCTGTTAGTCACTTTCCTTTTGCTTATCTTGATTGTTTTCTCTTCTATAATTCTGATTTCTATTTCTGTTTTGGTTATTTTGAGGTTCTCTTGGTGGCACTCTATCATTCAGATTGATCTTTTCAAGCATCCTCTCCATTACCTTCACTAGGTTGTCAATTTTTGTATCAGAAGTTGAGGTTGAGGGTAGCATGCCATATTTATAAGTTACCCTCTTCTCTAATCTCAACCTATTTCTCTTCTCAATTATGTTTGCTTCTATGCTCAACGCTCCTTTTTGCATGTCTTCTAAGGTTAAGTAATCTCTCTCCCTTAAGTGATAATCCATTTCAGCATCAAAGCCTTTGGGATACCTTACTAAGGCCATGCCCTGTGGAGGTTTCATGTGAGGTGGAAGAGCATTGTAAACACTATTGAACCTAGTGGAGTAGTCATGAACACTCTCCCCTTAATTTCTCTTGAGGCTGCTATATTTTGCTAGTATTTGGAGAGGGTTCTTTTTAAGTTCCCATTTGTTGATGAATGTTTGATGCAAGGCAGGGAGATCATTTATGCTGTTAGGAGGTAGGTTTCTAAACCATTTCTTTACATCTCCTCCTAAACTTTGGGTGAATATCCTCATCTTCATATTTTCTTCTTCTATCTCCATGTAATCGAATGCATCTTCCATCCTATCTACACAATGTTGAGCTGTTGTAGACTCTTTTCCAGTGAAGTGAGGGATTTTGGATTTTTAATCATTTGGTAAGGGAAGTAGAGGTTGTGGTAACGCTAATGGGGCATACCATGGTTCCATGGCTGGAAATAATGGTGGATTTACAAAAGGTGGATTTACAGGAGTGAAAGTGGACTGAACAGGAGTGTTTTCCACAATGGTAGTATGGATTGGAGTGGAAGAAACACTTGGTCCAACAAACTGATTTTGAGCAGATTTGTTATGAAAAAGGCTAAAGTGATCAAGAAGCTAGGAATCAAGAGGAGTGGAAGGTGAGGCTTCTCTACTGAAGCTTTGTTGAAAATCTGCAGTGTCAAGATCATCTTGGTTTAAATCACCTTGAGATCTAGTTCTAAATATGTTCTTTATATGATGTAAATCAAAGTGTAAATCCTCCAAAACAACAAGGTTTTCAGGGACAGATTTTGTTCTTAAGAGGCTCCTATTAGTAGCTAATTTTCCAGAGTTAGAAGCCTACCACAGAATTATCTCTGGATTTTCAACGATTAAAGGAGGATTTGGGTCTAGATGGGATCTAGTGTTGATCCTATGTGAAGCCAGACTTTAAAAAAAAAAAATGAGATAGGTTTAAAGTTTTAGAACTGTTTTTGGGAGTTTTACCTCTCAGATGTCTTATCTAATATGGGACTAGGCTTTTATACTTCTTCAAGCCTGGTTAACACAGTCCTAAAGAGATCTAGGGACCTAGGTGAGTAATAGGCCTACTGGGGCTAATGGAGTCACCAGGTGGAAACTATTTAGCTTGTATGAAGGTAAAAATTGGATGGATCCACCACCACGTTTATTATGAAGCCAAACTGAAATGTTATTGTGTTTTTTTGAGTTATTTCGGTCTTATAGGTTATGAGAGTGTCCTAAATCTAATTTAACACTTAGCTAAGGTGTTTAAACATACAGAGTTCACTCTTATGGCTTGGTAACTGGTTCCTTCAAGGTTTGATAAGGGTTTAAGTAATCCTAAGGGTTACTTAGTTTGTCACTGATTTAATTAAGTCCTATCATGATTACCATTTTTTTAGGAAATCCTTGAAGAAGGCTACTTATGTTATACTGGACAGGGAGTGTTTTGTTTTAAAGATTTAACTCAATGTCCCACCGTGATTGCCATTATGTTGGTGTGAGCAGTGGGATAAGTCCAATAGGTGCTCTTTATCAAGTTAAGGGCCTAAATATTTTTAAGCTGCAACCCATAGGATCATGCATATGTCGGGTGTTCAGTGTTTTGATACGAAATCAAAAGACAAGGCAGCATCAAAACCAATCTTTAGAGTTACAGAATCTAATCCTCCTTCTCTCAGAGAGGGATCTCTCAAATTATTTGTTTTTGCAAAGGTTTATCTTGTGTGCTTTGAGTATTGGTTTTATACTAGTTATTAAGTGCAAATGTTTGTTTGTTTGGTTGAATTGATACAACAGAACCTAAAAGGTCTAGGAAATATAGATAGAAAGGGGAAATGTCAGTTTCATTGGGCAATGGAGTCAAAAAGAGGTCATGAAAAACTTATCAATGGATATGGGATATCAAAGGGCAAATCTAACTTGGCCGCGGGATCCTTTGGTTTTGGAATGAGATGGACATCAATGATTTGGAAAGAGAAGTTTAATTCTCAACTAAGGGAATTTGAAAGCACAACTTGAACAATAAAGAGCTATTTGATAGACAGGGCTAACCATGAATTCTACAAATCACACTTCAAGCAAATAATGACTTCAAAAAAACTTTTAAAATGAAATCTAAGATTCAGGGAACACCCTATTTCCTCAAATATTTTATTTCAAATGACTTAGAAAACATAAAAATATTCACTGATAATAACGATCATAGAAGAGGGAACACCTAAATACATCTATGATCACAACTATAAAGACCTTTAAGCCAATTGTTCAAGCAAGGACAAGGGGCAAGATCAGAACAGACCTCCTTGGCTCACTGTAAAAAAAGAAACTTCAAAGGGAGACTTCAATAACAGTCTTTAAGTGGCAGCAGACAAGCAGGGAGAACCATAAATCATGCTGAAACCAACTATTCGAACTGTTAAGGAAATAAAAAAGCATGAGGACTAAAGAGAGATATTAAAGACTCTAAAATACCTCAGCAGAACAAAACATAAAACAGTGAAGGTTAAACAGGTCTAAGGTGCTTCCAAGAGTCATTTCTTAGCCTAAAACTTTCATCCTACTATAGTAAGAATTTATGGAATAAAATGAAAACAGGGGAAAACATTAAATAGTTCAGAATACTTCACCAACAGCCAAGCTCATGGATCTAATGATAGAGCCTTCTCAATAACAACCATGCAACAACATCATCAGGGCTTCCAAGACTTCAATTTCTTCTTCAACTTCAACAGGCTATGTATATTTCAGAGAGTTTCAGTATTACAACTAGTAATCAAACAACAAACATTTACAATGGATTCCTCAACGAGTTTTTATAGAGGAATGAAGAGGTTGAAAGAGATAAAAGATCTTCTGAGTTCAATTAATACAGTTAATGCTTCTCGGCCTTTGAGGGGCTCAAGGGAGAAATTTACAGATATTTTCCTGTATTAATTGGTTTACAATAAGTAATTTAAGCTTGTTGGAAGCTTACGTTGACTTTAAGGCTCTGTTTTATCTTTTGCAATAACTCTGCTGATAGTTTATATTAGCTTTTTTTATTTGAAATAACTATTCAGCTGTAAGGGGCACATATGCTCTGTTTTGGTCATTACTCGGCCTTTGTTTGAATGCTGTGAAGGCACAGGTGGCAATCTGGTAGCTAAGAGGAATCAATTTACCTTTGATGTGGCAGTGGAGGCATCCTTTGTCTGATAAATATCTTTGATTTTCCTTTAACTGTGTTTAATTCAATGGATAAGGCCTTTGATAATAGAATTTTAGTCGTAATCCATTAAACTATACAATTAATGTTTAATCCTTCATTTCTGCTGTGTCTGGGTCTTCGACATTGATACTCTTTGATTTGATTTAATCTTACTGTGTCTTGTTGATGTGAATATGTGTACAAGGTCCATATGGCATCAATGCCCATGAGTCATTGATGAAACGTGCAATCAAACCCTGTATATGGCTTTCCTTTTGATGAACGAAAGTTTGGAGGATCATCATCCTCGGCTTTCATTTTCTTTTAAAACATTTGAAAAAACCCCTTAAATCCTGCACAATACAAAAAAAAATTAAGAAATCCTGCATATTTGGTGAAAACTGCTTCGGAGGTTTCGGGTAGGAGCATGGCTATTGGATGGCAACATCCAACCGTGGAGATTTGCTGTAGAGGTGAAAGGAAAGCAGTGGGAGATTTTTAAGTTAGAACTGTTGATCTGTGATTGACCAAGACGATTAATGGTGGAGATTTAGCAATGAATTAATAATGCGAAGGGGTCACACTATTTGTGAAAATGGGAGAAATGCGAAGAAATAAGGTTAAAAAACCTTTTTGCGGAGGAAAATCCAAAGAAATTGAATTTGGGGTTTTGGGATGATCGTGGGCCGTCGGATGAGATCAGGCCACGAGATCAATGGTGGAGATCACTATGAGAATCCTTCGGGAAAGGGGGAGGGCGATAGTGTATGGCCAGATTAAATCTAAGCCATTGATCTGCAGAGCAAAACACAACGCGACAAAACACAATAAAATGGGGGAAAGTGGTTTCAGAGAGCAAAAGAAGCAGTATCGTGCGGAGAAAAGGCGGATAGGTGGTTTTCACTTTTGGAACGCAATATGTGCCAGGAGGTGACACGTGGCTTTAAAATATCCCCCATTTCACGTGATTTTGGGAAATTAACATTCGCGCTTAAATTTACGTGAAAACGTGGGTCGAACATTGGATCTGGGGTCTCAGATCCGATGATGGAGGACTAGCACGAGATCAGATAGATGCACGGGTGGAAACAGGGGGAGCGGTTTCATTATGGACCGTCCGATCAAGAGATCGACAGCGGAGATTAAATCTAGAGGGAGGCAGGACCCACAGGCGACAGGCCTGTCGGGGTTAATATGAGCCGTTGGATGTATAGGATCAATGGTCAAGATTCGATCTGGGGTATAAACGAATTAATAAAAAGGCGGAGAAAGGTTTATTGAGGGCCATCGATCTGCAGAGATCAACGGCTGCAATTGGCTGAAACAACATTATGAAGCTGGGTGTATGTTTTTAACCAAAGTCGGGAGATGCGATCTGGATTGTCTGATTTGGACACGTGGATATCCCAGATGCAATCGGGGCTCGGCGATCGGCGGGGCAAAGAACATGGAGGAGCCGAAGCGATTGATTGTGAGCTATTGATCTGCAGATCAGATCAACAGTGGAGAATGGATTGGGGAATGCCAATCGGGGGAGGAAATAAAATGCGACAATGAAAAATTGACGATGCGATTTTGCACAGTCTGTTGATTTGGTTTGGGATCAACGGTGGATATTGTTTCAAATCACACACTGGCGGAAAAACTTTAATACATATGAAAACCCAAAAATTAATGAAACACAAAGTTTTTGGCTGTCGGGAGGGTTATATATATGAGGTTGGTGCTTGTCTGCGGGGCCTTTGGATGTATGGAGAGAAAAGCCTTGGGGCTTTATGTATAAGGGCCAATCGCATCAGAACTTTAGTGCGGGTCTTTCAATCTAACCATTTTGATTTCTCCGATGCGATTAACGCTTCAGGACTGAAACTCTTGGTCCCGGGTGTAAGTTTATATGGAGTAAAGTGGGGGTTTATACAGCGGAGCCCAATCGCATTGGAAATTTTGATGCGGGGCTTTTCAATCTACCCATTTTACATTAAAAAACATAACTCTGGCAAGTTTAGACAAAAACTTAGAAAAAGTGGGTTTTTGGATTTACAAAGGAAATCTTCATCGACGATGAGTTTATATAATGTTTTAGTGCCCGATTGCGGGCCCTCTGGGTTATATGAAGTGGTAAAGACTTGGGTTTTATAATGAAAGGGCTAATCACAATTAGAGGTCTTACCATAAGAAATGGACTTGTGCGCTCCAATTTTTCCGATGCGATAAGCGCCAAAAGGGTCTAGTGCTCGGTTCTAGCGCTGGGGCATATGTGGGGAAGTGGTTTGGGACTTAGCCCAAGGGGGCTTAAGCCTGTAGCTAAAAAACTTATTTTTTATGAAATTTTTCACAGTTTTTGATGGATTTGGGGGTTTCGATAAAGTCTAAAAATGAGTTTTAGGCTTTGTTAAAGGGATTTTTATGAAGGGAAGAAGGGAAATCATGAAAAATAGAGGAATTTCGTGGGGGGAAAAGGAGATAAAAATGAAGGTTAGTTTTTGAGTGGAGGAGGGGGATTTTGCAGCAGTCTTTTTCCTTATGAAAATAGCAGATTTTTCAGATTTAAAATGGAAACAACAATAATGATCAAAAAAAGGATAGAATATCTTCAGAAGACTTTAAGCATCAACAATTTTGGCAATAAAATTGTTTCTTGAAGTCTATCCAAAATAATTTAGCCACCAATTGATATGACAAATTTTTATAGGTGGCTAACAGGTTCTGCATCTCCTTTCTTCCACTCAGAAAGAGGTCTTCGTCAAATATGCCCCCTCTCACCCCTCCTCTTTCTACTCATTATGGAAGCTCTGAGTCGACTGATCAAGCATGAGAAACAATTGGGTCAAATTCAGGGTATTAGATTAGTAGAAGGATGCACTCTCACTCACCTGCTATTTGTAGATGATTTCCTCATTCTACTCAATGGTTCTATTGGATATATACTCTCTTTTGATACTATACTTTCATATTTTAGTACAACCACAGGCATGAAATGCAATTTTTTAAAATATACCATCACCATCAGCAGATGCTCCCCCCAGGAAATAGGACTTGCCCTTAACAGATTTCATTTTCCTTCCTTGAACCTTCAGGATGGTCTTAGATACCTCGGGTTTAGATTGAAACCCTCGAACTATCGTATTGCAGATTGGAGTTGGCTTGTGTCCAAGTTGGAAAAATGCATTGGTATTTGGCACAACAGGTGGTTATCTCGGGCTGGTCGGCTCACCCTCCTTAAATATGTCTTGGAAGCCACCCCCGTGTATTGGATGTCACTGGCTTGGTTACCAAGGGCTATTATTCAACACATTCTAAAAATGTGCAGCGGATTTCTCTAGAATGGCAGCAGAGAGGGTCGAACTTTTGCATGGTTCAAATGGGACAACATAGCCCTCCACAAAAAATGGGGAGGATGGGGCATCAAAAACATGGACACTTTTGCAAAAGCCCTTGCTGCTAAAATGGGATGGGAAATCATGACAACTAAGAATCTCTGGAGACATGTGGTCTATATGAATTATATTCAACCAATGAATAATTTTTATTGGATTTGGTTGCCAACATGGAATTAATTCAAAATTTCATCCATTTCGGCCAATAGACCATTCCCTTTTATAGTATGAACTGGTTTGAACTCAATATCATACTCTTGTAATCTAGTCATCCAATTCACTCTATTTTCACCCAAATTTTGTTGAACAAGAAAGGATCTGACTACTAGGTGTGGCACAAATATGATAATATGATTCTTGAAAAGATAAGGTTTGAATTGTTTTACTACCTTATAAAATGCATACGCTTGTTTATCAATGGTGGGATAATTTAAATTTGGTCCCTGCAAGGCGACACTCATGAAAGAAATAGGTTGGGCATTCCCTTTATCATCCTTTTGCGTAAGAATGACTGTGAGAGAAATATCAGAAGTGAACATATACAACAAGAAATATTTGCCAAAAATTGGGCTATATAATGCTAGAGATTTAATGACCACTTTCTTAATACGGGAAACTGCATTATTTTCACTTTTATCCCATTTATATATTGCATCATTTTTTATCATCTCTTGCAATGGTTTTACGATTTGGGAATAGTTTGAGATTAATTTGAGAAGGAAATTTATTTTCCCAAAGAAGGATTTCATAGCCCTTTCACTTACCAATAAGGGAATCTGAGTGATTTTTTTAATCTATTCTTGCACTACTTTGATACCATATTTCGCAATGATATGGCCCAAGAGATTTCCCTCAGACACTGCAAAAATTCTCTTCTTAGGGTTTAATGACAGCTTGTATTTGAGACATCACTCAAAAATTTTCTTTAGATGACTCAAGTGGTCAGATATATTCTTCAAAAAAATTGTCACATCATCTAAGTAAACCACACCACTTTGACTAATTAAACCGCGAAAATAAATTTCCATCGTGTGTTGGAAGGTATCTCCTATGTTAATGAGCCCAAAAGGCATCCTCTTAAAAGAAAAATTACCTCGCTTTGTTCTAAAAGTAGTATTATGTCTATTGGGTTTCGCCACCAGAACTTACTTATATCTAGAAAAACCATCCAGTAACGAAAACATTTCTGACATCAATATCGTTTCCAAAATATTTTCCATAGATGACATTGGGCATTTATCTTTGTCTGAGGCTCGATTAAAATTACAAAACTCAACACACAAGAGAATTTCCCAGGATATCTTCCTCAAGGGTACCAAGTTGACACCCATGTTTAATGACAAAATTTAAATACGATAAGTGATCAGGAGCTAAATTTCTACTTAAAATTTTTTTTTGGATCGATGTGGAACTTAAATGACTGCGTAGATCTCGTCGTCCTGATTCCGATGCAACTCGTTTTTCAGAAAACCAATATCGTATGCTCAAGATATCATGTTCTATCCGTTTTCCTAAACAAGCGAATTTGGCAAAAAATTATGTAGGCATGGCATGCTGACTAGGCAGGTCAATGAGCTGATCAACGCATCTCACCTTCAATAGCGGGTTGCTAAGTTGCATGGTGTTGTTGGTGCGTCATGACATGTTATTATTGGTCGTTGGGAAGACCAATGAGGAGGAGGCAGGTGTCTTAGCCTACAGCCGCCATGTGTCCCCCTCATGGTATGGTAAAATTTTGGGTTTATGGATTGGATGGACTGGACGGGGGTCAAACTCAAGACCTATGCTAAAAAAACCAAGCCACTTACCACTCCACCTACGCATTGTTACTTAACTATATACAATGCCACATAAACTTAAATTTTGTTGTATGTGTCATTGGGGGAAGAGGGGGCCAGCCCCATGGATTAGCCCTCGAAATAAACTACCATGTGACCTTAACCCAAGACCGAGGGCGGAGTGCAGTAGGTGCTAAACACTAATGCACCATTAATTTCTTAATCCAAGATTAATTATCGCTTAAACAAGGTTAATTAGTGCTAATGTAGATTATGGGCATTCTTAACGAAATTAATCGTCCCACAATTTGTGTCGCCAATCAAAAAAATTGTACGACAGTTTGCCAAATTCCGGGTGGATTTGTAGGAACATCCCATATTTTGTTCAATTTGTGGGGCGAATAGTGGGAAAACTAGGAAAGGTCATATATCCTTCAATTTTTGACCAAATTGGATGCAAAAATAGGCTAAGGTATCATTTTTTACTATTCTGGACTCAATGGAACAGGTATCAGGATCCATAGAAGACTGTATATATTTATTTATTTATTTATTTATTATTATTATTATTATTATTATTATTTATTTTATTTTATTTTATTTTATTTATTTATTTATTTTATTTTATTTTTTTAATTTTTTTTCAGGTTGAAGCATAAGGGTGCCATGATCAACCATAGTCTTGAAATAGCTTATGGAGAAGTTTGATGATGAATATGGCCTTGCAGGGGTTGTCTATTGTCCATATTATTCTAAAACAACAATTGCATTAGAGTTGTAACTTCTCATTCTTATTTCCTATTTATGTCTTTGAAGGATATATTTGTTTATGTAATACAACGTGTTTTGTGGTGCAATTGTAGCTCTTTGAAGTTGAAGTTTAGGATCTTGATGTAAATGCCTATTGTTGCTGATTTTTTACATGCTTGAATGAAAGTTAGCATGCTCATGGGATGATGTTCTTACAACAGTATGTTTATTTGTAGGAGAAACTAACAATTCCTTTGTTCATCATTTTTTGTATTCCTCTTTACAAATCACTGAGTATAATGAGAAGGGGTCATACCATTAGAGTTGATCCAAGGAGAAGTAGCCCAAGAAGGGTGGCTAGTGCAAGACTATTGGTTACATGCTTCCATTTTATAAATAATGCCGCATAAATTTGAACAAATTGTTGAAGAATATATTTCCATGTACTTTTTTCCTTTCATCTAACCATAGTGTAGATAAGTTCGAAAAGAGGGAAGAAATTCTCAAGAGAATGTACATGTCTATTGGAAATAAAACCGAGAAGGGAAAATTTAATCCAAATTTTGAGGCATGTGAGCCAAGAGGAGCTGAAAATAACTTTTGTATTCACTGCAAAATCAATGCACATTGGATTGCAAAATGTTGGAAACTGTTTCCACATCTTCATCCTGGAAAGGGAAAGCAAGTTGTGCATGTACCTGAAGAGGAAGAAACCATGGGCTGGTCAACGAGCTGGTCAACGCATATCACCGTCAAATAGCGGGCTGCCAAGTGGCATGGCATGGCTGGTGTGTCATAGCATGCTATTATTGGTCATTGGGAATACCAACAAGGACGAGGCAGGTGGCTCAGCCTCGGGCCACCACATGTCCCCCTCATGTTATGGTAAAATTTTGGGTTTATGGACTGGAATGACCGGGTGGGGGTGAAGCTCAAGACCTCCGCCGAACAAACCAAGCCACTTACCACTCTTCCTACGCATTGTTACTTAACCATATACAATTTTGAATAAACTTAAAGTTGGTTGTATACGACGTTGGGGGGAGAGGGGGCTAGCCCTGTGGGCCAGCCCCCGAAATAAACTGCCATGTGGCCTTAACCCAGGACCGAGGGTGGAGCGCAGGAGGAACTAAACATTAATGCACCACTAATTTTTTAATCCAAGATTAATTAACACATAATCATGGTTAATTAGTGCTAATTCCTATTATGGGCATTCTTAATGAAATTAACCGTCCCACAATTTATGCCGCTAGTTGGTGAAATTGTAGGACAGTTTTCCAAATTCCAGGCGGATTTGTAGGACCAGCCTAGATTTTGTGCCATTTGTGGTGTGAATAGTAGGAAAACTAGGATAGGTCATAACTCCTTCAGTTTTTGACCAAATTGGATGCAAAAAAAGGCTAAGGTGCCATTTCTGACTATTCTAGACTTAATAGAATAGGTCTCAAGATCCATATAGCACTCTAGATAAGATTTTTGCAGGTTGAATCCTAAGGGTTCCATGATGAACCATAATGTTGAAACAACTTATGGAGAATTTTGATGATGAAGATGGCCTTGAAGGGGTTTTCTATTCTCCATATTCTTTCTGAAACAACAATTTCATCAGAGCTATATATTCTCATTCTTCTTTCCTCTTTATGTATTTGAAGGAGATATTTGTTCATATACTACAAGGTGTTTTTTGTTGCAATTATAGCTCTTTGAAGTTGGAGTTTAGGATCTCGATGTAGATGCATATTGTTGCTGATTGTTTACATGCTTGAATGAAAGTTAGCATGCTCATGGGATGATGTTCTTACAACAGTATGTTTATTTGTAGGAGAAACTAATATTTCTTTTATTCATCATTTTCTATACTTCTCTTTAAAAATCATTGAGTATAATGAGAAGGGGCCATGCCATTAGAGTTGATCCAAGGAGAAGTAGCCCAGAAGGGTGGCTAGTGTAAGACTATTGATTACATGCTTCCATTTTATATTTGATTTAATATAAAAGAATTTATGAACATAAATTAACAAAAACACATAAAATCACCTACTTATACTTGCCATTTGTAGGACAAACCTTAGTCACAAATATTTTTATTCTGAACAGGATCTTAGCATATCATAACTAATATTCCCATTCATATCAGATTGGTATCAGAGCACATGGTTTGATTTGTGAAAGAAGGTTTTCTTTGTTGTTGAAAGTGAAGGTGTTTTGAAGCTCAAGTGAGGAGAAATATTTTGGAAAGGAGAGTAATTATCTACCACCAGTTCTACCTCAAAGTTCCAGATCAAGGCTTTAAACAAAATATGTTCTAAGGAGGAGAGTCTACCAAGATTTCAAAATATGTAAAAGCTCTAAAAAATGTTTTTATAGACATGGTAGATACGGTGAAGGTCCTATATGAAGAGAGGAACACCCAATTGCATGGTTAAATCTCTACACGGCCTCCAAGTGAAGAATGCTCTTCAAGGGAAGAAGGAGACAAGAATGGTGTCAAGTCACCATCCTCTCCACAAACTTCATTTTTTTCTACAATCCTTATGAAAGATGCATTTGTATAAAGTTCTTCAGGAAAATATGATAGACAAGTTTGTGCCTTTTTTCCACATGATGTGGAGGAGGAGGTTCAATCAGTACCTAAGTTTGGGGAGTTGAAGGAAGAGAACCAAAGAGTCCAAGTGGACACATCCAAGATTAAAAGGGAGTTTTCAAACATCTTTTTACCTCAACCAAAATATGGAACCATTGGTAAGAATTTGTATGCTTCTTCTTTTCATAAAAGTGTTGAAGAAATTTAATTTGTAGCCTTTAAAAATTATGGTAATGGAATTGGATCCAAGCTCTTGTATAAAATGAGTTACAAGGGAGGAGGTCTTGGTGTGAACCAACAAGGCATCAAGAATCCAATAGAATCCAAGGAGATACCTAAGTATGAAGGCTTGGGTTATGTTGCAGTAGAAGAATGTTCTTCTAATGAAGATTATGGTGTATCATGTACCTTTTGTCACAAAAGAGGACATGAGGAGGCAATGTGTTGGACTTTGCACCCAGAACTAGTACCTGCTTGGTTCTTCAAGAACAAATAAGACTTGAAGGTATCTCCAGAGAAAGATGAAGAAGATGAAGAAGAAAATAAATTAATTTATTCTCACTATGAAAGTTCTACTCGCCATGCAAGTTCTTCATGGAAGAAGATCAAGTCAAAAAAAAAAAATAGAGGTATAAACATCCTGTTCTATCAATTTTTTTTCAATATGGAAAAAAAAAATGCAAATTTGAACAACTTGTTGAAGAATGTATTTCCATGTACTTTTTTCCTTTCATCTAACCATAGTGTAGATAAGTGCGAAAAGAGGGAATAAATTCTTAAGAGGATGTACATGTCTATTGGAAATAAAACTGAGAAGGGAAAATTTAATCCAAATTTTGAGGCATGTGAGCCAAGAGGAGCTGAAAATAACTTTTATATTCACTGCAAAATCAATTCACATTGGATTGCAAAATGTTGGACACTGTTTCCACATATTCATCCTGGAAAGGCAAAGAAAGTTGTGCATGTACCTGAAGAGGAAACAACCATGGAAATTTTGGCTTGTGAATAGTCATTTTTAATGGAAAATTTGGATGTCAAGTTATTTCCATGTTGTAAAATTCATTTCTAATTATGTCTTTAGAAAGCATTTTCAAACTGTTGTATGAGTAGTAGCAACACATGTAGTAGGATACTAATATGTTAAGCACTCATTTACACAAGTATTCGCTACGTGAAACTTGTTTGGTTTATTTTCCAAAGTATTTTTTGATGTTATCCTTTGTAAATATTTTGCAGCAAGAATATTTTCTTGTGACATTGGCATACATCGGATGTCAAAGATGCAAAGTGCAGAAATACCAAAGAAAATGAAAAAATTTGTTGAACATTGGAATCACTCGACCATCTCTTCTGCCATGTAGCACACCTATGGTTTTGGTGCCCAAAAAGAATGGAAAGCATTGTATTGAGGCATGAAAAGAGTTGCTTTCATCAAAGAATATTTGTTGAAGGAGGTATGTGGAAGATGACATTTCAAATAAAACAAGGTTTTTTGGAATGGATTTTTATGTTTTATTATATTTTCCATACTCCTATTACTTTCATGCATAAGAAGGATGATGATTTTGAGCCATCTCTAGAGGTGATAATCCACTTGTATGACATTGTCATTTTTAAAAAATTCCATAATGAATGTGTCATGTATGAGAGAAAAATACTGGATGTCATAAGGCATGAACGTTTGTTTTTGAAGATCCCAAAGTATGAGTTGGGTAAAAATTATTTGATGTATTTGGGCTACAATTTTGGAGGAGGTAAGTTGAAGGTAAACCTCTCCAATTTTGACACCATTATGGATTGGTTAAAGCCCAAGATGTTCATCTCAATAAGAGGTTTTTTTGGGAACAACCCAATGTTCAAGGAAAATTTTTGATAATATTTCTTCTATTGTATCTCCTTGGAATGCATTGACATGTGTGAAAAGGTCTTCTAGTGGGGAAGCAAACAACAAGAGGCATGTGATGCTTTGATGGTGAAAAATATTGGTCAAGGCACGACAAGTGTCAATTTGATTGAGTTTGGAAGAATGAAGGAACTGAACCTTCAGAAGCTGAATTACTGAAAGTGATCTTTTGGGGTCAAAAATATTTTAGTGGGGAAGAGTGACCAGGAGTTAATTTTTTCCTCAAAAATCAATTTTTTTGGATCAGTGTGGAACCTGAACGAATGCGTATATATTGTCGTCTTGAATCTAACGCAACTCGTTTCACGGAAAAATGATATTATATTCTCAAGATATCATGTTCTGTCTATTTTCCTAAACAGACAAATTTGGAAAAAAATTGTGCAGATAGGGAGCCGAGTCAACATTCCATACTGTTAACGTGGCATACTTACTGGCTAGGTCAATGGGCAGGTCAACGAGCTAGTCAACTCATATCATCGTCAAATAGCGGGCTACCAAGTGGCATGGCGTGGTTTGTGCGTCATAGCATGTTATTATTGGTCATTGGGAAGACCAATGAGGAGGAGGCAAGTGGCTTAGCCTCGGGCCACCATGTTTCCCCCTCATGGTATGGTAAAATTTTGGGTTTATGGACTGGAATGACTAGGTGGGGGTCAAGCTCAAGACCTCCGCCGAACAAACCAAGCCACTTACCACTCTACCTACGCATTGTTACTTAACCATATACAATGCCGCATAAACTTAAAGTTTTTTGTATACGCTGTTGGGGGGAGAGGGGGCTAGCCCCATAGGCTAGCCCCCTAAATACACTACCATGTGACCTTAACCTGGGACCGAGGGTGGAGCACAGGAGGAACTAAACATTAATGCACCATTAATTTTTTAATCCAGGATTAATTAACACATAATCATGATTAATTAGCACTAATTTAGATTATGGGAATTCTTAACGAAATTAACCGTCCCACAATTTACACTACTTGTCGGTGAAATTGTAGGACAATTTTCCAAATTCCGGGCAAATTTGTAGGACTGGCCTAAATTTTGTGCAATTTGTGGTGTGAATAGCAGGAAAACAAGGAGAGGTCATAAATCCTTCATTTTTTGACCAAATTGGATGAAAAAAAAGGCTAAGATGCCATTTTTGACTATTCTAGACTCTATGGAATAGGTCTCAAGATCCATATAGCACTCTAGATAAGATTTTTTCCAGGTTGAATCCTAAGGGTGCCTTGATCAACCATAACGTTGAAACAACTTATGGAGAAGTTTGATGATGAAGATGACCTTGAAGGGGTTTTCTATTCTCCATATTCTTTCTGAAACAACAATTTCATCAGAGCTATATATTCTCATTCTTCTTTCCTCTTTATGTATTTGAAGGAGATATTTGTTCATGTACTACAAGGTGTTTTGTGTTGCAATTGTAGCTCTTTGAAGTTGGAGTTTAGGATCTTGATGTAGATTCCTATTGTTGCTAATTTTTTACATGCTTGACTGAAGGTTATAATGCTCATGGGATGATGTTCTTACAACAATATGTTTCTTTGTAGGAGAAACTAAACATTCATTTTTTCAGCATTTGTTGTACTCCTCTTTACAAATCATTGAGCATAATGAGAAGGGGTCATACCATTAGAGCTGATCCAAGGAGATGTAGCCTAGGAAGGGTGGCTAGTGTAATACTATTGATTACATGCTTCCATTTTATATTTTATTTCATGTAAAATCATTCATGAAAATAAATTAACAAAAACACATAAAAACACCTACTTCTACTTCCGATTTTGAGGACAAACCTTAGTCTCAAATATTTTTATTTTGAACAAGACCTTAGCATAGCATAATTAATATTCCAATTCATATTAATAATAGTATCCAAGAACTTTCTCAACTCTTTCTAAATGAGGGGCTCAAGAATAGGATGAACTTTCCTCAGTTTTTGCTGAAAAGGATTGGCCCCTTCCTTGATAGGAATCACGTGTTGGATTATTCATGTATCATAAGTTTTCAAATAACTTTATGTGTGCATAAAGACATCTTGATTTTGTTTTAAAAGGTCGATAAAAGCTTTTCGCTCATGAGGTGTGCAACAAGAACCAAGATTCACAAACTTTGGATCTTCCTTTTTCCCAAGATTTACTTGTTCGTGTGAAAGTGTAGAGCTATGGGTATTTGCATTGACTATTCCCTTGAACCGATTTTGCAAGTTGTACAACTTTTCCAGTGATACCACACCCTAGGGCATGGGATTTCCACTCCTTGATTGTGCTAACCCCTACAATTCTCTTTCGTTCTTTTCTTTTCCGATCACTGCATCTTTAAAAACATCAAAATTCACCATAAAGACCAGTATGTACTGGTCAACATTAAAAATGGGAAAATTAGTAATATTATCTAGAGCATATGCCCTATAAATAATATCAATTGAAAATCAATATTTTAAAGAAGAAAACCTAGCAGCATTATTTGTTAATGTATTAACATTAGCTTTGTGAATTTTAGGAATATAAATAATGTTAAAAGCTTTTTAAATGTGAAATTAAATGCCATACCTCTTGTTGATAATTCTTGATATTAGGTGACACATAGTGTATCATGTTGTGTACCTATCGCATGACAATTTTAGGGTCACCTATTTCTTTAAGCACCTCAAATTTGAGGTCGATGGCTTTCTTCAAACCAAGAATGAGTGATTCATATTCAAAAATATTATTAGAACACTTGAATTCCAAGCGACGAGATATTATATGTTTTTCCTATCATGGGTATACTAAAATAAAACCAGCTCTAGATCCCTCCTATGTCTTGGATCCATAAAAATACAAAGTTCAAATATTAGAAAAACTATAGCTATGTCTTACACTACTACTATTTACATATAATGTACAAGATCCATTTTCACCAGTTGGATTTCATGGAAGGAGTTCCAACTGTTTATCTAGTGGGATGGGTGAATGTTGTGCTAGATAACATCTATGATCTACTTCCAAAAAAAAATTATAAAAATAACATCTGCAAATCTCATCGATTCATTTTTTCCCTCAAGTTGTGTCATGGTATGTTTCATGTAAGTCTCAATTTATACTTGAATTTGGTTGTATTTTCCCTTGTATGGAAGCCATAAATGTGTCCATTTAGTTGAAAAATACCCCTGTAACTTGCTGGACCAATCTCTGCTCAATAGTAAACCATAAGATTCGAGAATGTACACAACTACAATGTTTATGCACTGGTGAACTCTATGGTCAGATGATAAGTGAATGATAACATTAATAAGTTCACCAATGTTATGGACAAATGATATATCCAAATGTATTTTTTGTGCATAAGTTTTATCACATTTAGCATTAATTTTCTTTGTGAAAGATAATGGCATAACATTTGCAAATGCATCGGAATCAACCAAACAATTATGGACATTATAATTAAATATTTCAAAAGTTAAATAAACATATGGAAGAGAGTGTTAGATTTCAATTTGACAACATTAAATACAAATTTGATAATATCGCGAGAGTTACCGAACATTACATGAGAAGAAAAAACTTCTTTACTTGCCGAAGAGTGCAATGAGGTTGCCTGGATAATCAGTTTTTATTGGCCTGCTATATTTGTGAGCTCAAAGATTGAAATGTTGGCCTGAGCTCTTTTCATATCATCAAAAATATTGTAATCAATACTTTCCATCTCAATGGGGTGTGTTGAAGGATTGAACGATGTAGTTTTATTCAATTCTTCAAGAGTGGTGTACTTTCTCTTGTTGTTGGTGGAAGTGTTCTTGGTAGCAGGAGCACTTCTAGACATATTATATGAGTTTTGAGCTAGATTAGAAGGTGGTAGGATCCTACACAACAATTTCTTCTTAAGTTATTGGTCAAAAATAGTTCCCTTTCTCCTCAAATTTTAACGACCAGTTGACTATTGGGGAGGATCTTCACTCACTGACGGTTCATAAAAAAATTTCCTGTCAGTTTTGTATATAACATTAAACATATTCACTGTGTGTCCAACACCTAAACTTTCTTTGGTTGTGACATGTTCATTTTCTTATTCACTTTGTTCAGGTTGTTCTTCTGTTAACAAGGTATCAACCAGATATTTCAGTGTCCAACCCTAACCCCTTTATTTATGTAATAAGCCCAAGGGATCTAGTCCGAGTCATAGTTAGTTAGTTGAGTCAACAAATCCCATAAGAGATTATCCACATTAATACTAATTTTAAGTGGTTGAACCAAATTATATAAAAGGGAAAAAAACTAGTTATAAACAGGCCATAGTTAATAAATAAAGTGGTTAACCCGTTGTTGGGCTTCAGAGTTGACATATTTTACTACTCATTTCTTTTTCCTTTCATTATTTTTTTGAGTCTTTTATGTATAGAATATGGTGATTTGTGTGTTTTGAACTTTATAAAGCAATTAATAAATAATTTCATGAATTTATTCTTCAAACGACTAGATTTAATTATGAAAAGATGTGTTATTCTTACAATATGAAATGATAAATGACAGGGATTTCGATGTTTTTCCCTGGGAAAGTTGGACAAGAATGGATTGCACAGAGATTTTTGGGTTAGTTATGGCCTGGATAAGTGAGAATAACAATCTTCATGGAAGGACCAGGGAACTTAAGAGATTTTGTAACTCGAATTGAGCATCCTAAGAATATTAATATTCTTAGGATCACTCCTTTATTTTAATTATAGACTTGGTTGTAATTATAAAAGTGAGGAAGAAATCCTAGGTAAAAAAAAAAATTACTGTCATTCTTGTATCTATCCTAAGTTTTTACAAACATACTTTGTAATACTGATGTTAATTAATATAATGGAGACTTTCACAGTTCATGCGGTTGAATTCTCACGATCATGGGCCAAATCCTAGAACGATTACTACCTCCTTGTGTTATTAATTTACATGTCAACTTTCTTGTTTCGCAATTATTTGATAAATTTCTAGCATTGATCCTCGTTACTGAATAGTTCATTACAGTGATATTTGTTACTAAATCGTTAATTACAGTGATAATTGTTACTGTATTGTTCATTACAATGATAATTGTTACAAAAATTTGAGAAGCTTTTATTTGAATCCGAGCCCTGAAAGTTGATTTAATGAAAGCATTATTTATTTTGTCATTTCTTATGATTGATAAAGAAAAATTGAGTGCAAGGTTTGATATTTATTTCAACAAAGATTTATTTCTATTTGAGCATGTTGTTTCTTTCCTGTAGTTGCAGTTTCCTAGGAAATGACTGGTACTTAGTAGAATCATTTTTATAAGGTTCAATTCTTTGATTATCTTAGATGAGCTTTCGAATGTTTGAATTTATGAAGTTATGAGTAAAACTATTTCTTTAGGAAACATTAATTTTTTATTTCATTTTTATGTATTTTCCTCTCAATCGGATTAGATAGATTAGGCTACACAAACATTTCTCTTTGCACATAAGTGTAGACAACCTTGAAGTAACCAGACGAGTTCCGGGTTGAAAATATAACATTTAAAGGTCTGTTGCTCTTTTTAAAGAGAAATTAAGTAACCCAACATTTTGGCGCCATTTTCGGGGAGGTTGTCAAATAAGTGTTAGTTGTATCCCTGTAAGGTTGGGTATTAAAGACATAATGTAATAACTTGTGCACACACCAAGTAAAAAGCTTGTTACAGTGCCTACCCTCAACTGATACTTTTAGAATTTTTAGTATGTATGATTAGGAAAAAGCCTAGGACTGTATATTGAGAAGTAATATATTCAAAACCTATTCCAAAAACCACCAAATATCAAGGTCACTCTGGCCTTGGGAGAAATGACTTCATAGATGAAATCATTCACCATTTGGAATCTCAAGCATCAATAGGTCCCCAAACAACATTTAGGAATGGTTCTATTATTTCCTCTCAACCAGAAGGATCATCAACTACAGCTCACACTGAGATTCACGATAAGACTGTGAGGTCTAAGTAGGGTTTCCAAAATACATTCATTAATAATGTGAGTCCTTCCATTGAAAGAGACGGGCATTATTACAATTTAAGAGAGGGGTAAGGTGAGACAATTAAACCACATATTTCTTAGTAGAATTTCCTACAACACCTATTGCAAAGGGAGAATATGAAATTCCTTATCTAAATAGCATTATAAGACCTACTGAGAACCCAGAGTTTAACCAACATATTATCCTTTGGAAAATACCTCCTGATCATGAAATCCCTGAGGATTATTGGAAATTTTTTAACCAAATGGAAAAATAAGCATAACGAACATTGACTTTGACCTTAAAATACCCTATTTCTGACCTACATGCCAATGCACCAATGAAAGCCATCCCATTACAAAATATTCCAAATTTTCATGGAATGGATTCTGAGGATCCCGATGCATTCCTATTTTAATTTGATATCCTATGCCGAGGTTATGAATATACCACTAATCCTCAGAAACTGAAGTTATTTCCTTCCACCTTAAAGGGAGAAGCCCTATGTTGGTTTATGGGATTAGGAGGAGGCACTATAAACTCATGGGATCATATGAAAGAAAATTTTCTCATTAAATATCAGGACTATTGTTGGTCTAGAGATTTGAAGGAATAAATATTTAAAATGATGACGAAAGAAGTTGAGACTTTAGAGGTGTTAGTATGAATCTTTTTTCGAAGTGTACGAAAAAAGACCACTTTAGCTACGCATAAATTATAGCCCTAACATCAAATATGGCTACCAATATCTTCAGATCTGCAGTTAGTTGATCAAGAAAAATGCTGCAAAAATCCAAATCTATGCATAAAAAGACATTAAGCAATAAAAATAAGGTTTTGCTCCGTACATCCAATAGACAAGACAAGAACAATATTTTTGGAAGAATTTTCTATTAAGGGCACCTAGGAGGAAAACAAGAAAGGTGTTTCCAATTCTCCTCAATGGGATGGGTTCTTGAAAGTCCTCAGCACTTCAGATCTAGAATTTTTCTCTCTTGTTGGTGTAGAAAACCCAGACAAACATAGAACTCAAAGGGAGCTCACAAAGTGAAATAATGGAAAATTTGACAATGATAATGGCTCAAAGTCAAACCAAGAGCATAGATCCAGAGTGATATAATAGGCAACAAAAGGTGACAAATGAATGGGAAAACCCTTCTATTTATAACAAAATATTGGGTCATTCTAGATCTTGGTGCATGATTAAAATAATATTAACCAAATCTAGATCCACCTTTTATGGAATATTTATTATATTTGTTGGAGGGAAAAGGCATTTGACTTGGGTCAAATCCCTTTATTTGTAAATAATAAATAAGTAAATGATTTATTTATTATTTTAAGGAAGCGGTTGAATGATAATTAAATAAATAATTATTTATTTAATTATTTATAAATGATTTAGTCATATTTAACAAGGAATATTATTTAAATGATATTTAAATAATTATTCCTAGAAAATAATAAGATAAATAAGGATTTATCTAATTAATTTCCTTGTTTTGGGTTAAATATGACCCGGAATAATTATTTGTAAATAATAAATAGATAAATGATTTATTTATTATTTTAAGGAAGTGGTTGTATGATAATTAAATAAATAATGATTTATTTAATTATTTATAAACGATTTAGTCATATTTAACAAGGAATATTATTTAAATAAGATTTAAATAATTATTCCTAGAAAATAAGAAGATAAATAAGGATTTATCTAATTAATTTCCTTGTTTTTGGGTTAAATATGACCGAGGAAGAATAATTAAATTATTGTTTAATTAATTATTCCATGAGAAAACCAAAAAAATATAGATTTTTTAATATTTCCCCTTGGGGTTTTCATTTAGACCATAACTTGACCTATTAAATGTGTTTATTAAGTTATTTCACATAATGAAAGCAATTTTACTTAGGGTAAAATTGGTCTTACATGGTGTACTTGGGTCCATCTAATGATAATAGGTTAGATGACCAAAAAATGGTGTAACAGATTTCCCCCCAGCGTGCGAGTGTTAGGAGCAAATCGTATGACCAAAGTACGTTGTAAGAACTCAATCACCAAACATCAAAAGGGAAGTCAGAGAGAGAAATGTAAGGTAGCCTAATGTGCTAGAGAACTAGACCCTAAGGAGACGAGACTTACAGGTGAAACAAGTCTCTTTTTATGAGAGGGTACCTGTGCTAGAGGCGGCGGGGGAGGCATACCTATGCCTGTCGAGACAAAGTACAAAATAATAGTGTGTCCAGTAAAAAAGGGACAGAAATATAAAGTACATGTTGGCATAAACATGAGCCAGATAAAAGATATAATGATGAATCCCACATACATGTTGTGCCTGGGATAATAGCTAGGACTTATACAATAATATCTGAGTACATGAGATACAAATACAACCCAAATGCCCCCTATCAACGGGGAAGGGCTTGCAAAATCTGACTGATACATGAAAATCAAAGAGGTGTTGCAAGCGGCTAAGGTCGACATCATCAAATGTCATTCGGGCATGTGGGGGGCTACCTGCAGGGCCACCCCCTCATGAGGCTTGAGACATCTCACACACACCCGGGAATCATGGAGAACAACTGCTGCATCACTGGACCATCAAGTATACAGATCTCGATCATGCTGAAAGGAGCTGAAGGTGAGAAACAACCAAGTCAAAGGGCAATAAGTAGTCCCTTTTCCTAATCCGGGGCGCCGAACAAGAGTGGAAGCTAGAAACAAGGTACAACACCCTCTAGACCTGTCTTCTAGAATGAATGAGCTGATGTCGACAGAAGGAGGTCCACCATAGGTGAGGCAATAAGGAATCCTCAACTAAGGCATGAGAGAAAATAGTAGAGCGACTGACAGACTGACACCAATGATGATGATGAAATGGGGGGTACTAAGTAGCTAATGGATGACTTCCATTGTTAAATAATAAAGGGCATGGATGACCTGGCAGCGAATGACACAATATCATGAGGGATAGTGGACAATGGGACTAAAGGCCATAATGTGCGACACGATAGAGGAACCAAGCAATGAAGGATGGAGGACTATAGCGGGATACAAAGGGACTCGGGATAGACTCCATGAATGCGTTGATGACTCAACTCAGATGCTCTAAGCAACGGTGACTCGATGGTGCTACCACACAGTAATGGTCCAATGGGGGACCATAAAAACATGAGTAAAAGATGGTATCTCATGAAAAAAATCAACACGAACAAGGACAAGTGTGGAGGCAAGGTGGTGCCCCAAGTACAAGTGTTGTAAGTGGGGAAATCCGATTTGGAGGAGAGGTGAAGAGACCCTTCTTGGAAAAAATGTGTCATGGTGAAGTATCAAGCTACTAAAAACTAACATGTACCCAGAGCTCATGAATAGGCCAGGTCACACCTTTTGGGGTCTGTTTTGTGACCTGTGTAGTAGGTACTGGGTATAAAACTGCAACCTGTCCCCGAAAATGACTGGAAAAGTGCGACCTATCAGAGAAAGGGGGTTTCAGTGCTATTTTTGGCTGAGATCTGGGATTTGTATGGTTGAGGGGTATAGGTGCCCCTAAGCATGTTGTGTTCATGCCAAAATGTATTTAGGAAAAGGGGAATCTAAACACATTTTAATGATGTGGTGCACCATTTGATTTCGTTATGGTTATGCAGCTTGAGAAAGTAAATGGAGGATTACCAATCTCTTTTAGTACTGCATATATGAATCAAATGGACTTTAAGTTTTTGGGTTGGAATACCTGGTGTCACTATCCCAAAAAGAGGATTTGGAGATAATGAATTGATGCTCTCTTAGAAAAGCTATGGGTTGTGTTGGGGTTCCCATGTTTTGGCCAGGTTGGCAAGACCAAAAGATGAGACAACATCAAACCACTTTCAGACCTTAGGATCTATCCCTCCTAGGTCCAGAGAGGGATCTCTCTATGATAGTCAAAGTATATATGTCTTTGAGGCTCAAATCTAATATGTTAGGCTAGTTATAGGCACAAGGTTTGTTTGTTTGATTTGTTTTGATTTGGTTGTTGGGAATCAGGAATGAAGGGTTCAAAATAAGGCAAGGCAAGGCAAAGAATATTTTAGGCAAAGAGAGATCAATTCAGATAGTATTCAAGACCATTAGGCAAATGGAGTCAGGAAAGGGTTTACTTGTTGTTCAATATGAAAGCTTTCAGTTGGGCTAGTCATCTAAAGCATTGGATCCTAAAATGATAGGTGGAGTGAAACAATCAGGGAAGGAAGTGAAAGAATGAGGGCATACCAATTTCTATCTATAGATCAGGTCAGAGGTCATTTAACTCCAGACCTGCTTGGACATACTCTTAGGCAACTCTCAAAGAAGGGAAAGGAACAACTTGAGGGAAAATTAGATAGGTTTAATTAACTGAAAAGGATCCTAGTGAGACAAAGATAGAGTTCTACACTCCCAGTGTTCCCAATTCATTCAATTAAACTCTAACAAGAACATCTAAGAAGCAGATTCATTAACTCATACATCAGATAGCAGGCAATAACATCCACTACACTGGTTAAATTAACTTAAACTAATTCTTAGATAACACATTTGACAAAAAAAATTAAGGCAAGGAGAGAAGAAGCACAGGGTGCCTAACAAGGGAAAATCCTATGCCAGATTTCTGATGCAAGCCAGAAGAACTGAAATGGAATGAAATAAAACAGAGAGACAGGAAAACATCACCGCAGCTTTAGATCAGGATCCAAAGAAATGTGCTTGTCATATTAAGAGCAACACCAATCAGGTACAACATTTTCCAATAGCTTGAAATTCAGTTTGAAAACATACTCCTCAGCCTATCTTACAACTTTACACAGTGAGCATGCCTCAAGAGAAAGCTTGCAATTCTCAGATATCTCATCAACAGCCTTTACAATAGTTTTCTCATGAGTTTTATAGCAAAAGATGAGCCGAGGAGGTAGGTGCAATACTAAATGAAGCATTAAAATGAGAAAAGAAAAAATGCCTGAAGCCCATTCTGTTCTAACTCATGTGCATTGATCTCTGGCATTCTTTGGGTGAACGAATGATCCTCTTCAGGCTTCCAATTACTCTGATATGAACCTGATGTACACTAGCTTGCAGTACTCTGTAGTAATTTTGGAGAATGAGCAAAGGGTGAGTAAATGGCGAAGAAAGTCCGCCATACCGCATAACAAATGTTCTGATGGCTTTCGACTGTGGTTAAGGCGTAATTCTTCCCTGGAGCACGACATAGAATAAAAGCAGTATGGGCAACCCGTCCTTTCCTGGAGAAAATCATTCTGCTAATGTAGAAAACCTGCTATATATTAATTTCCACACATCTGTATCCTCTGTGTGGTCTATGATGTCTTTGACCTGGTAGCTTGCCTTGAAAAACTTGGTTTAAGGCTCAAAGATCTTCGTTTTGGTGCCTGGAACTATCTGCCACTTCATTTATATCTCTGTCGGTAAAAAATTGCCGCTGTATCAAAACGGTGTAATCATGGCAGTGTTTCACTTCCTGTACCCTGCAAAAACCCATATCTGTGTTAAGAAATCCATGCATGGAGGAGGTCGATGGTTACGGAGGACGGGCAGAGTGGTAGCGCGGCGGTGGATAAATTGTGGTTTTACCTAAAATAATGGTGAAAATGCATTGAAATGGTGGAAACAGCGAATAATAGGGTTTGGTGGAGAAATGTGTGTGGGCCGTTCGATTGTGGTCCGAAGACAAAGATCAACGGCGGAGATCGACATAGCGGGATGGTTTTATGAAAATGGACGAAATGAATATGAAATATTAACTTTAATGTAACATCTGAATCTTTGGTTATAATCGGAAATGGGCGAGAATGCAATGAAACGCATGGAAATGAACGTACGAGGTGGGACCCGACGTGGTGGAGGGCAATTAGATTTGAGCCGTTAGATCTTGAGATCCAACAGACGGCTGAGATTGAGTCGTAGAATCGCAATCGGGAATGGGCAGGGGTGACACATTTATATAAGTTCTGATTGAGATTGGGAAAGGGAAAGCGATTAGCGCCAGGTCGTTCGATCTAGCGGGAAGATCAACGGTGGAGATGTGGATCGGGGGATCGCAATCAGAGGGGACACAAAGGGGCGACATCATTACTCTTCCGATTGCGATTGGGTAGAGACATGCGATGGCCGTTGGATCAGCAAGGAGATGGACAACTAGGATGAATTCGGAAAGACGTAATCAAAAGGAGCGGAAGGGGGGGTAATCGCAATCGCAATCAGGAGAATGTACGATGCGATCAATCAGAGGGGAAAAGCGATCGGCGGGGAGTGCGGTCGAAGTGATCGAGAGAGGAGTTTCGATTGCGATGATCGGAGTTAAGTTGCGATCAATCGCATCGCAAATATTTGCGATGAGCCGATCGGGGGACTTAACATAAACATTGCGATTAATAAGATTTTCGATTAGAGCGGGCCTTCCGATCTTCGTGGTAGATCAACGGTGGAGAACACAACGGAGGACTTGTATAATAAATCAATCGCATTGGAGTTTTTTCGATGTTACAAAGGAATGCACCCGCCTGACACTCCGATTGTGATTAGCTCCCAAGGCTTTAAGTGCTTGGTCTTAGCGCAAGGGTATATGTGGGGAAGTGGTTGAAAGGGGCTGGTGGGAAAAGGGGCTAAGCCCTATTATAAAATTGAAAAGTGGGCTTTTTCCCATATTTAATGAAATTTAAGGTTGGGAATGGCTAACGATAAAAGGGTAAAGGGGGAATTTGGCACAACAAAGGGTGAGGGTGGGATTTAAAGGGGATTTTGGGGAGATTTAGAGGGTTAATGGGGAAAAATTTGGGATGGAAAAGGACCTTTGCAAAGGGGAAAAAAGGGGTAAAATGGAGAGTTTCTGCAAAGGTGAAAGGGGCAAGTAAAGGCCTTTTGGAGCATAATTTTTCATCAGTAAGACTCATTGACACCATAACAGCAGAGGGGAACATTCAAAAGGAAGGGAACATAAAGAGGCTTCAAGGATGATGTGTTTTCAATGGAAATGCATTCCTTGAAGGCTCATAAAACAATCTAGCCCCTGGCTTGCTTGTCAAGGAATTCATAAGGGGCTAACAGTGGCTCCACATGGGGATGGCTTCTTCTTGAAGGAGTCAAGAATTCATAAGATGATATTTGGTGTAGGCCAAATGCCTACTGCTTAAGCCACCTTTCTTCTATGATTTTCAGCTGCCACAAATATGATAGATCAGCAGAAAAATTCCCAAACAATCTACCTACCCATCCTACCATCCTAGCATTTTTTATTCTAGGGTGGTGTTATCACTCAGGTTTTCCTTGAAGTTGTGGAAAAGGAAAGTATACCTGAGGTAACCACAAACCAACCTTCAGATGCAGAATCTAGCCAATCTGCATCCAGAGAGGGCTCTCTCTTTATAATTTATCTTTGTTCTTAGAAGGTTTTAGGCTAGTTATAGATCCAAGAGTTTGTTTGAAAATGGTGGAATCCACAAACTAAGGGCAAGGTTGAAAGTTTTCAGTCCATTGGGCTATGGAGTCAAAGGATGGCTTTACTGGATTTTTATTCTATACACAAGATGGCTTTACAGGGCAAGATAGCTAGACAGAGAACAATCCTTAAAATTTAAAGTGGATGGGATGATTTTGAAGGGATGAAAGGCAACTAAGAATCTTTCACCATGTTCAAAAGAAAGAAATGGGATGACTACAAAAAAAGAGCAATGAAGAATTCTTTATTATAGTAATCAACAATGTTTAAATTAGCAAAACAAGAGCATTTAAGAATTCATGCTTATAACCAATTTAGAGGAAAAAATTAAGAACAATCACATCTAAAATCAGAGTACAATTAAGTAAATTCTGATTCAATCTTTTATGTAAATTATTCAGAAATGGACATAATGATATTATAAACTGATATAAAACTTAAGACAAAGGGTAGAAAGACTTATTGAACTGCAGTCCAACACATGAATCCTGCAAAAAGTCCTGAGCTTCAAATCGTCATCCAGTAAGCCACGAATAAATTTCTCCAAAATGATTTTATTCCGAAAATCTCAATGTTA
Organism: Pinus albicaulis; assembly: GCA_034641835.2. Lineage (NCBI taxonomy): Eukaryota > Viridiplantae > Streptophyta > Pinopsida > Pinales > Pinaceae > Pinus > Pinus albicaulis. The sequence continues at coordinate 1,179,754,774 of CM076577.1, read as the reverse complement.
CAGCAAAGTAATAGAATCCACCCAAAATACTTCCAAGAGTGAAGTATTTATACAAATTCTAAACTAAAATATCTTGAAAAAAATATCAAAATTGGTTCACAAATCTCTCCAACTATTTTACATAAATAGAACTTAAGTAAAGGAAACTCAAACTAATGCATCTATTTGGCACTATTTTGTATGGATATTTGATGACAAAGAAGATAATTCGAATTTGATCCAACTCTTAGTTGATGATGAGGCATCCAAGTCACTAACTGCTTCCTTTCTTTGTGCAATTCTGCTCCAACAATTCTGCAACTTTGGGGTCCAATGATACCTTTATATTTCTCAATCCGTAATAGATATGTAAAAAGTGAAAGAGGTTATTGTAGATAAATATGTTGGTGAGATAAACCTCTTTCACTTTCCTAAAAGTCCTCTCCAGCTGTGCACAATAGGCTCTGCAAAAATATGTTTAAAACAAAGTTTTACAGAGTCTGAAAAATAGCCTCTAAAGATGTGCATGTATCTCTCAGTCCGAAATCAATGTCCAAAAAATGAGATAGGTTTTTGTAGATGGGTCTCTTAGGAAAAAAAAAATCCTTCAGTTTTGTAAGATGTATTTCTGATTGGCCACAATATTCTCTGCAAAATTATGACTTAACAGGAATTTTCTGCAAAAAGTGCTTTCCAACATTGTTTAATATTTCCAAAACCATAATGGCTGTTAGAAAAGTGAGAGAGATTTTTGTAGATGGCCCTCTTAAGAACATAAACATCCTTCATTTTTGTAAAATTCATCTTGGATTGATCACAATAGTTTCTGCAAAACTATGACTAAAATATGCAATTTCTACAAAAGTGTTCCTTCTTGTTATGTTTTTTCATCTTTTTACTTTCTTGCTCTTTTGACTGTTTTACTTTCACTTTAGACAAAACTCAATGCTGGTGAAAGTATTTTCATCTCTTTTTACCATTTTACTGCCTTTGTAATTACTTTTACTGTTTTACCTTTGACTTCTCTGTAACTTCATTTTAACTTGCACTTTGACTTTTACCTGATACACTTTAACCACTGATACTCTTTAACTGTTATGATTTTACTATCCCTGTAATTTCTCATTTCGCTTTTACCATTCACTATGCACATTTCATCATTCTAATCTCTCTCTGAATTTTTATACAAACTGTTTGTTGAATGAAGATATTGAATTAAAATCTGAGAATTTGGAGCAAACAATTTTGTCAACTAGTATTGAAATTGTTGGTCCAAATCCATATTCTGATGGTAACTTTTTAAAATAAAAAAAATTGTTAATGAAATCCAGGTCTGCAGGGAGGTGATTGTAGGCTTTTTGAAAGACCGATGGAATTAGATCAGTCTGTGAAGGTTTAACTCTTCATGAGATAAATTGGCAGATTTCTCAAGCATATCTCCTATGGACAGGGAGTCAAGGCTTGACCAGGTTGAAATTGAAGCATCTCATTGATTGACTGAGCAGTAATTGGGCAAAGGATGTCTTGCTTTGGGGATAAGACTGCTCTCTGGTTAGGATCATAATTGGCATGGCAAAGATAGATTATTTCAGGGAAAATATGAACAGAGGGAAAGAGGTACTGGGGAAGACCAGACTCCCATAACCCAATAATATCTGAGCCATTCAAATAATTGTCTCTACAGGGACAATAAATTCGAAGGGGATTTTCAGTAAAATTCAAGTCCTTTATTTGAAAATCTTTTTCCACTAATGATAAGTAATCCAAATCTCTATGGGGGGCATTCAATGGAGTTACATTCAAGGCTGCCAGAGCTTCCATTTTGGTTCTTGTGTATTCAAAATGGAAGTTTCTGGGTTTTCTTCACAGGCCGGGGCACGATTTCAGTTTTAATGAGGGAAATTAGCACAATTGCAGTTTCAGGGGAACAATTCACAGCTTTAAAACTCAAGGAATGATCTTAGGAATAAGATTTTGACACTGATTCTGCGGAAAAACAAGGAACACAGAGTATCTTTTGAAGTTCGGAGCGCAATAGAATAAATACCTGTTTTCGGAGGCAAACTGGGATTTAACATGTATCAAGTGGTGGCAAAAGAATGCTCCAACACTGGTCCGGTAGAATTCTGGAGCGAAATCGGATAGAACAGTAGATTTCAGTGAAAATTTGAATTTCGTAGCGGAAGGCGCAGTCGCTTTCAAATATTGAAAATGACACAAAAAACACGAAAATTTGTTTTATTTCCAAAGTCAAAAAGGGGTTTTTATTTTTTCGAGGAATGACGTCATTTCAGTACGGGCTGACGTGTGGCAGGGGTCGGGTGGTAAGCGGTAATCCCCGCACCGCTTATGGGCAATAGTGGTATTAAACGCGAGGGCAACAATTCCATTGGGGAAGTGACACGTGGTCGGAGGATGGTTTCAAAACCACCGTGCCCCCGCGCGTTAAAATTTTGTCGAGGGACGGCTAGTGGAATCACTGTGGAGCGTTGATCTGCAGGCAGATGATCTGACGGTTATCAAGACGGGAAGGTGATGGGAAAGTTAACCTGCGGGCCCGATGTAATTAGTGTTTAACTAATCATCCCGGCGGTGCTTTGATAGGCAGAAAAGTTGGTTATTAATTAATCCAGTTAATTAATTAATCCCATGGTTATAAAGGTTCGGGGTAAGAAACTTTGCGCGCGGGATCTCCAAAGTTTAGTTTGAATTAAACTTTGGTTTATTTTTGTTTTTGTTTTAAACATACGAATTATATGTTTAATGTTTTTTTTTCATATTTTTATTATATGATAATGAAATTAGATCAATTCAATTACCATAAGGGGCGGGACTATTATATAATGATATATTTAACCAAAGGGCACATAATGTGGGTTTTTTAGTTGAATGCATGGGGAAATAAATACTTTGGTTAAAATCTTAATAGATGGATTTTTTGGGATATGTATGTAAAAGGAGTTATATACTTAGGATAAGGCATTTTCACTAGGGATTTAGTAAATAAATTAGAAGTTAATATGATGAAGGGACATGGTAAACTCAAACCACTTAACTATAACTAAGAAAGTGAAGATCTTTAAATTAAATTATATCATCCTAACTTCAACACTTAAACATAGCATAGCAAGTGTTTTTGAGGGTATTTTATGGAATATGACATGATTTTCCTAAGTAAAATTGGATTTTACTTAGGAAAAAGTTAAAAGTGAATGATTATAATGGCAAATGATCTCAAGTACTTAGGTCTTTTTCATCATTAGGCCGAGGGTCCGGTCCCTCCAAAAGTCAAGGAAATGCCTTGAGCCCCTTTGATCTCCAAATACCTTAGCACTTTGGGGGAAATTAGTAAAACTTAAGGGGGAAGTGATGAGGGAAGTTAATGATTTTGACTTTGCTTGATGTGATTTTCCAGTGTATTTCCTGTTTCAGTACTTGTGATGAAAGTTAAAGATCAAACACATTTAACACCATCATTCATCATATGAAACTTTGCAACACCATCTACCTACCCTATCTACTTTACACTACCATTTTCTCTTCTTTATTAGGGTGCATTTAGACTGGAAAACCCTTATCAATCTTCTTTTCTTTTACAAGGCAAATCTATTTAATTCTACCATTATTACATCCAAGGGCTCAGATTAAACTGTTGAGCACCTTTTATTAACTCTACCTATCTGCTTATCTGCCAAGATTAAACTGTTTGGTCAGATATTTATTCTCTATTCTACAACATGAAATTGAAACATGAATGAGTCAAGTTTAAACAGTTTGACTCTTCATAAATTGTGGCAAAAGTTTGACAAGCTGCACACAATTGCTTTATTAAAAAAATGAAATAGTAGTGGCATTTGGATTTGCACACTTTCCTTGGTCTATTTTTTCTTGGGGTTCATTTCTTTCACTTTTTTGACCAAATTATTTTTCTTTTAGGGTATACCCTCTTTACATTTTTTAAATTTTTTGATTTTTTGGTTTTTCAAGAATATGGAACACCTTTGCTGAAGAAAAAGGTTTGAACATATTCCATAGTTCAATCAAGACAATCATGAAAAGTGACACCTATTGGTATAGGAGTCTAACACTGGCTCCACTTGGGGATGGCTTTTCCTTGTGAAAAGTCAAGAACAGCAGGTCTGATGCCTCAAAATGTCTTCAACTGAACCATGTAATCTCCTTCTTCTAGTAGCTTTATTGTACATATGATAGTGAAACTTTTGAAGCTTAGGGCCTTCACTTCGGGCTTCAACTCCAAGAAGTCACCATCCAATCAAAACATAAAATTTTGTTGCCCAGTTAGGAATTTTCTGCCTTGTTCCAATCCCAAACATGAATTTGTTGTGGTTGAAAATCTTGAATTGAATATAGTCCTTTTTCTGCAACCTGAAATCTGATCTAAAACTAAAACAACACACAAAAAATTTCAAACCAACTTAATGAAAAACTAGTTGAAAATTGAAAAACTAAAAAAATGCTCAAAATTCTGAGCTTATTAGCACTCATTTACCTATTCTAATCTACTAAAAATCTTATTGAATCAGGTAATACAAAAATGCCAATGAAGCCAATCAAGTAGCTGTAAAAATAAATGGATTTTGTTGCATTTTCTTGTTGATTATCAAAATTGTACTTCTACAATCTATTAGAAATTTGTCAACAAATGAGAGGATAAGGAAACACTTGATTTCCTTTGTTGACTCTAGAAACTGTACAAAAGGATCTTCCAAAATATATAAATTGATGTTTAACTGATCTGAACAACTGTACATCTGTTCTGGATGGATGGTTCAAAAAATAGTGGTATGGAACTTTCTTGTGTCATTTGATCATTTATTTCAATGGGAACTGATAACTGCAATTGTGAAACTGAAAAATCTTGATCAATAGTTTCATTATATTCTTTGTTGTCAATCACAATTCCTAAAGATTGTTGATTATTGATGGCATGATAGTTTTCTCTAATGAACTGAAATGAAGCAAAACAAAGAGGTAAAGAATCTTCACTTATTTCAACATTTTCTGCTCTTCCTTCCTCACTCTCATGGCTGATCTGTATTGGCTGATCACTGTCTTCAATCTGCTGAAACTGCATTTCTTCATCCTCCAAACTAGCTTCTGAGATCTCTGTAAAGTTAGCTTGACTTTGGAGAACATAACTATCATCATAATGATCATACTTAGGCAAATCATCAAAATAAGGAATGTCATCAAACATACACATTAGAACAATAGATTCCTCTTCCTCATATTGATTTGTAAATTCATTTTCTGATTTATGATAATTTGAATTAAGAGGAATTTTTTCATGGCTATCAACCTCTTCTATTTCTTCATGGTGATTTTGAATAAAAAATTCTTCTTTCATAGTGATCTCCTATGTTATTTCATCTAGTTTTCTTACCAAAAGGTTGAGTTTTACCTCTGCAATGTTTTTCCTTTCCTCTTCTTCTACTTTCAACTTTTCTTGTTTGATTTGGAGATTAACTTCCACATCAACTGCAATATTTTGCATCTGTACAAGTGTTTTTGGATCTCTTTCTCTTAACCGAAATTCTATTTCTGAATCAAAGGCACTTGGATAATGCAAGAGAGCTGAATCATGAGGAGGTCTAATATTTTCTGGCATTGAATAGTAAACTTGATTAAATCTGTCAGAAAATTGTTGTATCGTTTCATTTGAATGTCTTTTTAATTGATTATATTCTTCCATGATCACAAAATGATTAACTTTTATTATCCATCTATCAAGGAAAAGTTTGATAAACTGTTGGAAATTTGAGATGCTAGCATTAGGCAAATTTTTGAACCAACTCTTTATTCTATTTTGCAAAGAAAGAGAAAAAAGTCTGATTTTAACATCATCTTCATCAATCTCAAATAAATCCAAATAATTCTCAAAACCTTGAATATGTTTTTGGGCAGTGATACCATTCTCTCCATCAAATCTGGGAAGATACTTGTAGTATTTTTTAGGAAAATCATGGAGTATAGGAGGTAAAATAAGGGGCTTATATCTATCTGGAACTTTATATGGTACAGGGATATGTACAGGGATTGTAAGATCAGTCTTGATTATTTGAGGCTTCTTAATTGGAAAATGATCATCATTAGATTCATAAGAAAACTGCTCAAAGAGATTAGGAGAATTATTACTTACAATCTTCAAAGGAAAATAACTAAAAACTAATCTAAGATCTTCTATAAAATACAATATACATTGAAAAAATTTCTTAATGAGAAAGAACATAATGTCTTGGATTAAGATCCAAGTTGAAAGCCTGCTCTTTCCATATTGTCCTTTGAGGTTCATTCCTCCAGTGGAGTCTTGATTCTGAAATTGATTTGGAGTCGCCAGGTGGATGATTTTAACCTTTGTGTGTCTGATCCCTGTCCACCATCATAGATCAGATCTAAACCTGTAAAACAATTCTGAAGAAAAAGTTAGTTCTTCAGGAAACCAAATTTTGAACATTTTATGATTATTTTATTTTTTTATGAATTTTCAAAACAACTTCTATGATTTCTTTAAGAAATTTAAGATTTTTAATTAAAATTTTCTCAAAGATTTATTGAACTAGAGAGTCTGATTGAATGTTTTGAATCCAAAGTTCAGTTTATAAGCTAAACCAGAGATAGACTGAAGCATCATTTGTTTACTATGCAGTTGCAGAGCAAAAGAATTTCAAAGGCTACCTGGCTGATCTTCAGACTCTGTCTATAGCTTATAAATCAAACAATAGTATCAATAAAATGATTCAGATCCCCAGTGGACTCGCCACTATGTTATCACTTAGGTTTTCCTTGAAGTTGTGGAAAAGGAAAGTATACCCGAGGTAACCACAAACCAACCTTCAGATGCAGAATCTAGCCAATCTGCATCCAGAGAGGGCTCTCTCTTTATAATTTATCTTTGTTCTTAGAAGTTTTTAGGCTAGTTATATATCCAAGAGTTTGTTTGAAAATGGTGGAATCCACAAACTAAGGGCAAGGTTGAAAGTTTTCAGTCCATTGGGCTATGGAGTCAAAGGATGACTTTACTGGATTTCTATTCTATACACAAGATGGCTTTACAAGGAAACATAGCTAGACAGAGAACAATCCTTAAAATTTAAAGTGGATGGTATGATTTTGAAGGGATGAAAGGAAACTAAGAATCTTTCACCATGTTCAAAAGAAAGAAATGGGATGACTACAAACAAAGAGCAATGAATAATTCTTTATTACAGTAATCAACAATGTTTCAATTAGCAAAGCAAGAGCATTTAAGAATTCATGCTTATAACCAATTTAGAGGAAAACATTAAGAACAATCACATCTAAAATTAGAGTACAATTAAGTAAATTCTGATTCAATATTTTATTTAAATTATTCAGAAATGGACATAATGATATTATAAACTGATATAAAACTTAAGACAAAGGGTAGAAAGACTTATTGAACTGCAGTCCAACACATGAATCCTGCAAAAAGTCCTGAGCTTCAAATCGTCATCCAGTAAGCCACGAATAAATTTCTCCAAAATGATTTTATTCCGAAAATCTCAATTTTACAGCAAAGTAATAGAATCCACCCAAAATAATTCCAAGAGTGGAGTATTTATACAAATTCTAAACTAAAATATCTTGAAAAAATATCAAAATTGGTTCACAAATCTCTCCAAATATTTTACATAAATAGAACTTAAGTAAAGGAAACTCAAAATAATGCATCTATTTGGCACTATTTTGTATGGATAGGTGATGAAAAAGAGGAGAATTCGAATTTGATCCAACTCTTAGTTGATGATGAGGCATCCAAGTCACTAACTGCTTCCTTTCTTTGTGCAATTCTGCTCCAACAATTCTGCAACTTTTGGGTCCAATGATACCTTTATATTTCTCAATCCGTAATAGATATGTAAAAAGTGAAAGAGGTTATTTTATATAAATATGTTGGTGAGATAAACCTCTTTCACTTTCCTAAAATTCCTCTCCAGCTGTGCACAATAGGCTCTGTAAAAAGATGTGTAAAACAGAGTTTTACAGAGTCTGAAAAATAACCTCTAAAGATGTGCATGTATATCTCAGTCCGAAATCAATGTCCAAAAAATGAGATAGGTTTTTGTAGATGGGTCTCTTAGGAACCAAAACCTCCTTAATTTTTGTAATATGTATTTCTGATTGGCCACAATATTCTCTGCAAAATTATGACTTAACAGGAATTTTCTGCAAAAAGTGCTTTCCAACATTGTTTAATATTTCCAAAACCATAATGGCTGTTAAAAAAGTGAGAGAGGTTTTTGTAGATGGCCCTCTTAAGAACATAAACCTCCTTCAGTTTTGTAAAATTCATCTTGGATTGATCACAATAGTTTCTGCAAAACTATGACTAAAATATGCAATTTCTGCAAAAATGTTCCTTCTTGTTGTATTTTTCATCTTTTCACTTTTTTGTTCCTTTGACTGTTTTACTTTCACTTTAGATAAACTTCAATGTTGGTGAAATTATTTTCATCTCTTTTTACCATTTTACTGCCTCTGTAATTACTTTTACTGTTTTACCTTTGACTGCTCTGTAACTTCATTTTAACTTGCATTCTGACTTTTACCTGATACACTTTAACCACTGATACTCTTTAACTGTTATGCTTTTCCTATCCCTGTAATTTCTCATTTCACTTTTACCATTCACTGTGCACATTTCATCATTCTAATCTCTCTCTGAATTTGTATACAAACTGTTTGTTGAATGAAGATATTGAATTAAAATCTGAGAATTTGGAGCAAACAATTTTGTCAACTAGTATTGAAATTGTTGGTCCAAATCCATATTCTGATGGTAACCTGCTAAAATCAAAAAATTTGTTAATGAAATCCAGGTCTGCAGGGAGGTGATTGTAGGCTTTTTGAAAGACCGATGGAATGAGATCAGTCTGTGAAGGTTTAACTCTTCATGAGATAAATTGGCAGATTTCTCAAGCATATCTCCTATGGACGGGGAGTCAAGGCTTGACCAGGTTGAAATTGAAGCATCTCATTGATTGACTGAGCAGTAATTGGGCAAAGGATGTCTTGGTTTGGGGATAAGACTGCTCTCTGGTTAGGATCATAATTGGCATGGCAAAGATAGATTATTTCAGGGAAAATATGAACAGAGGGAAAGAGGTACTGGGGAAGACCAGACTCCCATAACCCAATAATATCTGAGCCATTCAAATAATTGTCTCTGCAGCGACAATAAATTCGAAGGGGATTTTTAGTAAAATTCAAGTCCTTTATTTGAAAATCTTTGTCCACTAATGATAAGTAATCCAAATCTCTATGGGGGGCATTCAATGGAGTTACATTCAAGGCTGTTGGAGCTTCCATTTTGGTTCTTGTGTATTCAAAATGGAAGTTTCTGGGTTTTCTTCACAGGCCGGGGCGTGATTTCAGTTTTAATGAGGGAAATTAGCACAATTGCAGTTTCAGGGGAACAATTCACAGCTTTAAAACTCAGGGAATGATCTTAGGAATAAGATTTTGACACTGATTCAGCGGAAAAACAAGGAACACAGAGTATCTTTTGAAGTTCGGAGCGCAATAGAATAAATACCTGTTTTCGAAGGCAAACTAGGATTTAACAGGTATCAAGTGTTGGCAAAAGGATGCTCCAACACTGGTCCGGTGGATTTCTGGAGCGAAATCGGATAGAACAGTAGATTTCAGTGAAAATTTGAATTTCGTAGCGGAAGGCGCAGTCGCTTTCAAATAATGAAAATGACACAAAAAACACGAAAATTTGTTTTATTTCCAAAGTCAAAAAGGGGTTTTTATTTTTTCGAGGAATGACGTCATTTCAGTATAGGCTGACGTGTGGCAGGGGTCGGGTGGTAAGCGGTAATCCCCGCACCGCTTATGGGCAATAGTGGTATTAAACGCGAGGGCAGCGATTCCATTGGGGAAGTGACACGTGGTCGGAGGATGGTTTCAAAACCACCGTGCCCCCGCACGTTAAAATTCTATCGAGGGACAGCTAGCAGAATCGCTGTGGAGCGTTGATCTGCAGGCGGATGATCCGACGGTTATCAAGACAGGAAGGTGACGGGAAAGTTAACCTGCGGGCCCGATGTAATTAGTGTTTAACTAATCATCCCGAGGGTGCTTTGATAGGCGGAAAAGTTGGTTATTAATTAATCCAGTTAATTAATTAATCCCATGGTTATAAAGGGTCGGGGTAAGAAACTTTGCGCGCGGGATCTCCAAAGTTTAGTTTTAATTAAACTTTGGTTTATTTTTGTTTTTGTTTTAAACATACGAATTATATGTTTAATGTTTTTTTTCATATTTTTATTATATGATAATGAAATTAGATCAATTCAATTACCATAAGGGGTGGGACTATTATATAATGATATATTTAACCAAAGGGCACATAATGTGGGTTTTTAGTTGAATGCATGGGGAAATAAATACTTTGGTTAAAATCTTAATGGATGGATTTTTTGGGATATGTATGTAAAAGGAGTTATATACTTAGGATAAGGCATTTTCACTAGGGATTTAGTAAATAAATTAGAAGTTAATATGATGAAGGGACATGGTAAACTCAAAACACTTAACTATAACTAAGAAAGTGAAGATCTTTAAATTAAATTATATCATCCTAACTTCAACACTTAAACATAGCATAGCAAGTGTTTTTGAGGGTATTTTATGGAATATGACATGATTTTCCTAAGTAAAATTGGATTTTACTTAGGAAAAAGTTAAAAGTGAATGATTATAATGGCAAATGATCTCAAGTACTTAGGTCTTTTTCATCATTAGGCCGAGGGTCCGGTCCCTCCAAAAGTCAAGGAATGCCTTGAGCCCCTTTGATCTCCAAATACCTTAGCACTTTGGGGGAAATTAGTAAAACTTAAGGGGAAAGTGATGAGGGAAGTTAATGATTTTGACTTTGCTTGCTGTGATTTTCCAGTGTATTTCCTGCTTCAGTACTTGTGATGAAAGTTAAAGATCAAACACATTTAACACTATCATTCATCATATGAAACTTTGCAACACCATCTACCTACCCTATCTACTTTACACTACCCTTTTCTCTTCTTTATTAGGGTGCACTTAGACTGGCAAACCCTTATCAATCTTCTTTTCTTTTACAAGGAAAATCTATCTAATTCTACCCTTATTACATCCAAGGGCTCAGATTAAACTGTTGAGCACCTTTTATTAACTCTACCTATCTACTTATCTGCCAAGATTAAACTGTTTGGTCAGATTTTTATTCTCTATTCTACAACATGAAATTGAAACATGAATGAGTCAAGTTTAAACAGTTTGACTCTTCATAAATTGTGGCAAACGTTTGACAAGCTGCACACAATTGCTTTATTACAAAAATGAAATAGTAGTGGCATTTGGATTTGCACACTTTCCTTGGTCTATTTTTTGCTTGGGGTTCATTTCTTTCACTTTTTTGACCAATTTATTTTTCTTACCCTTTGATTTTTCTTTTATGGTATACCCTCTTTACATTTTTTAAATTTTTTGATTTTTTGGTTTTTCAAGAATATGGAACACCTTTGCTGAAGAAAAAGGTTTGAACATATTCCATAGTTCAATCAAGACAATCATGAAAAATGACACCTATTGGTATAGGAGTCTAACAGGTGGATTTGAACTAGTAGACCCTTTACATCATTTATTTTATAGCATAAAATAAACCTATTCTAAATCTACCCTTATTTCTCCATGAGACCAGATTAGACTGTTGGTCTCACATGTTTCTCTACCTAATCTAATATTTGTTGGGATTAAACTGTCTAACAGATTTCTTCTCTACATTCTACAACAGAAATTTAAAAATAGTCAAAATAGGATTAGACAGTCTAGTTTGCTATAGATCCAAGGCATAAAGACAGTTGCACATGGACAGAAAATTGCTGAAAACTGAAAACAAAACTTTGAAGGCTTGAAATCTGAAGCTTGGAGTATCCTTCTTCTCTTTGTGACTCAAGTTTTGAGCTTGTTAGAGTCACTCTTCTTCTTCATTTCAGTTTTGGTTTTGGGCATGTTAGAGTTGTTTCTTCTTTTTCCTTTGCTGGTCCAGATTTTGAGCATGTTAGGACCAGCTACTTTGCTTCTTTTGGCTCAGGTTTTGATCATATTAGAGCTAATTCTGTGCACTTCAGAGGTTCATGTTTTGAGCATGTCTAAACCTCGCCTTTCTCTCTGTTTTTTGAAGCATTTATCTTTTTCTTGAAAACAAAAACTGCAGTGGTATGTACAATGGAAATGAAAACTGGAAATTGAAAATCAGCAGTAGTGTTTAAGCATCCTGCCATTGACAGGACCCCCAAACAGCTCTGTACCATCTAATTCCTGTAGGAAGAAATAATTTGGACCCACCGTGGCCTGGATGATGTATGGACCTTGCCACAAACTGTCAAACTTGTCATGCTTTCCTTTATCCTCTCTCCTTGAGGTCCACTTCAAAACCTTATCTCCAATTTTGAAATCAGCAACTTTGGTTCTCTTGTGAAACAACTTCTTTATGTTTTCCTGAACTTTGACAGCTCTATTATAGACCTCTTCTCTTGTTTGCTGGAGATGAATTGTCTGGTTTATCCTTCTCACCATACTGTCTTCTTCTGTTTGAATCTCTTGGACCAGCTTAATCACTGGTACCCCAAGGCTGGTGGGAAATACTGCTTTTGTACCATAGACAAGCTGATATGGTGACATGCTGATGGATTTCTTTGTTGTAAGACTGTCAGCCCTCAAGGCATGCACTAAATTTTTATGCCATGACTTTTTGCTCTCTTCCAATAGCTTATTGATGATGGTCACCAGGCTTTTCTTTGATGAGTCAACTAAGCCATTACCTTGAGGATAATAGGCAGTTGAATGTCCAAGTGTTATTTGATACCTGTGACAAAAATCAACCATTTTCTTGGATCCAAACGCGACAACATTATCAGTGATTATTTTTCTTGGGCAGCCAAACCGAGAGAGGATATGACCTTCTAGGAACCTAATGATGATTGAATCTGTGGCATTCCTAGTAGGTGTGGCCTCTATCCACTTAGTGAAGTAGTCTGTGGATATTAGGATCCATTTGTGTTGTGCAGAAGAAACATGATAAATTTCTCCTATGAAATCTAGGCCCCATTGCATAAAGGGACCTTCAACAGTGATGGGTTCTAGAGGTAAGGGGAGGAGTTTCCTTTTGCCTTCAAAAATCTAGCATTTGTGGCAGGAAATTATCATCTTATGGATGTCGTTGAAGAGTGTGGGCCAGTAGTAACCAGCCCTGAGTATTTTGTTTGTAGTGGCCTTCCAGTTCAAGTGGCCTCCACACTCTCCTACATGGAATTCTTGTTTAATCCTTTCTGCTTCATCTTCAGGAAAACATTTAAGAAATAGGCCATTTTAGATTTTTCCAGTATAATTTTTCATTCAAAATGAAGTAGTTTCTAGCTTTTAGTCTTATGAATCTGGCCTCAGTCTTTGACAGTTCAGGTGGAGCATTGAGGTTGATGAGAACATAAAGGATGTCAGAGTACCAAGGAGAGTTCTGAAATTTCTCCTCAACAGTGGGATCAGGCAGTCCTTCCTGCTCATCCAAGGCATTTACCATGATAATTTCAAGGGCTTGCAGATTTGATTCAGCCATTAATTTAGCTAAGCCCTGACCCTTAATCAGTTTGGTGGGTTTTATCTCAAGATCATATTATAAAATCACAGCAATCCATTTGCCCCTTTTCCCATATGGGTCTTGGGACAGTATATCTTTAACTACTATGTTAGGCACATAAGCTATGGTGTGGGAATGTAATATGTACACGCTAAAGTCATTTAAAGCCTTGACTAAGGCATAAGCCTATTTTTCCATTATGTTGTATTTCAAGGGAGCGTCTCTTAGTTCTTTGCTGAAAAAGGCAATTGGTTGTTCCATTCCCTCTGGATTTTTCTGCAGTAGGACTGCAGCCACAGTATGCTCAGAGGCAAATGAAAAGATCAGGAAATATTTTGAGAAATGTTAGCCTCTCTAAAATAACAATAATAAATCCAAAATAATTAATTAAATATTCCTAACTCTTGGGTTGTTGGGTTGTTCCTCAAAAGATGGAGTTTGTTTAGGAACTCCTATCTTGGTGGGTTTTTGGTGAGAAATTATCTCAAACAAAAGAGACTAAGATAGCACGGACTATATTCTCTCATCTATTTAAATTGTAAATTAAAATTCTCTTAATAAGAGAGATTACATGAGGAAGCCATGAGGCTTCTGCCTTTTCCGCCAGTGTTTTGTCTAGTTTGGTTTTCTGCAATGTGTTTATGAGTTGATTTAATTTGTATCATGTGGTATCGAAGCGTTATGAGTCTGGGCCTTTCCCTCATGTAAGCGCGGATTGCTGGAGGTCGCTGAAATGTGTAAGGAGTGAATCTAGCAGATCGAATTTGTGTTGTTATTGTCTGCTCGAATATGGCCACAGTGTTGTGTCTGATGTATGCATGAGTTTGTTGCGTTTGTTTTCGCTGGAGAGCCAACAGAAAGGTCCACTCCCCCACGCAAATCGATAAAATTTGAAAAGAAGAGGCTGGAAATCTGATCCTGCAGCAGTTTCTTGGCAGCGTCCTCGTCAATTCACAGCCCGCAGATCTGGAGCTGGTGAATTAGTGCAGAGGTATTTTTATTATCTGTGTTCCTTTTTTTTTTTCTTTTTTTTCCATATGCATTAAAAAAAAAATCAGAGCTGAAGGTTATCCATCGGATTCAACGAAGACTGTTATTACAATATGAGTCACAATCCATCTACTACCCTTGCTCGCCATTGCCACGCTCTGCGTGTTGATTTGAGTTAAATTTGGTATTGAATGGATTCGATCAAGCATCCAAGCAGCTCCTTTAAAACTCTTCACAAATTCAATTTGACTGTCACATTTTGGCCCACATTCATCATTACTGTTCGTCCAAAATTCAAGGCCAGTTTCCTATATGCCTTCTTCATCTGATCTTCCGAAGCACCTCTCAGAACTTTTAAGACATCGTAGATCTTTATCTGATCTTCCCAGCAATCGATTTGTCTGCTTATGAGACTGCAAAGAGAAACAGCAGGAGAAGACCCCTCGCGAGCCTCATTGGGGGTTTCGGATTCGAAAACTCTGTTTCGGATACAAACCTTACTACTACCTTGCACCCTTATTCGCTCTTACTGCCTCTTGATCATGGCTCGTTTGGCCACTTGTGGTCTCAAAAAAATAGCTTTGAAGTGTTTGCATGAAAATTGAATGTAATATCGCCATTCTGGTAAATTAAAATGCTGCGTGGAGACGTGATCAATTAAGTAGGATTTGCAGAGGTATGCCATCAACCGACGTGGGCCTTAAATTTGGTTGTTAAGATTGTCGTTGTTTGGGTTTATTGAAATTTTATAATTGCCTGTCCGAATTGGGGTAAGTGTGGGTTAAAATACAATTGTGTTTATCCCAATATATGGAGTATAACGTGGTTGTTAACGGAAGGGATCTTTCCACGTCAAAATTCATTCTTCAGGGAAATTGAGCGTAATTTATCATCTTTCAATTCAAAACTATTAAAGAAGGCAGCAACGCTCCTGGTATGAACTACATTTGCAAGCCCTGAAAAATGCGTCTTATTGCTTGTTGAGATTCTCATCTGACCGTATGACAACGCCTAAAGGTTCGAAGAGCACGATGCCACCTCCATTATGAAGAAGCTTTTGAAAATACATCATGTGACATGGTACTTATGCATAAACGAATGGTGAGCATACTCTTATATTCTTAAATTTGTAAAGTTTAAAAAGAAACGTGACCTTAAGTGATACCTTTTTTTTCTATAAATTATTAAGTCTTGATTCACTTTTAAAAGGTGAATTCATAAATTTTTATGTAGATTTAAAGACAGCCTTTGTAAAGCTCATGAGAGAGAATAAGTGGAGAGATGATTAGTGTGTTTTAATAGAGGAGATATAAGGAGAGGAGTGTGATTATTTTTTTTAAGTGTGAAGTGATAAAGTCAATGTGGAAGATTTTGAGGTGATTTTGTTTATGAGATTTTTTGGAGTTATAAGGGGTGAATGAATTTTTTAATTTGGAGTGATAAGGGATTTTGTAATTTGGAGAAATAAGGTGTGAGCGATCACTTTGAAGACAAATTGCTTCCAAGAGTTTTGAGCTTGGCATTATTATTTCTTTAGATGATGTACTCCAGTGATTAATAAAGACATATTATTTTTGGTGTTGATGTGTCCTAGATCCGCCCGAAATTGAATAAGGGGATCTTAGGTACACCATGTGTGTTTGATGGTGCATGTTTTTTATGGCTTCTTGTTTCTTTTTGATCTGTGTCTAGTTGTGACACATTAATAATTTCATACATACAGTTTAATATCAGCAAGCACAACACATAACGAAATAGCTGCAAGATCAACACATGCATCTGCACAAATTGAAGATTGTCTACATCAGCATTTTAAATCAACAAGCCAATTCACTTAATCGAGTTCCTGTACCTGAACACTCAAAGTCTACATCAGTGTTGTTATACATTCTTTCAGAACTTGTAATCAAATTCATTATGTTATGTTAATCATTAAAAATTCATTGTTAATGAATTTTTAAGAAGACAAGTGAATTCATTATCTTAAAGTGAATCATTGTAAGCTTTCTTGGGTACATTGTCGACAGTGTTCGACACCCTTCCTTTACACAAAATCAATTGACTGCATGATTTTTTTCAAACAAGAAACAAGTTTACATCTCCAAGCGAGCGTGATTTCAAGCAATTTGCGTCAAGACAGTACAAAGATCAAACCATCAAGCAAGCCAGAGTGAAGTTTAATGCAGCAACCATCAATCAACAAAGTTTACATCGACATCAAGCGAGCGTGGTTATTCATTGAAGTGAGCGTAAAATCATCAAGTAAGTGAAGTGAAGCATTCAAGCAAACACAATCGTCATCAAGCGAGCGTGAATTCCAGATTTTAAGCAAGAAAGTTCTACAACTCTAGCAAGTGTTTCCAACAAGTGCAATAAGCAACCAATCAAGCAAGCATGCCATTCAAGCCACATTCAAGCGAGCCTATCATTCAAGTGAAACATTTCAAAGAATGACATCTCTGACAAGAGAGCATGTTTTCAAGTGCGCAAGTTCAAATGGTGCAACATATTCAGTTGTTAAACATTCTTCATAGTTTGATCATCTCCAGAGATGAAGACATGGTGCACGTCAGCAAAGAAACTCTTTCTGATCTTTCACGGCATCTACAACAAACACATGAAACTATTGAGTTTCTTCAACTTGAGTCGCAACTTCAAAGGATTGAATTGCAAGAAAAGAATGATACTTTCAAGTCTTTGAACCCTCCAGATGAT
Source organism: Pinus albicaulis (assembly GCA_034641835.2). Lineage (NCBI taxonomy): Eukaryota > Viridiplantae > Streptophyta > Pinopsida > Pinales > Pinaceae > Pinus > Pinus albicaulis. The sequence goes on along the minus strand of CM076577.1, from coordinate 1,179,737,430 downwards.
ATGTCTTTAAACCATCAAAATAAGTCATTCATTCAGCCAGCTTCAAGTGTCGTAGCTGTTCCAGATCCAATTTCTTCCAAGCCCATCATCAGGCCCTGGGAAGAAATTCAGAATAACAAGAGTCGACGAGGCTTAGGATATGTCCAAGATGATGCCAACTTACATATTCCCGATTATTCCAAGCCCATTCAGTTCGTCAATGCGGGATTTCTTGAACAGATCCCCTCAGCACATTCAGAGCCAGTTGCAGACAACCAGCAGTGCATGCAACCCAAAGTTGCCGAAAAAGAGAATTCCCCACAACCTGAAGTTGAATTCAAACCGAAATGTTCTCATTGTCAGAGAACCGGTCATCTGGAAGATCAGTGTTTTGATCTCCATCCCTATCACCATTGTGGCAAGTGCAATCATTCCTCAGAAAAATGTCGCAATCAACACAAATCAAAGAGATTGAAAATACATTATGAATGGATTGACCCTTGGGAATGGTCATCCACAGTTAAAATATTGCTTCAGTTCTACAACTATATATGATCACACATTGTGCAGCCAACAGTGAAACAATGATGGTACTCTCATGCAGTTGAATGGGGGAGTACAACAGTGTAAAACTCCTACACCTGAAGAGGGGGATTTCAGGAATATTTTACACAGAAGTGTCTCTCCTTTCAGCTGAAAAAGGGGGGAAAATGTCAATAAGATTAACAGTGGTTGTCAGACTGAAAGTCTCAACACAACCAGCAAAAGCAGCCAGTGGGCATCTTCAACAGCCAGTGGGCATCAACAAAATTGCCAGTGGGCATCAAAAACTTTGCCAATGGGCAGTCAACAAATTTTCCAGTGGGCAGTCATCTATTTAAATTGTAAATTAAAATTCTTTTAATAAGAGATATTACATGAGGAAGCCATGAGGCTTCTGCCTTTTCCGCCTATATTTTTGTCTAGTTTCGTATCTATGTTTTCTGCAATACATTTGTGAGTGATTTCGTTTCTATCAAGAAATCAGGGTTAATCAGAACAGGGGCTTGGGTGAGTGCAAGTTTTACTAATTCAAAAGATTGTTTAGCTCCAACAGTCCATTTAACTCCTACACCTTTCTTCAGCATGTTAGTCATATTCCTAAGGTGTTCAGCTAGATTGGGAATAAACCTCCTAAGGAAGTTAATCTTCCCAATGAAGGACTGTAATTCCTTGATGTTTCTTGGGTGTGTGATCTGTAGTATTCCCTCAACTCTTTGTGGGTCTATCCTAATTCCCTTTTTAGATATAATGTGGCCAAGAAGTTTTCCTTCTTGCAGCCCAAAAAAAGTCTTTTTAGGATTCAATGATAGAACAAACCTTCTACATTTTTTGAACACTTTTCTCAGATGTTTTAGGTGTTCTTCTTCAGTCTTAGAATAGACTGTTATGTCATCTAGGTAAATAACAATGAAGTGTCCTATCTCATCTGAAAAATCTATATCCATTGCTCTTTGGAAGGTTGCACCAGCGTTCATTAGTCCAAAGGGCATTTTTACATACATAAAGGTGCCCCATGGAGTGGTAAAAGCTGTCTTGAGTTGGTCTTCTGGGATTACCAAGACTTGGTTGTAACCTGAAAAACCATCTAGCAGGGAGATCCTTTTTGAGCCTACTACCCTCTGAAGGATGTGTTCCATTTTTGGCAAAGGGTAATTGTCTTTGAGTGAGGCTCTATTAAGATTCCTGAAATCAATGCACAGCCTGATCTCCCATGTTTTCTTTCTCACAGCCACTAGGTTGGATACCCAATCAGAGAACCTTACGGGTACAATTATGCCTACCTCATACATCTTTTTAATTTCTTTTTCAACTGCAAGCAATTTCTTTGGGTTTATTCTGCGGAGTTTTTGTCTGAAGGGCTTCTAATTTTCTTTCAAAGGTATTTTGTGTTGTATGATGTTCGTGTCATAGGCCTTTAAGTCTTCGTAGCTCCAAGAAAACACGTCTACAAATTCCTTGAAAAGGTCAATGTATTTATTTTTCATGTTTGCAAGAAGAGACTTAGCCAATTTAATCATTTTGGGCTTATCTTCTGTGCCTATGTTGCATTCTTCAACATCAGAGTCTGCGTGCTCTATGGTAGGCTTTTTAGCTACATCATCGAAATCAAAAGGGTCTTCTAAAGGCACCAGGCCTCGAGGTATGTTCCTATCTTTGGCCTGCAACACCTCTACTTCTTCACTATCTACGTTTACACACTCTGTGGTTTAATTTACAGCTTCTTCATTTAAAGTGTTTATTTCTACGTCGTGGGGTGTAGTTTCTTCCTCGTTTGAGGTTTCCTCACTTAGGCAGCTATCACTAGACGTAGCGTCTGAATCAGAAACCTCAAACTTGTTTCTGCCTATCAGGAAATCTTCAATCTGTTTGTTGCCCTCAAAGACCTGCCAGTATTTTTCATTATCCGGCACTGCAGGTCTGAATCTGGTTTGTATTATGATTTGTTGGTCGCTTGGAGTCTTAGGGTATGAACTGGCTAGGAAAGCTAATCCATTTGCAATGGAGTTCTGATTTCTGGGAACAAACACTAATTCGTATTCAACAAAAATTTTCAATATATCCACAACATCGTTCCTATATGCTCTCAACCTAGGGTGTTTGGCCATGTATTCACCGTTCACCTGTTTGATAACCAATTCAGAGTCTCCCTGCACGGCTATTCTACGGGCTCCTATTTTCTTCAACAGATTTAAACCCAGGATAAGGGCCTCATACTCTGCAATATTATTGGTACATTTGAAATGAAGATTGCATGCATGGCTCTCCGCGTAGTCACTCTCTATGTTATGTAGCCATACCCTAGCTTCGGTAGTTCTTCTTGTGCAGGACCCATCGAAACTCATCTCCCACAGGGGTTCACTCTCGTATTTGTTATCAGTTCTTTCCCTATGGCTGGGTTCGTCGTTACGTTGTGCTATAGGGTCTGCACTAGGCTATGGGCTGTTTACTTCTTCGCGTGATGTATGAGCTTGTGAGGGATGACTAGCTAGTTGTTTACCTTCTGTATTTTTCTCACTCTGAGCTTCTGTTTCAGTGCACTGTCTAGGTTTTCCTTCTTCATTTTCCTCTAAATCCAGGGTGGCCATTATGTTAAA